>SJYQ01095434.1:143889-182999 GCA_006410935.1 Redunca redunca | reverse complement strand
TTGTTACTGATTTTACATATTTGTTTTATCTTCAACAACCTTGATAAAGCCTATTTCTAGTAGTTTGTAGATTCTTTTGTATTTCTTAGTTTTTCCTTTTCAATTGTCATAATTTTTATTTCTTTTTCTTGTGTTATCACAAGAAAAAAGAATTTCACACTAGTGAAAAACCCCAGTGTAATGTTGAATAGAGGTGGTGATAGAACAAAACTTCATTGTGTTCCTGATCTGAAAGGGAATGCTTTCAGCATTTCACAATTATTTATAATTTTTGCTGTGTAATTTTGAAAATTGCCATAATTTTTATAGCTACTGTTTACCAGGCTAAGAAATTTGATTTCTACTCTAGTTTGCTATTAATTGTGAAACAAGGTTAAATATTGTCAAAAATTTTCTACATTTATTGAGATGATCATTATGGTTTTCTCCTTTAACCAGTTAATATGATAAATCCTCTTAATAGACTTTCTCATTTTAACCATTTGCATCCCTAAGATGAATCATATTTGGTAATGATATATATTTAATAAGCTTTTTGGATTCATATGACTAATATTTTATTCAGGATTTTTGCATCTATCTTTAAAAGTGAGATTAGATTGTATTCTCATACTGTCCTTATCTGATTTTGCCATCAGAATTATTTTACTTCATAGAATGAGATGGGCAGTGTTTCCTCATTTTATATTCACTGGAACAATTTGTTTAAGAAAACAATAATCTGTTCTTTGAAGTTTGGGTCTGAATGGTAAAATCTTCTGGGCTTAATGGGCTATTTTATTTTTTTCTTTCTTCCTTCCTTTCTTTGTTTTAAAAGAGGAAGGTGGATTTTAAAATTCCTGGTTCAAGTTATAAATCTAACCCTAAATTATATTTCCCCTTGAGTGGTTTAATTAAGTTGTATTTTTCTAAGAAACCATGCATTTTGTGTATATTTTCAATTGACTGTGAATGTCAAGTACAGCTGTGCAAAAGGAACCCTGAGAGCTTACTCTGGCAGACTGGACAAGAAGCCAGGACTGTCCCCACCTTCTCTTAGAGGGAGGGAGTCACAGCTGAAATCAGCTTCCCAGAGGATCAGTAGCTTGCTTCCTTTGGCAGGAGCAGCTGCAACTTCCTACGGCCTCCACCTTCACCCCCAGGTCTCCAGGTGCTAGGGAGCTGGCTTTCTCAGCAGCTGCTACAATCATCAAGCACTTGAACCCAGATCACTCTGCCAAGAGTCTGTTTGCCTCCCACCGACAAGCACATCACTCAGATCCTAAAATGACTCTCCATGTGGTGATGCAAAGATAGTGAAGCACGTTTCTCATCCCTTCTTGCTGACCCTTGTGTTGTAGGTTGCCCTCAATAGGCTTATTCCTCATCTCAAACTGTGTCACATGGTGGAATTCATCCTGGGCCCAGAGACCTGACAAGTGGTGACAGTGAAAGAACCTACCTGGCATAGCACTGGTACACAATTTTTCTTAATATTAGGATTACATCTCCACTGTTTATAGTTTATATGCCAAGTGTCACTCCTCATTATTTATTTATGCTTCCTCTACACCCCCACGCCATATCTCTAAATCAAGTGCACTAAACGATCTGCTTTGCTTTTATTTTGGAATAATTTCAGATTTATAGGAAAGGTGCAAAGATAATACAGAATTCCTGTATTACTATCACCCATCATCCCTAATGTTAGTACAAAGATTATTTAGATTTTACCATTTTTTCCAAAATGTTTCTTTTCTGTTCTAGGATCCAATACAGGATCTTAATCTCATCTTATTTAATTTTTCAAAATGTAATCTAACTGAGTAAAATCTACATCAGTTCAGTTCAGTTGCTCAGTTGTGTCCAACTCGTTGCAACCTCATGGACTGCAGCACACCAGGCTTCCCTGTCCATCACCAACTCCCAGAGATTGCTCAAACTCACGTCCATTAAGTTGATAATGTCATCCAGCCATCTCATCCTCTGTCATTCCCTTCTCCTCCTGCCTTCAATCTTTCCCAGCATCAGGGTCTTTTCCAAGGAGTCAGCTCTTTGCATGAGGTGGCCAAAGTACTAGAGTTTCAGCTTTAGCATCATTCCTTCCAAAGAACACACAGGACTGATCTTCTTCAGAATGGCTGGTTGGATCTCCTTGCAGTCCAAGGGACTCTCAAGAGTCTTCTCCAACACCACAGTTCAAAAGCATCAATTCTTTGGCGCTCAGCTTTCTTTATAGTCCAACTCTCTCATTCATACATGACCACTGGAAAAACCATAGCCTTGACTAGACATCTCTAGATGTCTCTGCTTTTTAATATGCTGTCTAGGTTGGTCATAACTTCCCTTCTGCAGTGATTTTGGAGCCCCCCCAAATAAAGTCAGCCACTGTTTCCATTGTTTCCCCATCTATTTGCCATGAAGTGTACAAATGGGACTTCCCTGGCAGACCAGTGGTTAAGACTCTGTTCCTCCAATGCAGGGGGCTCAGGTTCGATCCCTGGTTGGGGAACTAAGATCCCACATGCTGTGTGGTATGGAAAAAAAAAAAATAGTGCACAATTAAATGGTTTTGATCACATTTACAGAGTTACGCAGTTCTCACCTTAATCTAATTTTTAAATATTTTCATAACCCTGAAAAGTAACCCTGTGCTCATTAAGCAGTCATTCCCCATTCCTCCCTCCTACAGCCCTAGGCAGCAAGTAATCTTTTTGTCTCCATGGATTTTCCCATTCTGAATCTTTCATATAAACAGAATTATACAATATGTAGTCATAAGCCTAGCTTCTTTCACTTAGCCATGTTTTTGAGATTCATCTACATTATAGTACATATCAGTACTTCATTTTGCTTTATTGCTGAAAAGTATTATATGGATATGCCACATTTTGTTTATCCATTCACCAGTTGATGGGCATTTGGATTATTTCCATTTGGGGGCTGTTATGAATATTTGTATGCCAGTATTTGTGTGGATATATGTTTTCATTTCTCTTGGATATATATCTAGGAGCAGAATTGCTTTGTCAGATAACTACAGTGAAGTCACTCAGTCGTGTCTGACTCTTTGTGACCCCATGGACTGTAGCCTATGACTCTCCTCCATCCATGGGATTTTCCAGGTAAGAGTACTGCAGTGGGTTGCCAATTTCCTTCTCCAGAGAAGATCTTCCCAACCCAGAGATCGAACCTGGGTCTCCCACATTGTAGGCAGACATGTTACCATCTGAGCTACCAGGGAAGTCCTATAACTGGTAACTCTAAATTTAACTTTTGGAGGAACTGTCAAACTGTTTCTGAAAGTGGTTGTGTCATTTTATAATCTACCAGCCATGAACAAAGTTTCCAGTTTCTCCACATCTTCACCAACATTTGTTATTATTTTTTTATTACTATAACCATCTTAGTGGGTGCGAAATCCCATTTTGATTTGCATTTCCCTAATGGCAAAGAATTGATGCTTTTGAACTGTGGTGTTGGAGAAGACTCTTGAGAGTCTCTTGGACTGCAAGGAGATCCAACCAGTCCATTCTAAAGGAGATCAGCCCTGGGTGTTCTTTGGAAGGAATGATGCTGAAGCTGAAACTCCAGTACTTTGGCCACCTCATGCGAAGGGTTGACTCATTGGAAAAGACTCTGATGCTGGGAGGAATTGGGGGCAGGAGGAAAAGGGGATGACAGAGGATGAGATGGCTGGATGGCATCACCGAATCGATGGACGTGAGCCTAAGTGAACTCCGGGAGTTGGTGATGGACAGGGAGGCCTGGCGTGCTGCGATTCATGGGGTCGCAAAGAGTCAGACATGACTGAGCGATTGAACTGAACTGAACTGAATGGCTAATGATGTTGCACATCTACTTGTATATCTTCACTAGAGAAATATCTATTCAAATCCTTTGCCCAGTTTTAACTGAATTATTTGTTTTCATATTACTGAGTTGTAAGAATTATTTATATATTCTGAGTATGTCTTTTTTTTCAGACATGATTTTCAAGTGTTTTCTTATAGTCTGCAGATTGTCTTTTCACTTTTTGTATTATCATTTAAAACAGAATTATTTGATTTTGATGAAGTCCAACTTATCAAAATTTTTATTTTATTACTTGTGCTTTTGTATTGTATCTAAGTCATAGTGTAAGACTGTGAAGATTTACTCTTATGCCTTCTTCTAAAAACTTTATAGATCTCTGATCCATTTTGAGTTATTCTTTATATATAATGTAAGACAGGGGTCCACTTTCATCATTTTTCATGTGGATTTCTAGTTGCCCCAGCACTATTTGTGGA
The DNA here is from genome assembly GCA_006410935.1 of Redunca redunca. Classification (NCBI taxonomy): domain Eukaryota; kingdom Metazoa; phylum Chordata; class Mammalia; order Artiodactyla; family Bovidae; genus Redunca; species Redunca redunca. The sequence continues at coordinate 178,728 of SJYQ01095434.1, read as the reverse complement.
AAAAGCTATTCTCTCCCCATTGATTTTCTTGGCATGTTTGTTAAAAGTTCATCAACCATATGTTAGGTGGCATAACAGTTTATTAATGCCACACTATCTTGATTTCCATAGCTTTGTAGTAATTTTGAAACTGGGAAGAGTAAGTCCTCCACCTTCACTATTTTTCAAGATTGCTTTGGTTATTCGGTGTCATCTTATTTTAACTTTTTTAAAACAACTTTTGGTTTTGTGGCTTTTCCTATTGTTGCTTAGTTTTCTGTTTCATTCAGTTCTGTTTTGATTTTTACTACTTCCCAGCTTTTACTTTTTGGATTTTGTCATATTTTATAACTGGAAAATGGACATTTATCTTATTCCTTTTGGGGCTTTCTTTCTTTCTAATTTATACAGTTAAGCATAAGTGACCCAAGTTCTACTTTGGCTACATCCCACATTTTTATTATATGTTGTTGTCATTGTTTTTTAGTGATAAATATATACTTATTTCCTTTAAAGTTTCTTTTTTTAATGTTTTCTGAGGGATTATCTTGTTATTAATAACTAATTTCAAGTTGTAGTACATTGTAGTCAGAAAAACTTGATTTTTTTGGTGTATACTGAGCCGTGTAAATTGTATTATTCAAATCTTCCATATGCTATTTTTGTCTGCCACAGTCTGCATGTGATTTTTCCCTTTTTACCCTGTCATTCTGTTAATTACACTATACTATTTGGTGCATAGAACATCAGCGCTGTTGAATATTCTTGGTGAATGGTTCATGTTTCCATTTTGCAATGACCTCTTCATCTCAAAAAAAATTTTTTTTTAATTTCAAAGTCTTTTTTGTCTAATATTAACATAATTACTTTCTTCTGTCCTCTGTTGTTGCTACTGAGTAATGTGCTATCAATTTTTTAAATGTATATTTACCTGGGGTTTTTTTTTGGCTATTTCCTTATTTTTAGTCTTTCTGAATTATTAGATTTTAAGTATGCCTGTTATGAACAGTTATGGCTGAGCTTTTCTGTCTGATATATGAGTCTATTTTTAAATTCATGGATTTAGTATATATGCATTTAGAATATATATTATAATACTAATGCCATATATGACTATATATCTATATCTACTTTCATCTCTATTATATATGTAGATAGTGATATAGTTTGATAGGCAGTCTTTTAAGCAGTTTACATATATTAACACATTTAATCCTCACAATGCCCCATTGATATAAGTACCATTAATATTCCTACTTTACAGATGAGGGAACTGAGTCATAGAAATATTGTGACTCACCCCAGTTGACATAAGGACTGTGGAAAGCAGAATGAACATTACAGGGAGATAATCCTGGAAATTCTAAGAGGCAGTCGGGGTCAAAAGATGGAAAGCATTATTGGGAGACCAGGGTTTTTAGCTCCTAGTAACCCCACTCCAGTACTCCTGCCTGGAAAATCCCATGGATGGAGGAGCCTGGTAGGCTACCATCTGTGGGGTCACACAGAGTTAGACACGACTGAGTGACTTTCCTTTCACTTTTCACTTTCATGCATTAGAGAAGGAAATGGCAACCCACTCCAATGTTCTTGCCTAGAGAATCCCAGGGACGGGGGAGCCTGGTGGGCTGCCGTCTGTGGGGTCACACAGAGTTGGACACGACTGAAGTTACTTAGCAGCAATCAAGAAATCAAGCAAATAGGTGGTACCATCCAGCTGAGGAATGATAAAGCTGAGATTTCAACCAGCAGTTTAGCTCCAGATTCATAATGTGCTCATAACTATCATGCAAAGTGCCTTTCATAGGACCTGGTTTTCTTTTTTTCCTTTCGGTGTTTTAGTTACATCGTTTAAGTCTTTAAGACTTCCCAGAGCGATCATGTTACATTCTCTTTCAAATCGCCTCTCTTCTATATAGTTTCAGGGAACCTCTTGGTGCTGTTGACTCTTCAGTCTGTTGACTCTCTTGGAGGACATTGTCCTTCTGCATTTCATTTTTTTGTTCCTGAGCTCATCTTTAGAGACACCAGTTTTTCTGTGAAAATCCCTTGGGTTTAGGGTGTATCCTTCAAGAGCTATTTTGCTTTTGCTACAGAGAGATCACCATACCTAGACCAACTTTTTGGTCATTTAATCCCTTTGGAGGTCATTTACCATCACAGTTCCTGGATCATCTGCAGATTTGGTGGTGGTGGTGGTTTAGTCGATACGACTTGTCCGATTCTTTGCGACCCATGAACTATAGCCCACCAGGCTCCTGGGTCCATGACATTTCCTGGGCAAGAATATTGGAGTAGGTTGCCATTTCCTTATCCAGGGGAACTTCCCAACCCAAGGATCGAACCCGTGTTTCCTGAATTGTAAATGGATTCTTTACTAAGTCACCTGGGAAGCCCCTCTGCAAATTTACACCTCTGAATTTGAGGTAAAAACAAACCTGGAGATTTTGTTTCTCAAACGGACGTTTTTCCCACCCAGGCAGAGACATACAAATATGTTTTTGTGTCTGTGCCAGTGGACTGATATTTTTCCTAAATGCTCTTACAGTGAGAATACAACCCTTTAAAAACTGCTTTACTCAGATTCTGGGACCTAATCCCAGTTTGCAGCAGCCTCTCACATCCTTGCCACACTATCCTATTTCTTACTGACGCACTTGGCCCTTCCCTTCTTTCTTACCAGTTCACGCACATATTTAAAATAATTTTTGCTATATTTCATCAAGCATTTCTTTGTGGCAGGAGAACTGTCAGATTATCTTTCCCTCTCATCTTATGAGAATTGGAAGTCCCATTTCACCCTTTTAAAAAGTATGATATTAATTATTTTTTCTTGATAAGAATAATGAAAAATTTGAGACATGTTAAAGAGTTAGGAGGAAAATGTAAACTATTCATGATACCACTACCTGGAAGTGATCACTGTTTATTGCTTCCATTTTTTACTCTTATATGTGTCCCGATGCATGTAGTTATTTGTATGTTTACATCTGTTCATGTGTGTTCGTCTGTTGACTACTTTTTCCACCTGATATTATATTTTTTATCATTAAAATTCATTAAATTTACTTTTATGTACCCCATGACTTAGAAGTAACAAAGGGAGTACTTACCCTAAGAGCCCTACAATCCTAACTAACTGATAGATGCCTTACATTTAAAGCAAAACAATGTTGTGTTTCTCCCATTGAGCTGATTTTCATTGACTATTCTAAATAAGCTGATTATATTGTCTGGTCTCCAATTTGCTGCATCTAAATCTTAGATGCCCCCTCCCTCCATTGTAGTTTTCTTGTTAGAAAATTGCTCTTAGTGAAGCTTGGAATTCTGAAGTGGTCCCCCAAACACAGTTGCTATCTAAGGGCTATGAGAGAACAGAATTTAACTGCAGGTTTCTCCAGGGGCCAGGGTATAAAGATGGTTAGAAACCAAAGTTGGGGAATCACAAGCATGCGTAGTGGAATGGCATTCCTCTTCTCTCCTTCTAAAAGCAGCCTGGCTTCAGGAGAATGGGCGTTGTGTTTCACGTAGTCTTGAAAATGCAGGTCTAACTTTGGCACAGCCTTTCCATCTGCCCACCAGCCTCCATACCCCAGTTGACACAAGGATTGTGGAAAGCAGATGGAACATTGCAAAGGAGATAATCCTGGAAATTCAAACAGGCAGACAGGGTCAAAGAATGGAAAGCATTCTTGGGAGGCCAGCATTTCCAGCTCACAGTAATCAAGGAATCAACTCAAACCCTTGAAGCCTGACAAACCCTTGAAGGCTGACAAAATGTGCATTTCCTGTAAGTTACTCCTTGGCGCTCCCCAGTTAAGTCACCACTATGTGTGTGTATATATATATATATATATATATATAGTCTCAGCCAAACGGATTTGAATTCCAAATTAGGTTCTTGAAACTCAGATTAGTTCCAAGTTCAGTTCAGTTCAGTTCAATCGCTCAGTCATGTCCGACTCTTTGCGACCCCATGGACTGCAACACACCAGGTCTCCCTGTCCATCACCAACTCCTGGAGTTTACTCAAATTCATGCCCATTGAGTTGATGGTGCCATCTAACCATCTCATCCTCTGTCGTCCCCTTCTCCTGCCTTCAATCTTTTCCAGCGTCAGGGTCTTTTCCAGTGAGTCAGCTCTTCGCATCAGGTGGCCAAAGTACTGGAGTTTCAGCTTCAATATACGTCCTTCCAATGAACACTCAGGACTGATCTCCTTTAGGATGGACTGGTTGGATCTCCTTGCAGTCCAAGGGACTCTTAAGAGTCTTCTCCAACACCACAGTTCAAAAGCATCAATTCTTCGGTGCTCAGCATTTTGTTTATAGTCCAACTCTCACATCCATACATGACTACTGGAAAAACCTTAGCCTTGACTAGACAGACCTTTGTTGGCAAAGTAACGTCTCTGCTTTTTAATATGCTGTCTGGGTTGGTCATAACTTTCCTTTCAAGGAATAAGCATCTTTTAATTTCACGGCTGTAGTCACCATCTGCAGTGATTTTGGAGCCCCCCAAAAATAAAGTCTGACACTGTTTCCACTGTTTCCACTGTTTCCCCATCTATTTGCCATGAAGTGATGGGACCAGATNTGCTTCTGTTAGGTCCATACCATTTCTGTCCTTTATTGAGCCCATTGTTGCATGAAATGTTCCCTTGGTATCTCTAATTTTCTTGAAGAGATCTCTAGTCTTTCCCATTCTGTTCTTTTCCTCTATTTCTTTGCATTGATCGCTGAGGAAGGCTTTCTTATCTCTCCTTGCAATTCTTTGGAACTCTGCATTCAAATGGGTATATCTTTCCTTTTCTCCTTTGGTTTTTGCTTCTCTTCTTTTCACAGCTATTTATAAGGCCTCCTCAGACAGCCATTTTTCTTTTTTGCATTTCTTTTTCATGGGGATGGTGTTGATCCCTGTCTCCTGTACAGTGTCACGAACCTCCATCCATAGTTCTTCAGGCACTCTATCTATCAGATCTAGTCCTTAAATCTATTTCTCACTTCCACTGTATAATCATAAGGGATTTGATTGAGGTCATACTTGAATTTTCTAGTGGTTTTCCTACTTTCTTCAATTTAATTTGGCAATAAGGAGTTCATGATCTGAGCTACAGTCAGCTCCCGGTCTTGTTTCTGCTGACTGTATAGAGCTTCTCCATCTTTGGCTGCAAAGAATATAATCAATCTGATTTCGGTGTTGACCATCTGGTGATGTCCATGTGTAGAGTCTTCTCTTGTGTTGTTGGAAGACAGTGTTTGCTATGACCACTGCGTTCTCTTGGCAAAACTCTGTTAGCCTTTGCCCTGCTTCATTCTGTACTCCAAGGCCAAATTTGCCTGTTACTCCAGGTGTTTCTTGAGTTCCTACTTTTGCATTCCAGTCCTCATAGAACTGTTCATCTTGAGCTTCTTCAGCATTACTGGTTGGGGCATAGACTTGGATTACTGTGATATTGAATGGTTTGCCTTGGAAATGAACAGAGATCATTCTGTCATTTTTGAGATTGCATCCAAGTACTGCATTTCGGTCTCTTTTGTTGCCTGTGATGGTTACTCCATTTCCTCTAAGGGATTCTTGCTCACAGTAGTATATATAATGGTCATCTGAGTTAAATTCACCCATCCCAGTCCATTTTAGTTTGCTGATTCCTAAAATGTCGACATTCACTCTTGCCATCTCCTACTTGACCACTTCCAATTTGCCTTGATTCAAGGACCTAACGTTCCAGGTTCCTATGCAGTATTGCTTTTTACAGCATCAGACCTTGCTTCCATCACCAGTCACATCCACAACTGTGTGTTGTTTTTGCTTTGGCTCCATCTCTTCATTCTTTCTGGAGTTATTTCTCCACTGATCTCCAGTAGTATATTGGGCACCTACCAACCTGGGGAGTTCCTCTTTCAGTGTCCTGTATTTTTTCCTTTTCATACTGTTCATGGGGTTCTCAAGGTAAGAATACTGAAGTGGTTTGCCATTCCCTTCTCCAGTGGACCACATTTTGTCAGAACTCTCCACCATGACCTGTCCATATTGGGTGGCCCTACAAGGCATGGTTTAGTTTCATTGAGTTAGGCAAGGCTGTGGACCATGTGATTAGATGGGTTAGTTTTCTGTGATTGTGGTTTCAGTCTGTCTGCCCTCTCTCAGCGCCTACCATCTTACTGGGGTTTCTCTGACCTTGTACGTGGGGTATTTCCTCTCGGCTGCTCGCCACTCCAGTGTCGCTCATTTATAGTAGAAACAATGGTCTTAAAATCCAGCACTTTTGAATTACAGCAGCCAGGATTTTTGAGAGAAAAAGGAATTTGAAGTTTCAAAAGACTCTTCCCCTCAAAAGATCAACACACAAAGTTTGTGTTTTAAACAAGGTATTAGAAAGAAATGAGAATAACAAAAAGGTTCTACTTCCTGCAGATTAAAGATAGCTGAGATTTTGTCAAATATGTCTTTTTATTTAAAAAAAGATATAAAAAGATTTAGATGCTAGTGAGTTCTTAAAAGGGGCACAGAAATCTCTGGTAGTGAGCAAAGAGCTGTCAGAGGGTTTTCGTGCAAAATCAGGTAGTTGGAAAGTGGTTGCAAGGACATGATGACCCTGGAGCAGATGGAATGCCTCTCTTCAGGGGGGTCAGCATGGGCTAAATGCCTCCTCTGAGGGCAAGAAGGATGCTGAAGAAGTCTGTATATGACATGATGGTGAGAGGAACTGCTCCCCACCCCCCCAAAAAAAAACCCTGAAATGACTGAGTTTACCTGGAGCTGAACTTGATTGCTTTTCTGCCATCGGGTGGAACTGAAAACTGGAATGTAATTTTATCTCAGAAAAATAAGGTTCAGTCACTTACGTGTTAAGAGTTTTGTAGCCTATGAAAATCTTGCCCACCAAACTCTGAGAAGCAACATGAGAAAATTTGTTATAAGTCTATAGGTAAGTGTCTCATGGAATCCAAGAGAAAAACGTGTGAGCCAGGTTCATAAACAGAGAAGGCGATGGCACCCCACTCCAGTACTCTTGCCTGGAAAATCCCATGGACAGAGGAGCCTGGTAGGCTGCGGTCCATGGGGTCGCGAAGAGTCGGACACGACTGAGCGACTTCCCTTTCACTTTTCACTTTCATGCATTGGAGAAGGAAATGGCAACCTACTCTGGCATTCTTGCCTGGAGAATCCCAGGGACGGGGGAGCCTGGTGGGCTGCCATCTATGGGGTCGCAGAGAGTCAGACACGACTGAAGTGACTTAGCAGCAGCAGCAGCAGGTTCATAAAAGACTATAAGCAAGTACTGGAAACCCTTTTCTCAGCTCTCATTGCTGCTTCTTTATGCACACCCGTTTCTGTCTTCTCTGAGGATCAACTGTCTGTACTCCCCCATCCATGTGCCAGAATATAGTGGCGTCGAGATCCTAAATTATATGACACAGTTCTAGCCACATACAGATTCTAGCTTTCTGTCTCTTAGTCTCAGTTCCAAATTCGTACACAAGAATCTAATTGGCCCACTCTAATCCCACGTCTGTCTCCCTCAGTTCAGTTGGCAGTGGCCTGAAAAGCCATGGCCTACGGCACAAACATGACTGCTGTGGTCCCTCATCCTGTTCCAGGGCATGGTCCTCAGGGAGTTGGAAATGGCCGTGAACTGGGAAGACAAGATGATGACTCATCCACTGTGAGGCTCATGCCTTGCTTCTGCCATTTACAAAGTAAGAAGAAGAATATCTATACATCCCTATTTCTAAATGAAGATAAAGAGAACTAACATTATTAAACTTCTCTCCCAGATACTAGACATTGTGGTAAAGTTAACCAGGTTATCCTAACTCATCCTATAAACAACCTAAGATATGGGCATTTTAATTTCCGTCTTTGCAAATAAGGAAATTGGTGTTTACAGAGGTTAAATCTCGGCGCTTGTAAGGGGCAGAGCTCAGATCTGAACCCAGACTGAACCGGTGCTGCAGCGGAGGAAAGAGCTGTTAAGATTGAGATAATGTCTGAAAGCAGCACATTACATTCTCAGCTATGAGTAAATTGCCTGGGACAGGATCTTGCATGGAGCAAATGCTCAGAATTAAAAGTCTCATTAATAAGAGCACCTGACTCTTCAATTACAGTGGCAGTCTTACCATCATGAAGTGTTTGCCTCACATTAATCCACCAAACACCTCTACGAAGTGGGCACCCATCTGCTCTAAGGGGTTTCTGCCAAGACACATTGTATTACAAATGAAAAAGAAGATTAAAACAGCTGCCTATACCGATTGTAACTGATTGACCTTCAGCCACCGTTTGGTGAGATGGATCAGAGAGCTTTTAAAGCTTCCTGTGCTGCTTCATGTTGAGGTGTGAATTTGCCAGCTTAGGGGCCTGTTGTCATAGTGTCTTTAGAATCTGTCTATGTGCTCTGATCTTCTGACCTCCCAAAGCTAAATATAATTCTTTATGATTGGTGATGAGCTCACACAAAGTCCAGACTGTAAATGTTTGCCAAATGAAACATTTGTCAACAGGTAGTGATTAATCACCTACTGTATTCTCAGCCCTGAGAATATTAAACCTCTAAGATACAATCCATGCCTCTGAGAGACACAGTTTTTTTTCTGTGCAATCAAAAACCCAAGAGCTTAGTAATTAAGGAAATGCAACTCTAAACCACCTTGAGATCTGTCTTCATACTCACCAGGTTAGCTATAGTCAAAAGACAGAGGGTCAAGATGTGGAGAAATCATAATCCCCTCACACTGCTGGGGAGAACGTGAGATGGTGCAGCCGCTATGGGAGCAGCATGGCGGTTTCTTAATAAGTTAAACATAGAATTATCACATGACCCAGCAATTCCATTCCTGGGTGTATACCCAAAAGAATTGAAAACAGGTGTTTAAACAAGAGCTCATACACAAGTATTCACAGCAGCACTGTTCACAATAGCCAAAATGTAGAGACAACCCAAATGTCCATCAGCTGATGAGTGGATGAACAAAATGGGGTATATCTGGATGCATGTGTGTGCTCAGTCTTGTCCAATTCTTTGTGACCCCGTGGACTGTAGCCTGCCAGGCTTCTCTGTCCATGGAATTTTTCAGGCAAGAATACTGGAGTGGGTTGCCATTTCCTCCTCCAGGGAATCTTCCCAAATGAAGGACAGAACCCATGTCTCTTGAGTCTCCTGCACTGGCAGGCAGATTCTTTACCACTGCACCACCTGGGAAGCCTAGCATATCTGTATAATGGAATACTACTTAGTAATAAAAAGTGATTAAGTGCTGATGAAACACTGGATCAATACTAAATGGAAGAAGCCAGACCTGAAAGACCACACATATCATATGATTCCATATTTATGAAAAGTCTATGCTAAGTCACTTCAGTCATGTCCAGCTCTTTGCAACCCTATGGACTGTAGCCCCCCAGGCTTCTCTGTCCATGGGATTTTCCAGGCAAGAATACTGGAGTTGATTGCCATTTCCTTATCTAACATGTAATATGTATTTACATATAAATAACTGTAAGAGCTATGACCAGAGGTGAGCATATCAATATGAAATGCCTTCTGATTCCACCTGGGCATTCTGTCAGATGGCCTTTCTTCTAGGAGGTGGAGTGAAAACGTATTAGCCTGGGAGCAGCTATTGGAAATTGGCCCATCTGGTTTCCTAATTGAGTTCAGAAAGCAAATACCACCGGATTCATATACTGATCTATCAGTATCCTCATTGCTGAGTATATATAAATCATACAAGACCCTAAAACTATATATTTATGTATTAAACTTTTGGTTACACTTGCCACTGCTTTTCCCCCCTATTGTGTTTTTTAAATGGTGTTATTGTGGCTCGTGTTCAGGGTCTTATACTCTGAATCCATCTCCTTCCAAGAAGTTTTGTAAAGTCATGTTTTTCTATCTAAAAGTCATATAGTTGTGAAGTTCTGTTTACCCATTTAAAAATTATTGAGATATAGTTGACTTGTAACATTGTATTAGTTTTCAGTGTACAACATGATTGTTTGGGCTTCCCCAATGGCTCAGCAGTAAAGAATCTGTCTGCACTGCAGGAGACATGGGTTTGATCCCTGGGTCAAAAGATCCCCTGGAGGAAGGCATGGCAACCCTTCTCCAGGATTCTTGCCTGGAGAATCCCATAGACAGAGGAGCCTAGTGGGCTACAGTCCATAGGTTTGCAAAGAGTCAGACAGGACTGAAGCAACTGAGCCTGATGGTACAGCACATAATTATTTGATTTCTATATATGTAAGTGTTATGAAATGATCACCTCAATAAGTCTAGTTAATATCCTTCACCACACATAGCTACAATTTTTGTGTGTGTAACAAATGCTTTTAAGATCTTCTGTCTTGACAACTTTTAAATATACAGTATTGTTAACTGTCATCCCCAGGACTTATTTTATAACCAGAAGTTTGTACTTTTGACCACACTTTTACCCATCACACTCACTCTCTGCCCCCCACCCACCTCTGGCAACCACCAATCTGCTCTCAGTATCTGTGAGCCATTTTATTTATTTATTTATTTTATTCTTCATTTTAGTGAAGTTCTTTTTACCCCTTTAAAAATTATTGAAATATAATTGACTTGTAACATTATATTAGTGTTCAGTGTACAGCATAATTATTTGGGCATCCCCAGTGGCTCCTTGGGCTTTCCTTATAGCTCAGTTGGTAAAGAATCTGCCTGCAAGTGCAGGAGACTTGAGTTCAATTCCTGGGTTGGGAAGATCCCCTGGAGAAGGTAATGGCAACCCACTCTAGTATACTTGCCTGGAGAATCCCATGGATAGAGGAGCATGGCAGACTACAGTCCATGGGGTTGCAAGAGTTGGACATGACTTAGCGACCAAACCACCACCACCAGTGGCCCCAGAGTGAGATGCTATGGAATTTGTCTTTCTCTGTCTAACTTATTTTGCGTAGCATAATGCCCTCGGGGTCTGTCCATGTTGTCACAGATGGCAAAGATCCCCTTTTAATGGTTGAATAATATTCCATTGTGTGTATATGTGTGTGGCATTCTCTCTTCCCATTCATCTATTGGTGAACACCTTGATTGCCTCCATGTCTTATCTGCTACAAATAATGTTACAATGAACATGAGGGTTCATATATCTTTTCAAGTTAGTGTTTTTATTTCCTTCACATAAATAGCCCCAAATGGAGTTGCAGGATCATATGATAGTTCTATTTTTAATTTTTTAAGGAACTTGCATGCTGTTTTCCTCAGTGGTTGCACCATTTTACATTTCCACCTACAGAGCACAAAAGTTCCTTTTTCTCCACATCTTCTCCAACATTTGTTTTTTCTTCTTCTTTTTTTTTGTTAACAATAGTACCTTGCAGTGATCTGTATTTAAAAATTACCCTTAACGTTGAAATAGGTACATTTTGTGGTGTCTTCCCATTTTAATACTCCCATTTCATTGAGAGCATCTCTATCTCCATGAGACAGACATGTTCAGGATTGATGACCCTGCTTTGCTGGTGCCATGAATAGATACCTAACCTGAGGTGAGGCAATCAGACCAGAGTGGGACTTGGGGATGACTGACTATGCCTTTTAGCTGGAAAGAGGGTTATGGAAAATGAAGAGCAGAAACTGCCATCATGGAAAACCATTCTCATCCACATGCCAGGAGAAACAAAGAAAGTAGATATTTATAGAGAAGAACTGATTTTTGAATTGATGTGAATAATGAAGGAAAAAGGGGGGAAAATAGTCTGGCTAGAGAGAGAAAGAGGGAGGTAGGCAGGGAGAGGGAAAGACACAGACAAAGAAAAAACAATAGTTCTTATTAATATTCTAGTTCCTTGTTCTTGGTTTTCATGGTGTCCATTCCTGTCCTTGGGTTCTGTGAGATACCCTGAATTTTTGTATAAAGTTCTCCTGATTTTTTTTTTTTTTTTTTTGCCTAAGATAGCTTGAGTGAGTTCCTGTTGTATTGACTAAGACTACTAGAACCTACTTCTCCATCTTGTTTTGAGCCCCTGAACAAACAAATAAACTTTGGCTCTTTCTGAATTAATTAAACACATTTATAGGCATTTATATCTATAATCATCTAATCCAAGCCATTCATTTTATACAACAAGACATTGGTGTCCAAGGAAGTGAAATCCCCTGCTCAAGGTCTCACAGTTAGGAGATGGCAGAGCCAGAAACAAAACCAAGGTCTCTGAATGTCAGCCTAGTGTTCTTTCTGCTAAACAAGGCTACCTTTTCATGAAAACAGTTAGCATCATGCTTGGGGCAAAGAACGCCTGCTCCCTATTCTGAATGACCACTGGAGTGGTCAGTTGGTCCAGGCTGAACATTTGAAGTATCCCAGAACTCTGGAGTCAGCTATGAGCTCCAGCTATTGGACCAGAGATAAGCTCTGGTCCTAGGGACTTTTCAGGGAGAATATTCAGATACTTAGAGAAAAAGGATGATCTGAATCTCCATTTTCTGAGCTCTAATATACTAGGGATCACGTGAGCTTAGTGCTTCTAGGGATTCTCTTTTTAGCATGAGAAGACATACAGCTCTGAAAAACAAAGCCAGCTCAGAGGAAAACAGAACCAAGAGATGAAAAGAGACAGATGCCCAATGACTTTATTTGAGTAGCTAGAGTCAGCCATGCCAAAGTTTTCAACTCCTAAATTCTCAGTTACCTGACCCAGTGTGTTTCCTCTTTGCTTAAGCTGGTTTGGCTTTGCTGGTGCCTGCGTGGAAAAGATCAGTTTTCATTCCAATCCCAAAGAAAGGCAATGCCAAAGAATGCTCAAACTACTGCACAATTGCTCTCATCTCACACGCTAGTAAAGTAGTGCTCAAAATTCTCCAAGCCAGGCTTCAGCAATACATGAACCGTGAACTTCCAGATGCTCAAGCTGGTTTTAGAAAAGGCAGAGGAACCAGAGATCAAATTGCCAGCATCCGCTGGATCATGGAAAAAGCAAGAGAGTTCCAGAAACACATCTATTTCTGCTTTATTGACTATGCCAAAGCCTTTGACTGTGTGGATCACAATAAACTGTGGACAATCCTGAAAGAGATGGGAATACCAGACCACCTGACTTGCCTCTTGAGAAACCTATATGCAAGTCAGGAAGCAACAGTTAGAACTGGACAAGGAACAACAGACTGGTTTCAGATAGGAAAAGGAGTATGTCAAGGTGTATGTTGTCACCCTGCTTATTTAACTTATATGCAGAGTACATCATGAGAAACGCTGGGCTGCAAGAAGCACAAGCTGGAATCTAGATTGCCGGGAAAAATGTCAATAACCTCAGATATGCAGATGACACCACCCTTATGACAGAAAGTGAAGAGGAACTAAAAAAAGCCTCTTGATGAAAGTGAAAGTGGAGAGTGAAAAAGTTGGCTTAAAGCTCAACATTCAGAAAACTAAGATCATGGCATCCAGTCCCATCACTTCATGGGAAATAGATGGGGAAACAGTGGAAACAGTGTCAGACTTTATTTTGGGGGGCTCCAAAACCACTGCAGATGGTGACTGCAGCCATGAAATTAAAAGACACTCCTTGGAAGAAAAGTTATGACCAACCTAGATAGCATATTCAAAAGCAGAGACATCACTTTGCCAACAAAGGTCTGTCTAGTCAAGGCTATGGTTTTTCCAGTAGTCATGTATGGATGTGAGAGTTGGACTGTGAAGAAGGCTGAGTGCCGAAGAATTGATGCTTTTGAACTGTGGTGTTGGAGGACTCCTGAGAGTCCCTTGGACTGCAAGGAGATCCAACCAGTCCATTCTGAATATCAGTCCTGGGATTTCTTTGGAAGGAATGATGCTGAGGCTGAAACTCCAGTACTTTGGCCACCTCATGCGAGGAGTTGACTCATTGGAAAAGACTCTGATGCTGGGAGGGATAGGGGGCAGGAGGAGAAGGGGACGACAGAGGATGAGATGGCTGGATGGCATCACCGGCTCGATGGACGTGAGTCTGAGTGAACTCCGGGAGTTGGTGATGGACAGGGAGGCCTGGCGTGCTGCGATTCATGGGGTTGCAAAGAGTCGGACATGACTGAGCAACTGAACTGAAATGAACTGTGAACATTGAGGTGCTTGTATCTTTTTGAATTATTCTTTTTGTTTCCTTCAGATATATACGCAGGCATGGAGTGCTGGGTCATCTGGTAGTTCCGCTTTTAGTTCTTTTGAAGAACTCCATAATGTCGGTGACTGCACCAATTTACTTTCCCGCCAGCAGTATTCTAGGGTTCCCTTTTCTCCACATCCTCACCAACATTTGTTATTTGTAGACTTTTTAATGGTAGCCATTCTGGTGGATGTGGGGTGATATCTCATTGTGGTTTTGACTGGCATTCCTCTGATGGTATATGATACTGAGCAGCTTTCATGTGCCTGTTGGCCATCTGTATGTCTTTTTAAAACTTTATCCGGCTGTGTTGAGTCTCGTGGTACACGGGCTCTTTGTTGCAGCACATGGGCTCAGTTGCCCCACGGCATGCGGGATCTTAGTTCCCTGCAGGCATGTGCATGCTCAACCATGTCCGACTCTGCACTCCAAGGACTGTAGCCCAGCAGGCTCCTCTGTCTATGGGATTCTCCAGGCGAGAATACTGGAGAATGGGTTACCATTACCTCCTCCAGGGGATCTTCCTGACCCAGGGATTGAATCTGAATCTCCCATGTCTCCTGCATTACAGGTGGATTCTTTACTGCTGAGCCACCAGGGAAACCCTTATTTCCCTGACCAGAGATCAAACCCTTCCCCCTTGCACTGTGAGGTGGATTCTTAACCACTGGACCACTAGGGAAGTCCCTATCTGTATGTCTTATTTGCAAAAATATCTATTCAGGTCTTCTGTCCATTTTTAGGTCAGGCTGTTTTTCAGCGTTAGATTGTATGAGTTGTTTATCTATTTGGGTTATGCCTATTGGTCATGTCATTTGCAAATACTTTCTCCTACTCCGTAGATTGTCTTTTCGTTTTGTCAATGGATTCCTTTGCTGTGCAAATGCTTTTATGTTTAATTAGGTCCCATTTTTTAATTTTTGATTTTATTTCCTTTGCCTTATGTGACAAGTTGAAAAACATTGCTACAAATTATGTCAAAGAGTGTTACACCTATGTTTCCTTCTAGGAATTTCATGGTTTCTGGTCTCACATTTAGATCTGTAACCCATTTTTAGTTTGTTTTTGTATATGTTGTTAGAAACTATTCTAATTTTGTTCTTTTATGTGTAGAAGTCCAGTTTTTCCAGCACCAGTTATTGAAGAGACTGTCTTTTCTCCATTGTATGTTCTTGCCTCCTTTCTTATAGCTTAACTGACCAAAAGTATGTGGGTTGAACACAGTATATCTTTCCATCTGCTTGTGTCATCTTCAATTTCTTTCATTAGTGTCTTACAGTTTTCCAAGTACAGATTTTTACCTCCTTAGGCAGGTTTATTCTTAGATATTTTATTCTTTTTGATGTAGTTGTAAATGAGATTGTTTCCCTAACTTCTCTTTTTGATAGTTCTCTGTTAGTGTATAAAAATGCAAAAGATTTCTGTATAGTGATTTTTTTATCCTGAAACTCTACTCAATTCATTGGTGAGCTCTAGTAGTTCTTTTGGTGGAGTATTTAGGATTTTCCACATATAGTACCATGTCATGTCCTTTTTGCAATTTGTATTCCTTTTCTTTCTTTCTTGTCTCATTGTTGTAACTAGGACTTCTAATACTATGTTGAATAAAAATGGTAGGAGTGGGTATCCTTGTCTTATTCCTGATCTTAGAAGAAATGCTTTCAGCTTTTCACCAGTGAGTATGATGTTAGCTGTGGGCTTGGCATACATGACCTTTATTGTGTTGAGGTATGTTCCCTCTGGGGCTCCCAAGTGGCTCAGTGGTAAAGAACACGCCTACCAGTGCAGGAGACATGGGTTCAGTCGCTGGTCCAGAAGATCCCCTGGAGAAGGAAATGGCAACCTACTCCAGTATTCTTGCCTGGGAAATCCCATGGACAGAGAAGCCTGGAGGGCTACAGTCCACGGGGTCGCAAAAGAGCCAGACACGACTTAGTGACTAAAACAACAATGATTTTCCCTCTATGCCCACTTTCTAGAGAGTTTCTATCATAAATTGATGTACAACTATCAGTTCAGTTCAGTCACTCAGTTGTGTCCAGCTCTTTGCAACCCCATGAACCGTAGCATGCCAGGCCTCCCTGTCCATCACCAACTGCCAGAGTCCACACAAACCTATGTCCTTTGAGTCGGTGATGCTGTCCAACCATCTCATCCTCTGTCGTCCCCTTCTCCTCCTGTACAACTATAAGTGTGCTTTTGTTTTCCAAGGAAAATGAATAAATTTAAATTTATCCTGAGGTAATACTTCTTGGAGTTTTTTTTGTTAGGTTCTGGACCCCTTTACACTCACAATTTATTGAGGACTCCAAAGACATTCTGTTTATGAGGGGTATAACTCTCAACATTTACTGTATTAAAAGTGGAAGTGAAAATCACTCAGTCATGTCCAACTCTTTATGACCCCATGGACTGTAGCCCACCAGGCTCCTCTGTCCGTGGTTTGCTTCAAGCAAGAATACTGGAGTGGATTGCCATTTCCTTCTCCAGGGGACCTTCCAGACCCAGGGATCAAACCTGGGTCTCCAGCATTGCAGGCAGATTCTTTACTGTCTGAGCTCCCAGGGAAACCCATTAAAAGTGGAAACTGAGAACTTTCAAAAATATATACTGATTCATTTGCCAATAGCCATGATTAGTGCATTGTATGTTAATATAGGTAACATCTTAGTGTTATAATAAAATTAGTTTTGGGTCTGCAACCTCTGAGGATGTGTTCTAAAGTAAAATGTTAGATTGTTTCAGAATAGAAAAAAGGATAGTGAAGGACAAAACTTGGCAAGTACATTTTATTTGCCTTAGTTTATAATACTTGAGTCTGAAAAGCAGCTCTGTAATGTGTTAAAATCTTAGCAAAGTTTGCCCAATTTTGGTACGCTTGTTGCCTTGATTTACTGAGTAGTGCCTCAGCCTACAGCCTAAAAGGTTATCATTATCTGCTATGTAACCTGCCCGGGTAGCAAAGATTCTGGGTTTTACTAGAATAATTTCCTGTGCTTTATGTTGACTTTTCTATATCCTTGATTATTTAAGGAAGAAAAAGAATCAAGGTTCTTCACTTGTGAAAGAGTATAGATTTTTTAAAAAATCCTGTTACCATCTATGTTTATTTTTCAGTGCTTTATTTTGACTCTAATTAAATAGGTAACCAATTATTGTTTCTTAGGCATCCATGATCCCATCTTAAGTATCCAAATGTCTTCTGACTAGTTTTTTTTTAATTTACACTTTCCCAAAAATATTATCTGTAGATGACAGAGACTTAAAATGGCTATGTTTAATTTATAACCAGTAATCTTCAAATGCTAAAGTTCTGATGAAGGGGTGCCTACTACTAATACAACCCACAAGGATATTTGGTTGTTCATTTACATTGATTATGATTACACATACTCTGGAATCATTTACTCTGTCTTATTTTGTGTATATCATTCTTTAGAATGATTTTCTTTGGCTTCTGTTTTTTCCATTCCTGCTCTCTGTTGAATTGGTGGGCTTTCTTTGGTCCCCATTTTCCTGTCTATCTGTTTGGAAGGTTCTCTTTATGGCAGGACCTGCTAGATTTCTCTGCAATAGCCATTTTCCCTTTTTTCCTTAGCATTAAAACTGGGAAATAAACCTTGCTGAGAAACTGCATTTCTGAGTTTCTTTCATAGATAGAAGGGACACAGTATGTGAGAAGTTGGTTGCTTGGAACATCTGGGAAGGCTCATTGAAAGGGTAATGAATGACAGGGGCTTCCCTGGTGGTCCAGTGGTTGGGAATCTGCCTGCCAATGCAGCAGACACGGGTTTGATCCCTGGTCCGGGAAGATCCCACATGCCGCAGGGCACCTGAGCCCATGCACCACAACTACTGAAGTCCCCATGCCCTAGAGCCCATATTCTGCAACAAGAGAAGTCTCTGCAATGAGAGGCCCACACACCACAACTAGAGAAAGACAGAGCAGCAATGAAGACCCAGCACAGCCGAAAATAAACTCATTAATAAATTTAAAAAGGAAAAGAGTAACGACAGTTGGCCTGTGTTCCTTTATTCTTCCTTCCTTTATCCTGCTTGGAATGTGGGTGTGATAACTGGAACTCCAGAAACCATCATGCGCCCTGAGGCAACTCTAAGGAAGGAAGCTACACCCCCAGGATAGTAGGGCAGAAAGAGCCTGAGCCCCAGTGACCAAGGAGTGGCCAAATCTGCCTTACCTGCCCACCTCCAGATTTTAGTCATATGAAATAAAGACCAATTCTGATCCTATACTAGTCACTTTAGTCAAGATTTTTATTATTAGCTGAATGAAGTTTCTAACTGATTCACCTGAAATTTTTAAACATGTATACATAATATAACAAGATCTAAACTTAATCAGTACCTCTACATACATTATAGACCAAGGACCACTACTCTCAGAACTTTGGATATGTTGTCATTTCTCACTTTTTTAAAAGCTTCTTGCTGATCTTTGCACCATTTTCCCCTACTACACACACACTCACATATTTTTTTCTGATTCTTACAAGTTCAACAGGGTATGTATCCTTACCCCATTTTCACAGATGAAGAAATTGCGGTTCACAGGCATTAGGTAACCTTTCCAAGGTCACATAATTAATAAGTGGCAAAGTCTTCTTTCTAACACCCAAACTTTTCTATTGTGTCAGAAATCTTGAAAAGTAAGAGTATTAGTCGCTCAGTTGTGTCCGACTTTGTGATCCCACACACTGTAGCCCGTGAGGCTCCTCTGTCCATGGGATTCTCCAGGCAAGAATACTGGAGTGGGTAGCCATTCCCTTCTCCAGGGGATCTTCCCAACCCAGGGACCAAACCTGGGTCTCCTGCATTGCAGGCAAATTATTTGCCATCTGAGCCTCCAGGGAAGTCACAAATCTTAGCTGTATTCTTCCATCAACTACTTTGCTGGTATTGTAGCTGAGGACAAGCACACCCTCTGACTGGGGGAAGGCTGGAGTAAAGCAAGCTATGCTATTACCCAGATCATTATATCGTACTAAATGGACATATATAAGAGATCAGGCTGCTAATTTAAGGACAGCAGCTTCTGGTTTAGCCAATTTCCAGGATACAGGACTTTTCCCAGAGGGAAATCTACATCCTTGGAGTTCTCTAGTAATGCTCTTGGGACACCTTGCTAGAGAATGAGCTAATACAACTAGGCCCTAATAAGACTCCGCAGACAAACAAAATAAAGGCAGAACTATAATCATGATCAGAAAGGGAAAAGAAAATAATATTAAAACAACCATTTTGCCACCATAAAATCTGTGTTTCTCTTTCATAGCTACCAAAGAGATATCACTGAAAAGGACGTTTTGTGTATTGTAAGGAAAGAAGGCAATGAAAATGTTTAGAAGCAAGGAACCTGAGAAACTATTTTAGTTGAGAATAAAGGCAAGGATGGGGAGTGACTAAACAAAACAGAATACTGAGGTGTCTTAAATGAATTTAATAAAATAAAATAGAAATAATTTCTTTTCCTTTGACATATGTCAAAGGAAAATGCTTATCAGATGAATCTGATCAGATAGACATGCTTTGAAGACAAATGTAGCCAAATTATGTAACCAGAGCTTCCTCAAGTTCTAGATGCAAAGCTTTTAGAGGAATAACAAAAAAGAAAAGATTTTGTAGAAATTCAGATCGGCAGATTCAGAAACACAATTTAGAATGAATTTTTCTGGCCAGAGGGCAAGAATGCAGAAGAAAATCCTTCTCCTCAGGTTTATGGAGTATTTGGGTCACAATGACCCATTTATGTAGATTTATAATTTTAGCTGATCTTTCAATTTAATTTTTTTCCAAACTCCAGTTACAATGAAACATGAACTTTGGCATGGGCTGAACTCAAGAGACTACCCTCTATTTATCTTCCCCATCCCACTGTCCAGGTGTCACCTCTCTTGAGTGTATTGGGAAGGCACACAGATGGCTGTCATCCCTCTTTTATTTTTAATTGGAGGACAATTGTTTTACAATTGTTTTGTTGGTTTCTGCCTCACAACAATGTGAATCAGCCATAAGTATACACATACCCCCTCCCTCCTGAGCCTCCCTCCCTCTCATCTCTCTTATGTTGACATCTTGGGGGTTTTGTCTCCAGATCCTGGGGTCCTCTCACCTCTCCCATCACTGCTGTGACAAATCACATACCCCTCTACTGACCATCCCCTCCTGGAGCTTGACGTCTTCTGTGCCTCTTGATAAAATGCAACTACTTTGAGTTCACAGGGTGAATGCAGAATCAACCACACTTCCCGTTCTGCCTTATTCCTCATACTGCATAACCACGAGGCTGTGTGGATGAAGCAGATTTACCAGATGGTAGGGTTAGTTAAATGGACTTACAATGTGGGAGTAAATAAAGGTACAATTATATATTCAAGTCAGCATTGCTCACACTAGAATAAAAGCCACAGAGGACCTGGGAATGGGGGTGGGTGGAAGAGTTGGCTTGAGTAGGAGAATCTAGGGTGGGTTTTGCAGTTCTGAATCGGGTTCCTGAGAACTCCCAGCCAACATGGAGTTTGAAGATGCCTTCTCTCCTTAACAACATCTCCAAATGACAGTGGTTCAACAGGAGAAAAGTCTAGATTCATATATAAGAAGAGAAAGATTTCTCTAAATGCAATGAAGCCTGCACAACTCTCTGCCCACTAATGGAGCTATGTTTAATTTTCCTTCTACTTCTGAATAATGGCCAAAGGCAAAACAGGAAAGGGGACTCAGCAGTCCCTGATGTTCCTTCACTCTTGGGCTACACAAAGACCTGGCTGAAGTTCTGGAACGACCACTGCCCTGTACCTGGAGCCCATATACGTCTCTACATGGGATGCCTCACAGGACTCTCCAAGCAGGAGGGAAGCAGAGTGACTTGTCTTCCTATCTAAGGAACTGACTTAGTTGCCTTAAGGAAATCAAGGTCCAAGCAACTTCTGAAGATTCACTTTGCAGGACTAATTTCCACTGCTTTTATGTGATAACCCTTTCCCTTAAAGGTGCAAGACTTCTCTCTCTAAATCTGTGGTTCTCAAATAGGGGTGATTTTGGCTTCCAGGGAACATTTAACAATGTCTGGAGACATTTGGGGGGCTTTCCTGATGGCTCAGTGGGTAAAGAATCCGCCTACATTGCAGGAAATGCAGGTTCGACTCCTGGGTCGGGAAGATTCCCTGAAGGGAGAAATGGCAGCCCATTCCAGTATTCTTGCCTGGAGAATCTCATGGACAGAGGAGCCTGGCAGCCTACAGTCTGAAGTGTCACAAAGAGTCAGACACGACTGAGCAATTAAGACATTTTTTGGTTGTCACAACATCAGAGAGGAGTGGGGGAAATGCTGCTGGCATCTAGTGGGTAGATGCCAGGGATGCCACTAAACATCCTACAGTGCAAAAGATAACTCCCTACAAGAAAGAAATATCCAGCTCCAAATACCAGTAGTGCTGCTATCTGCTCCAAATGCTTAGAAAAAAAAATGAGATTTCACATCGTCTGTGACCAGTACTCATCATGCTGCCATTCTCATGTCACTCCTGAATTTTACTTTTAAAATTCATCAGCTGATCTTCCTACAAATCATTCCCAAGAAGTAGATTAAGAGTAATCATGGCATTTACTGAGTTCATACTATGTGCCAGGTTCTGGGAAAAGGACTTTATATACTTTATCTCTTTTTTGTCACCATTTTTCAGAAGAGAAAACTGAGGTTCAGGGCAATTAATTTGTAGATGTACAGAAAGCTTAAATTCACTGAGGTGGGAATCAATGCAGAGCTCAAGTTTCTGATCTTTAACTCAGTGCCTTTCTATGAAAAACAACAGTGTGCATTCAATTTATTGAACAATTCCTTTAAACTGAGAATTCTATTTTTCATCATAAGAATTTTTCATCTTCTGACAAAAAGTATTTGTTAAATACATAAAACTCTGTACTTATGGCCATCCATCACTTGGAGTAAACTTGATAGATGGATTTTGAAACACACATATTTGTAAAACTCCCTCCTTTCCCCAAAGAAGAAAAGCTATGTCTTTTATATATTTTAGTCTCAAATTTAAAGAATCTCTATCTTGGGGTGTCTGTATTTAAAAGAAAAAAGCAACATTTTGTAACATTCACAATAGCAGATTGAATTTTCTTATTCATGTGCCTGTCTCCTTCTCTGTCCTGTGTATTCCTTTTCTACTGCTGCAGAACAAATTAAAACAAACTTAGCAACTTAAGACAATACCTATTAATTATCTCACCGTTCTGTAAGTCAGAAGTTCTGTAAGTCCGAAATCAGTTACACATAGCCAAGGCATAACTGACTTCTCTGCTCAGGCTCTCCCAAGGCTGAAATCATGGAATCAAGTCAGGCTAAGTTCTCCTCTGGAGGCTCTGCAGAAAATTTAGTTTCAAGCTCACTGAGGTCGCTGCAGTTGTAAGACTAAAGTCTCACTTGCTGGCTGATGGTCAGGGATTGACCATCTACACTCCTCTCCAATGAAGCAGCTCCCTCCATCATCAAAGCTGTTAAGAACAAATCTCACTTGATGATGAATCTGCCTCATGGTTTGAATTTCCAAGGAGAGCCCAGTCCCCTGTAAGGGCCCATGTGATTACATGAGGCCCACCAAGGACAATCTCCCCATCTTGAGGTCTATTGATTTGAGTCCTTAGTTACATGAGCAGAATCCCTCACAGCAGCACCTAGATTCATGTTTGTTTGAATAACTGGGAGAACATCTATGTATAGCAGGAATCTTGGTTTACAAGGAATCTTGAAGGTCATCTTAGAACCCTTCCTAGTTCCTAGTCTGTAGACTCCTTGATGGCAAAATCTGGGTCTTGTGCATCTTTGTCTGGTACTCAAGAGATGCTCCATTAGTGTTCACTGAAATCAATTGTTTTGAAGGGATTGAGAAATGACTGAAGTCATGAAATTGTTACATATAAGCATTAATTTTCAGGTAAGGACAACTCTCATCAGGAAAAAGTTCAAATAAGATGCAATGCCCAGGTAGCCTTTAGGGTGATCTCTATCATGACCTCTTCACCTATCAAAAGATTAAGTGGACTTTCTACTTTCACTATGGGGATGCAGCTTTGATTTCATTAAGGGAAGTCAAGGGGAAAAGAATTCCTATCCCAAAAATGGCAAGAGAAACAACTTTCCAGAATCGAATCACTTCTGTTGAGTAAAGGGTGTTTTCAGTGGGTTCAAGGTGTCATGAGCTTCCCTTGCCTAGTCTGCTAGCTCTTTGAGAGTGGAATTACATATTATTTATATTAAAAAAAAACTAAGAACGTAGCATCTGGTCCCATCACTTCATGGCAGATAGATGGGGAAACAATGGAAACAGTGGCAGATTTTATTTTCTTGGGTTCCAAAATCACTGCAGATGGTGACTGCAGCCATGAAATTTAAAGATGCTTGTTCCTTGGAAAATAAGTTATGACAAACCTAGACAGCATATTAAAAAGCAGAGACATCACTTTCTCAACAAAGGTCTATATAGTTAAAGCTATGGTTTTTCCAGTAGTCATGTATGGATGCAAGAGTTGGACCAAAAAGAAAGCTGAGTGTGAAAGAATTGATGCTTTCAAACTGTGGTGCTGGGGAAGACTCTTGAGAGTCCCTTGGACAGCAAGGAGATCAAACCAGTTAATTCTAAAGAAACTCAACCCTGAATATTCATTGGAAGGACTGATGCTGAAGCGGAAACTCCAGTACTGACTCATTAAAAAAGACCCTGATGCTGGGAAAGATTGAGGGCAGGAGGATGGGGGTGATAGAGGATGAGATGGTTGGATGGCATCACAGAATCAATGGACATGAGTTTGAGCAAACTCCCGGAGATAATGCAGGCCAGGGAAGCCTGACATGCTGCAGTCCATGGGGTCACAAAGAGTCAGACAGTAGCGACTGAATAACAACAACACATTTATATCCCTAGAACTAACACGGTGCTTGCTTCAGAAGGCCAACTTTAAAGACAAAAGCTGACTGAATGTATTATGGAATGAATGCTATTTAGCCTGTCTCTGCCAGTAGTTAAGTCACTTCCTGTGGGCCAGGGCTCTATCCAACGCATTTTCTGCAATCCAGCAATGTGTGTCTGGTCCTGGAAGCTACTGAACATTCAACAGGTGCAATGGTNAGAGGAGGGCGGGCGGCGGAGGGAGCGGGAGGCGGGCGGCGCGCGAGGAGGCTGAGGGAGCGGCGGGCGCGGCGGGCCAGGATGGATTTCCAGCAGCTGGCTGACGTTGCGGAGAAATGGTGCTCCAACACGCCCTTCGAGCTCATCGCCACCGAGGAGACCGAGCGCAGGATGGATTTCTACGCCGATCCCGGTGTCTCCTTCTACGTGTTGTGTCCGGACAACGGCTGCGGGGACAATTTTGTGAGTGCTCGGGGGAGGGACCGCCGCAGCGCGCGGGAGTGTGGACGCGCGGCCGCTACCCTGCGCCCCAGCTCCCGCTCGCCGGGGAGGCGGTGGGGCGTGAGGTGGGGGGGCGTAACCGCCCGCAGGCTCCCCAGTGCTCCGCGCTCCGCCGGGCGAGCCCCTGAGCTTGGCGCGTTGGGGTCAGCACTCCGCGTAAGGCCAGTAGGAGGCAGGCAGGGGCACCCTTAGAATCCGGGAAGCTGGGCTAGGGAGGGCAGTTTCCGGGACGCGACCCCGCGGCTCGAGCGCTGTGCTCGGCTAGAGCATCTCCGAGGCTGTCTCCGCCTAGCGCCAGTCCGGGCCGGGGCGCACGGACCCTTCACTCCCGCAGGACCCGGAGTCTGGAGCTTCCTCCACCCAGGCGTCCCGTCCGGGTGAGGAATCCCGTTACCCTCTGGATGCGCCGACACAACTCCTCGAGTTTTCCCCGCCCGAGAGAACCCTCATCCCGACCCCTCTCCCCATGTTATTCTCAGTGGTATTAAGACACAAAGCCTCTGTCCACACTAGCGATGCCCCATCTCCTGGACCATCTTTGCGGAATTACACCCCGGATCTTAAAAACGCACACGCGCGTGCGCACACAAACACACACACACTCACACACACAGGCACGCCTAGCCCCCTTTCCTCTTGTGCTTCCATTGCTCCTCTATGAGCCTCCAACGAGATGTGTGGAGCCCGAAAGGTTCTGTCCAGCTGAGGCGGCGGCCTTGGCCCTGCCAGAGCCTTTCGGTTTTTCCAGATGGGGGTGAAATTCTCCCTCCCCATCCCACCTCTCGCCCCGCCCCGGGCTCGGAGGGACTTGGCCCTGAAACTGCGGTGTCCAAATTCTCCACTTTGTATCCTGCCCTCACTTGGGATCTTGGCGCTGGCAGTTACGGAAGGGGAGGTAGAGGGCCGGGGAGTTGGGGTGGGAGATATGGAGACTGGGCGAGGATGGCGTTCCATGAAGTATTTGTAAGGACAGGGAAAAAATAATGGTCCCTACATGTAAGATGGAGGCGGCTATGGGCTCAGGTTACCGGCCTGAGTTGCCGGCCTGAGCCTGGAGCTGGCGCTGCTGCCGCCCCTGGGGACGGAGGTGGGGCAGTGCAGAGGCGCGGCCTGGCGCTGGCTCTTCAGGTGGGGTGAGACAAAGCTGGTTCAAAGCCCAGGCTGTCTTGCACCCCAACTACCACAGAAAGTTCGACAAGGAGTTAGCATGATTGTCTTTCTTGGCCCCAGAGAGATGAAGTCCTCTATGTGACTTAACATGAAGCATGCCCCTCCCACCACCTCCATTCCGCTCCACAAAGGTGAGAGACTCACCAGGCCCCAGCCTCCTGACCCTCTAGAAGATGGATAGCCTTGAGTGACAGTCAAATTTGACTTGTGGCAGCGTGACTGTGGTCAAACGCATTTAAAGGTTTTAAAATGCTCAGTGTACACATCTGAAAAATGGGTATAATACCGATCCCCAGGTGATGAAATAGATAATGCACCTGACAGTCTCCACTGCCCAGCAAGGGCCCCACAAATTTGGGTCAGAGATCTGGGGTTCCCCAGAGTTTAGAACTTCTCTCTTTAAGGGCCTCAATTTCTCACCTGTAAAATTAGGTTAATCAGAATGCCTCCATCATAGGTATTTGTGAAGTGCAAGTAAAATATAAATGTATGTAAGAACACTGTTAACTGTAGTTAAAATAAGTAAGTGTTGTTTGTCAATGTGGAATATCATTAAGAAGGGATTTACTCCATAGTAAAAGTATGAATAAGCGCCAGGGAGGTAGTGGAAATGGCACCAGGATCCAAGTAATTGCAGTGTTGGGGTTTGACTAGGAGTCCCTTCCACCCCTTGGCTTCCTTGGTCTGCCAGTGGCCTTTCCCCTCCTTACTGTGTGAAATGGGGCAGCAATCACTCATGGTTCTGGAACTCATGGTTCCACACAGCCATCCTGCTGTCACTGCAGGAGACATATCCAAAGAGAATAAGTGGGTGAAGAAAAGCAAGGCTATTCTCTTGATTTGAATATGTTTAGCAAACCGTCATTCAGAAACATGAAGTCTGTCAGGCCTTTTTCAAGGCCACCTATATTACATTTTAAATCTCCACCTGTATGAGTTAAATACTTGGAGGTATTTCTTTTGAAAGTATTCATTCACTGACAATTAAATGAAATAAATAGGAAAGAAAGAAAGTGGTGGGTGGGGGGTGGGGTGGTGGGGAGTAATTCATTGGGCAGACCGGACATTTTTCAGTTTCTAGAGGCCATAATAAACAAGATGCCAAACACTGGAATTTTCTTAGCCCAAAACCTTGCCTCAGATTTGCAGGCCAGGTTTGTCAAGATGCTGTTTGCCTCTAGTTAAAGAAACTCAGACCTGAAGAAAATGTCCTACCTCTGTTCATTGCTTTTTCCCAGGAAAATCTGCTAAGTATTAGAAGAAATTTGAGATGAATGGAATCCTTGTAATCTGTAGGATTTGTTAACAATAAGAATATTTACGTAGCATTTCTCAGTTTACAAAGTGTTTTTATATCATTCATTCATTTAACAAACATTTATTGAGGGCTCACTCTGACCTGGCCAGGGCTACTTCGAATGGGGCCGTTCTCTTCGTCTGAGAAACAGTGTGGGCACAGGCTCTGGGGCAGGCTACTCGAGCTTTCACCCCAGCTCCCCACATCTAACTTTGTGCCTGGGAGGAAGTTGTTTAACCCCTCTCTGTCATGACTTCCACATCTGTAAAATAGAGATGATATTAGTACCTCTCTAGCGGATTTGTTTGAGAACAGTGCCTAAAGCGGGGATGATATTAACAATCTCAGGCAGAGTTTCCACATAGCAGTCCCTCTGGATCTATTTAAAATGTCGATAAAACGTCAGGTTGTGTTCTTACCACTCCCTCCCTCTCCTAAACTGACTTCCCATCACTTTTGCAATAAAACCTAAGCTTTCCTGGCTTCAAGCCCCCACATGATCTGCCTCCCGCCACCTCTCTGATCGCATCCTGGCCCATTCTTCCCCCTTGCTTAGTGTGTTCCTGCCACACTGGCCCTTCTGGTCTTTAGAGAAACCAAGCTCATTCTTGCCTTAGGCCCTTTATGTCTGCTGTTCCCTCTGCCTAAAACATTCTTGCCCCACATCCTTACATAGCTCCTTTCTTTATACCATTGCAGCCTGGGAGAAACCTTCCTGACCACATACTCCCTTACTTCACCCTCTTTTATTCTTACCATAGCACTCACTAATACTTGATAGTCCGCTGCCTATTTTCTGCCTCGCCCACTAGCCTATAAGCTTCATAAGACCTTGTCTTATTCATCCCTGTATGGCAGCACTCAGAACATGCCAGACATGTGATAGATATTCAATCCATGTTTGTAAGAATGAATGAATGAGTAATAGCTCAGTATAGAAGACATGTTAAATTTCAAGAGTGACAGCTTCAAAGACAGCTACCACTTAAGTGTGAATTACCATGTATCAGACTTTGTATGTATGAACCCATTTAATCTTAGTAATCTCAGAAGCCACTCTCTATAATTATCTCCACTTTACAGATGAGAAAACTGAAGCCAAGCTAGGTTTACTAACTTCCCTACAGCTAATAGATGGTAGCCCTGTACTGAATACCTGGCACCACAGTGGTGACGACAGGGGACCCGATTCAGACTTGGGTTCAAGGGCTACTTCTTATTGAGCTTCACAAAAATTCTGTAAGGTGGGTATTACTATACCCCTATTTTATAGGCGAGGAAACTGAGGCTAGTAACTTTAAGGACTCAGCCAGGACTATGCCAGTAAGAAGTGACAGAGTCAGGACTTGAGCCAAAACCCAGAGGGCTGTCCCTTCCACCATGCAGAAGGTCTCCTGGACAGGATCAGGCTGGGGCCTAGGAACAAGGACTTCTTTTTGCCTGTCCTCTCTTTGGCAGCTCCTGGGCCCCTTGCGAACTCCTTCCCCTGCTTGCTTTGCAGGCCATGTGGTCCCTTTGCAAACTGCTGCTGAGTCAAGTCTCTCTCTATGGATGGCTGAGAAGTTCAGGTCCTGGGATAAAATGCTGCCAGTGCCCTGTGTGTGCTGGGGGTTCAGGGACACGGCTACCCTGCCTGGCTCTTCAGGTGTCACAGAGAGCTTAAACAGGCGGCACACCCATGCTCAGCCAGCTCGAAAGGTCCCCAGGGTTCGGTCAGGCTTGAGGAATGGGGCGTTGGCAGCCACTAACATGCCAGACGGACAGAGGGCCACGTGCTCCTGGGCATGGCCGCACCAGCTGCTTTCCCTCCTCGCCTCGTCCTGGAGAAAAGAGCTCTCTGGAAACAAAGCCCACTGCCCAGCCTCTCCCTGCTGCTGACGGTGAGGGGGTGGGGGGCACTCCCTTATTGTCCTGCCAACCATTCACAACATGTTTGTTCTACATGTATAGTTTAATCCCTCCTCAATACAAAAACAAAGATAGCTGTTGTCATAGTATTAAAGAAAAATGTTTTATTTATAGAAGAACTATGTGATTTAATTTTGTATGTGTCCCTAAGACTGTGACTTTATATGTATATATATAGATTTAATCCCCATTTTCATTCTAGGCATGTCTCTATTATTAACTGTGTGACTAAATAGCAACCTTTTTATTTTGGAGAAAGAAGATGTAACTTGTTTGAATGAGGTTGCATCATCACGTTTCCATGGTGGTATAGTGGAAAGAAGGCTGTGTCTTGTTCAATTTAAACTCTATCCTCAGTCTCCTCTTCTGTTTAATGGGGATAATCATGCCTATATCACATTATTTGCAGGTTAGATGAGCAGTAGTGGTAGACTGTAAAGCTTCCTGTGGTGGCCGTGTGTTATTCATCTAGAGAGATTCCATCAGGGAAAAAGATATGTCCTTTATCGTTCATGGAGTGGTGATCCCAAGGAGAGTGAATTTCTGCTAATATAAACTCAAGTAAGGGGGAGAAGACATAAGCACTCTGCTAAATGAGAGGCAGTTTATCTCTTGGAACCTTTTTTTTAAGATTTTTTTTTTAATGTGGACCACTTTTAAAGTCTTTATTGAATTTGTTACAATATTGCTTCTGTTTTATGTTTTGGTGTTGTGGCCCTGTGGCATGTGGAATCTTAGGATCTTAGTTCCACTACAGGGGGTCCGACCCACATGTCCCTCCATTGGAAGGCAAAGTCTTAACCACAGGACTGCCAGGGAAGTCCCTCTCTTGAAATCTGAAATCTTTATATCCACCCTGTTGTGCTTAGTAGCTCAGTCGTGTCTGACTCTTTGCAACCCTGTGGACTGTAGCCCACCAGGCTCCTCTGTCCATGGAATTCTCCAGGCAAGAATACTGGAGTGGGTTCCCATGCCCTCTTCCAGGGGATCTTCCCGACACAGGGATGGAACCTGTAGCTCCTGCTTTAGCAGGTGGATTCTTTACCACTGCACCACCTGGGAAGCCCATGTCCACCCTGGGGGTGTTATTATTTTCTTTGACTTACAAAGGAAGGAGCTGAGGCTCAGGTTGAAAGTGTGACATCTCTCTTGATATCCTGGCTTTGCCCATTGCTTCCTGTGTGACCATAGACAAGTTGCTTAAACTTTCTGAGTCTCAGTTTCCTCCTTGATAAACCAGATCAGTGTTTGACACCAAGAGCAGATTGGAGATATGGTCAGACATGTTCAGAAATAACGCTGGCTGTCATGAGATGGCTTGCCACTTTTACCTCACCTCTTATGTGGGTAGCAGTCAGTTTTGGGTTAAGCCGAACCAACTTAAAATGGATTCCCCAGAACTGTTGGCAGCAGAAAACCCACGTGGTGAGACTGAGGCACTTCACAATGGCCCTTTGACACAGATAACTGAGTCCTGGGAGGACAGCGGGTGTGTTCTTTGCTCCCTGCCATCCCCAACCCTGCCTAAGCACCAGGAAGTCAAGCGCCATCCCTACAAGTGTTAGAACAGTAGGAGCATACAGACTGTGATCAAAAAGGTATTTGTCATTTGAATTACTTTAATAATCTAATTCCATTCTTGGATAAGCTAGATATTCTTATCTCTACTACAGAAAACAGAAAGGTGCTCATTTTCCTGTTTGCAGTTGACATTGTTTTATTGTCTTAAACCAGATGAGCTTTGATAAGAAACTCCAACCCAACTTAATGACAGAAATAAGGGCCACAGATGACATGTGCTGAAATCAGAGTTCTCACTGGGGATTTTCAGCTCCAAATGGGCAGGAATCTATAGGAAAGAGTAGGCTTGCTCAGGGCAGGTACAAGTTGGGGCTGCTTCACTGCAAACCATGCTGTCCTGAGAATTGGAAGTGGTTTTAGTTGATCATGACATTTAGATTTTTTTTTAATGTAATTGATTGCATGCTATGTTGCTTCAGTTGTATCCAGTTCTTTGTGATCCCATGGACTGTAACCCTCCAGGCTTCTCTGTCCATGAGATTTTTCAGACAAGAATACTGGGGTGGCTTGCCATACCTTCCTCCAGAGGCTCTTCCCGACCCAGGGATTGAACCTGCATCTCTTGTGTCTCCTCCATTGCAGGTGGATTCTTTACCCCTGAGCCACCCGGGAAGCCCTTTTAATGTAATGTTGTTCAGTTGCTCAGTCATGTTTGACTCTTCGCGACACTGTGGACTGCAGCACACTAGGCTTCCCTGTCCTTCACCATCTCCCAGAGCTTGCTTAGACTCATGTCTATCGAGTCAGTGAGGCCAACCAACCATCTCAGCCTGTGTCGTCCCCTTCTCCTCCTGCCTTTCCCAGCATCAGGGTCTTTTGTAATGACTCAGTTCTTTGCATCAGGTGGCCAAAATATTGGAGTTTCAGCCTCAGCATCAGTCCTTCCAAAGAATGTTCAAGACTGATTTCCTTTAGGATGAACTGGTTGGCTCCCCTTACAGTCCAAGGCACTCTCAAGCGTCTTTTCCAACACCACAGTTCAAAAGCACCAGTTCTTCAGTGTTCAGCCCTCTTTATGGTCCAACTCTCACATGCATTCATGACTACTGGAAAAACCATAGCTTTGACTAGACGGACCTTTGTCAGCAAAGTAATGTGATGCCCATCCTCAAATATGTGGTTAGTCACAGTTCTGTTCTGTCCTCAAATGGTGGTCCCAGAACCAGCAACATAAGCATCACCTGGAACTTGTTGGAAATGCAGTGTCAGAAATTCCTGTGTGGGATCCAGCGATGGTGTTTTGATAAGACTCCAGGTGACTGAGAGGGCTTCCCTGGTGGCTCAGACGGTAAAGAATCTGCCTGCAAAGGGGGAGACCTGGGTTCAGTCCCTGGGTCGGGAAGATCCCCTGGAGGAGGGCATGACAACCCACTCCCATATTGTTGCCTGAAGAATCCTATGGATATAGGAGCCTGGTGGGCTACAGTCCATGGAGCCGTAAAGAGTCAGAAGTGACTAGGCACAGCACAGGTGACTGAGATGCATTCTAACGCTTAAGAAGCACCTCGCTCCCCTCCTTTGCGAAGCCTTTTCTTGGCATTTCTAATATTGTAACAGTCCATGTCTGTGATTTGCCTTGGCTCTAGCTACCAGATTGGAAGTTCAGTATGTTCTGTTCCCAGATGTGTATTTGCCAAGGAATTAACATTGTTCAGAGCCCTTGCTATAGGTTTTTTATGGCCAGAGTGGGTGTTTGGTTTCTCATGCTTAAGATATTTGCCAAGTGAAAGGCCTTGTGGCCATGCCCTGTGGTGCCGGACTCTGGGTCAGGTTCCCGTCTGTCCTTGTACAAGGCTAGACCCCAGATCTTGCTTTCAGGTGCTTTAGCCCAGCCACCAGATACTCTCTCTGCCCTCCCCTGGTTTTGGAATAGGCCTCTCTAATTTTCTAAGAGTAACCCTCCTGCCCCTGGAGAAGGAAATGGCAACCCACTCAGGTATTCTTGCCTAGGGAATCCCAGGGACAGAGGAGCCTGGCGGGCTACAGTCCATGAGGTCGCAAAGAGTTGGACATGACTTAGCGATGGAACAACTACAGCGCTCCCGCCCCTAGTCCCATTCCTGTTAGTTCTGAAGAGTTGGTCTGTTTGTCTGTGGGCACTGCCTCGGGTCACTGGTTGCTTGTCTTTCTTTGCATAGGCCTCTGCAAAACAGTGGGAGCTACCATGTTCCATCCATGGCATGTGCCAGGCTTGTTTACCTGGCGTTGCTGTCCTGATCTCACTGGTTTTTATATGATTCTTCTGTTGTTTTCCCTTTGTCTTTTTTTCCCCAGCTACAGACTTATTTTTTAGTTCATCTCACCTTGTATTCTGTAGGTTTTCGCTGACTGCCATGATTAGTCTTAGAAGGGGGCAGTTTCAGTAAATAAAACTGAATACCTTTTGTTGTGAGATACAATGGATATGAAATTATTAGCATTTAGGAAGTGATGTCTTATAAGCGGCTGTGTACACCTGGGTTTGTCTCATTCCAAACCCCCTGCTCTGTCAGGTTATCACATGGGCAGGGATTCAGTTAAAACTCTTTTCTAAAACAAGAAAACCAACACTGCTGGCAATTCGGGATAAGTTAGAAAGCCACGTCAAGGAAAGTTAGGGAGAACAGACAGAAAGTCCTTTCCCAGGTGTTAAGTCTTTCTTCCCTAGGGCTTCCCTGGTGGCTCAGCGGCGAAGAATTCACCTGCAGTGCAGAAGGTGCAGGAGACGCAGGCTCCATCCCTGGGTCAGGAAGATCCCCTGGAGGGAGGGCATGGCGACCCACTCCAGTATTCTTACCTAAAGAATCCCATGGACAGAGGAGCCTGGTGGGCTACCGTCCATGGGGTCACATGAGAGTCAGACAGGACTGAAGTGACTTAGCAGACATGTATGCAAGTCTTTCTTCTCCAATGTATTCGTAAATCAGCAACTCCAAAAGTGGAGTAATGAAAATGGTGGCGTGAATAACCTCCTCATGAGGCTGTAGATGCCCTAGAAACACTTAAGCTGAAGAAACTGATTGCCAGGCGGTGGTGGATACACTGTGATTCTGTCACAGTTTGAGTGATATTGGAGAAGGAAATAGCAACCCATTCCACTATTCTTGGCTGAAGAATCCCGTGGACAGAGGTGCCTGATGGGCTACAGTCGATGGGATTGCAAAGAGTTGGACATGACTGAGTGACTAACACTTTGAGTGATATACTTTTCTTAATTTATTTCCTTAATTTATAACTTAAAATACTTAAAAAAAAAAAGATAGTTAAAAAATAGGCTATATTTGTAAAGAAAGAAATACAAGGTTTTCATAGATACACCGGCTTCTGAATTAATTCTAACCCAAGTTGCCTTGGATAGTGTTCTCAGTGAAGTCACATAGGCTGTCTGATTTAGCGTTATTAAGGGTGGAAATCCCCCACACCATCCTCCTGGAAATGCAAAAGGGGAAATAGGGGACTTATAGCCATCATTTATTGAAAAGCTATTGTACTATCTGCCAGACAGGTACTGTACTAGGTACTTAATAAACTTTTTACTTTCTCTATAATCTTCATAACAAGTCTAGGGAAGAAGGCAGGCTTAAGATTTTCCATTGTGTGGTGCTAGGTGTTAATCCCATCTCTGACTTGGATAAGAATTTGAAATATGCCAGAACTTTTTAAAATTTGAGTTTGAAATAGGTATTGAGCCAAACTTGTATTAAAGTGGACGTTATTGTTCTTGCTGAATCCCCACTAAGAATCAAGTGCAATAATGGATTTAAAGGCACTTTGTACAAGAGAAGACTCTACACATGGACATCACAACACCAAAATCAGATTGATTATATTCTTTATAGCCAAAGATGGAGAGGCTCTATACAGTCAGCAAAAACAAGCAAGCTGTGGCTCAGATCATGAGCTCCTTATTGCCAAATTCAGACTTAAATTGAAGAAAGTAGGGAAAACCACTAGACCATTCAGGTATGACCTAAATCAAATCCCTTATGATTATACAGTGGAAGTGAGAAATAGATTTAAGGGACTAGATCTCATAGATAGAGTGCCTGATGAACTATGGACTGAGATTCGTGACATTGTACAGGAGACAGGGATCAAGACCATCCCCATGGAAAAGAAATGCAAAAAAGCAAAATGGCTGTCTGAGGAGGCCTTATAAATAGTGTGAAAAGAAGAGAAGCGAAAAGGAAAGATATAAGCATCTGAATGCAGAGTTCCAAAGAATAGCAAGAAGAGATAAAAAAGCCTTCCTCAGCGATCAATGCAAAGAAATAGAGAAAAACAGAATGGGGAAGACTAGAGATCTCTTCAAGAAAATCAAAGATACCAAGGGAACATTTCATGCAAAGATGCACTCAACAAAGGACAGAAATGGTA
>SJYQ01095434.1:77533-143773 GCA_006410935.1 Redunca redunca | reverse complement strand
AGAAAAGCAGTCAAACAGGATGAAATAATAATAATCTAGTCAGTAAGCCAAGTCAAAGATATTAACTCCTTTTCAAAGTCTATAAATAATAATAATATTCTGAGCCATATCTTGTGAGCTGTCTTACAGATACTGAAACCCTCATCAGGTGGAATAAATTCATTACATGTGACCAGAAAGTGAAGAACTGAAGAGTCTCTTGGTGAAAGTGAAAGAGGAGAGTGAAAAAGTTGGCCTAAAGCTCAACATTCAGAAAACTAAGATCATGGCATCTGGTCCCATCACTTCATGGGAAATAGATGGGGAAACAGTGGAAACAGTGTCAGACTTTATTTTGGGGGGCTCCAAAACCACTGCATATGGTGATTGCAGCCCTGAAATTAAAAGACACTTACTCCTTGGAAGAAAAGTTATGACCAACCTAGATAGCATATTGAAAAGCAGAGACATTGCTTTGCCAACAAAGGTCCGTCTAGTCAAGGCTATGGTTTTCCAGTGGTCATGTATGGATGTGAGAGTTGGACTGTGAAGAAAGCTGGGCGCCAAAGAATTGATGCTTTTGAACTGTGGTGTTGGAGAAGACTCCTGAGAGTCCCTTGGACTGCAAGGAGATCCAACCAGTCCATTCTGAAGGAGATCAGCCCTGGGTGTTCTTTGGAAGGACTGATCTAAAGCTGAAGCTCCAGCCCTTTGGCCACCTCATGCGAAGAGTTGACTCATTGGAAAAGACTCTGATGCTGGGAGGGATTGGGGGCAGGAGGAAAAGGGGATGACAGAGGATGAGATGGCTGGATGGCATCACTGACTCGATGGACGTGAGTCTGAGTGAACTCTGGGAGATGGTGATGGACAGGGAGGCCTGGTGTGCTGCGATTCATGGGGTTGCAAAGAGTTGGACACGACTGAGCAATTGAACTGAACTGTACTATTATGCTTTTTGTACAGTGCAAGAGACTATTACATGACTGGCGTTTCAGTGACTCGTCCACTTTAAGGACTTCCACTTAATAGGGAATCATGTTTGAGCTGTTCTCTAAAGTTAGAGAATCTAGAAGGTATGTTTATTAGGTCAAGGAGGAAGCTACTCTAGAAGTCTGCTGGAAATAGAGCAGCATATATCAGAATTGGACTTTCACATCTGTGATACACGGATAATTGGGCTATAAAGATGGCATATTAGCATGTTATTCTCTCTTGAATCTGAGCAATGTTTTCAGTTCTTTACAGTTCCTGAGGATCCTGCAGTGAAAAGGAAGAAGGTGAAATATGTTTATTGCATGTTGGGCATATGACTTTCTGGGGGTGATGCTCTAATCATTGTATTAATAGCAGGGGTAAGTATATGCTTGACATAGACCATTTCTCCAAATTAATCTGTCCCTTGCTGCCCAGTGCCTGTTCCTTGCTCTCAGCTGCCAAACATCTTCCTCTCCTGTACACGTTTTCCACTAGTGTTGAGCTGTCATTGGTCTGGCCCCTGTCAACAGCAATGCTTGGTACCTGACTGACACCCTGATGTTATCCTGGTCTTCAGTAACCCCTACCCCCATCCTGTTGTGCAGATATGCAGAGCAAGGGGCTTCTGCATGTTCATCTCTCAAACCAGTTTCTTGGGCTTATTCCAGATCCTTGAACATTTACGGGAGAAACTAGCCAAGTCTTAAAGATGTGCTAAAATGGATATCCTCATGTGGGAAAGAAAAGAAAAAAAAAACAAAACAAAACTTGTCTAGCCTAAGAAAAAATAAAGCCTAAATCAGTTTCCTCCTGGTGCATGTTAGCATCACGAAGTGTTGCTTGGGTACGTTGCCCTCTTATATATATATATATTTACACTAATTTTTACTTTAGTCCTTTTCTTTTTTTCGGCTTTGCTGGGTCTTCATTGCTACATGGGCTTTTTTCTAGTTGAGGCAAGTGGGGGCTGCTCTCTAGCTGCACAGGCTTCTCTTGTTGCAGAGCACAGGCTCTAGGTGCAGGGGCTTTGGTAGGTGCTGCACATGGGCTCAAAGAGTTGCAGCTCCTGGGCTCTGAAAGATAGGCTTATTAGCTGTGGTACTGTTTCACAGTATGTGGGATCTTCTTGACACAGGAACTTAGCCCACATCTCCTGCATTGGCAGGTAGATTCTTCACCATTGTGCCTCCAGGGAAGCCCTACAATGTCCTCTTAAAGCATTTTAAGGGAAGGTGAGATTTCAGAGAGCCTTTGTTTCCTGATGAGTAGGGATGACTTTTCCATGTGTTCTCCTAAATTCATTTCATTTTGAAGTAAAGTGACCATTGCCCCCACTCAGGCTAATCTGGGTAAAGAATATTTCCGAGTAAGCAGTTACAAACTCTGCCTACTTAATCCTTCAGCCATTGCTGAAGGCAGTGGTAAGGATTATGCAAGCTCTTGGTTTCTCCTCCCTCCCATTTTAAAGCCACCCTAAATGGCAACCCACTCCAGTACTCTTGCCTTGAAAAATCCCATGGACAGAGGAGCTTGGTGCAGGCTACTATCCATGGGGTCACAAAGAGTCAGGCACAACTGAGCGACTTTACTTTTCACTTCCACTTTGCCAGCATCAGGAGAGGGACATTGGAAATCACGAGTAGGAGAATATTGATCCCCCTGCCCTTTTACTATGTATGGGCAGATCTGATGGAAAATTGAGCAGATGAGATTATGGACCAGGAGCATGGGGGGTTTCTGCAGGGTGTTCATTTTCTGCCTTCGATACAAGTCAAGAATAACTATATGGATTTTTACTCTGGAATGGAGGCCTTCTTCAAATTCACATAATTGAAAAAAAAATCTTCTTGGTTTTGTGTATTTCAGACTGAGCATAATAACTCTGTGTCTTTGTTTTCTCCTTTCCCTTACTGGTGGGCACGCAGCACGTGTGGAGTGAGAGTGAAGACTGCCTGCCTTTCTTGCAGCTAGCACAGGATTACATCTCCTCCTGCGGCAAGAAGACGCTCCATGAAGTCTTGGAAAAAGTCTTCAAGTCTTTCAGACCTGTAGGTGCCTGCTTGGCTTCCAAAGCCGTCTTATTGTCTCCAGTGACTGTGTTCTGAATAACACGGATTGTGGGGAAAGTGGGCAAAACCTGGAATGACTAATTGTTTTTCTCTTGTCTGCCCTGTGGCTTAAAGATAGCAATTCGTGGAGGGAGGCTGAAGGCGGAGAGGGAGGGGGAAACGGGATGTGACACAGCTGTTTGTTGCGGGGATGATGGTTATTTCTAGTATCCCTTGAGCTAAGAATCTCTGATTGGGTGGGAAGCACACAGTCTTTTATGAGACAACTGAGTATTCCGGTTCTCATCCAGTAGACTTAAAACCAAAATGCTTGCAAGTGCTATGGAGGATCTCTTGTAATAGAAAATTGCCAGAAGGCGGTATAAAGGATATACCCTCATGTGGATGGATATGGAGGCAAAGAAACTGGATAGCTATTCTTTTCTCTTTTGATAAAGTCTCTTGTAGAGAGCTTGCTTCCCCCACCCCACCCCCCACCCCCCAGCCTCCTTAGGATTTAGGAATCTGGATGTTTGTGGTTAGCTGATGGTTTGTTTCATTCTAGCTGAAAAGCATGTGAAATGAATACTCATCCCTATTTTATAAACTACTTCTCTCTCTTTATTGGAAGACAAAGTCAGATTGTGTGACATTTCCCCCAAGTTCAGCTCCTTGCCCACTGTAAGCACTCGACAGTTTCAATGTTATTTCTTCTAGAATTTCCTTTTTTTTTTCCCAAATCTTTTAATATAGTATCTATTTCTTTTTTTATAATTTTATCTTTGGCTGTGCTGGGTCTTTGTTGCTGCTCTGGCTTTTCTCTAGTTGCAGTAAGCAGGGGCTGTGCCTCTAGTTGTGGGAGGAGCTAGTCTAGCTTGGGCTTCCCATCGTGGTGGTCTCTTGTTGCGGAGCACAGGCTCTAGTGTGCACGGGCTTTAGTATTTGCAGCACATGGGTTCAGTGGTTGTGGTTCCCGAGCTCTAGAGCACCGGCTCAATCCCTCACGGGCTTTGTGGCTCCAAGGCCTGTGGGATCTTCCCTGATCAGGTATTGCATCCGTGTCTCCTACATTGGCAGGGGGATTCTTTACCACTGACCCGTGACCCACCAGGGAAAACCCTAGTATCTGTTTCTTTCTTGGAATCTTCAAACTTGTTTTTGTTTCTCTGAACATGGTAGGCTTAGCTGCATAAGGGACTTTGGGATATTCCAGTGTTTCAAAATTTTGAAGTCTGTTTTGTCATCTTTTGTTTTCACTGGGTCCCTTCCTGGTATCTTGTTTCTTTCTGTGTTGGATTATCTCTGTGTGCTTGAAAATTTGTATATTTGTACTTGAAGATTTATATTTTGGGATAAACTGAGGCCTAAGATAAGGGTACTTTCCTCCAGAGAGGATTCAGTTGGAGACCACCTTCGAACAGTTTAAGACTTGCAGTTCTTAGAACTCTCCAGGTGATCCAAAGCCAGGTTGCAGGCCTGGTTTCTTCTTGTTCTGAGAGCAGACTCAGTCTGTTCAGGCCGTTATAACAAAACAGTAGGTGGCTTATAAACAAGAATTTATTTTGCATTGTTCTAGAGGCTAGAAGTCCAAGACCAGCGTGCCAGCAGAGTTGGTATCTCGTGAGGGCTCACTTCCTAGACAGGTGGCCATCATTTCATTGAACCTCCTATGGTGGAAGGAAAGAGAGAGAAGCCAAGAGCTTCTTTTATAAGGGCACTTGTCAATTATGAGGGCTTCACCTACATGATCTGATCACCTCCTTAAGGGCCCACCTTCTAGTATCTTCACTTGGGGGGTTAGGATTTCAGCATATGACTCGGGAGGGGAGAACATAAATATTCAGACCACAGCATAGACTTTTGGGGTCCTAGCCTAAAGCGAGGATGGTTTGTCACAGAAGCTCCTTTGTTGACTTTGGAGTAGGCCCAGCAGGCCATAGTTTCTTTGCGAACAGTAGATGAGATGTCCTCAGGACAAAAGCAACTTTTTATGATAGGCTTACATCTGTGGGTACTAACTCAATATGATTAAGAAGGCATTTTTCATATTGAATCCAGCTTTTTTAGTTCTCCATGGAAGAGTTGGTCCTGACCAGTATCGCTTAATCCACCGTTATAAGAAGAGGAATTTTAAACGGCCTTTGTCACTCTGATTAGTATCATTTGTCCAACCCCCAATTCTTTTTGTTGTTGTTTGTTCATTTTCTAAGCCTGTTCGACTATTCCAAAATAGATTTTTGACTTACAGACACTGGTCTATCCCACTTTCATCCATTCAGTTTGTATTTACTGAACACCTAGTAAGCACTTGATCCTCTTTACTGCTCTGTCCCTAGCACTTGAACCAGACAGGTGAAAATCTTAGATCTCACGGGGCTTGTATTCTAGTGTCAGGGAGACAAGATAAATGAGGACAACACATAACGTGTTAGTGACAAGTGCCAAGGAGAAAACTTGAGTCAGGGAATGGGGCTGAGAAGTGTCTGAGGCCCTGACAGTTTTGATTAGGGGAGCAGGCCATGCTTCACTGAGAAGGTTACTTAAGTGAAACTGAAGTGAGATGTGGGCCGTGAGGGGATCTGCAGAAAGAGCTTTCCAGGTGGAGAGAACAGCAGATACAACCACAGGGGGAGAGAAAGCCAGGGCTCAGGGAACAAGGGGAGGCTGGTGTGGCCCGAGTGAAGGGGGAAGGCGGGAGGAGTGAGAGATGAATCTTGAGGAATTTCTGGGGCTTGCGGGTCACAGAAGGACTTGACCTGGAGCCTCTGAAGGGCTTGAGCACCAGAGAGATCCATCTAGCAGAGAGCAGGCTGTCAGGGGGAAAGGGGGTGCAGGGAGCCCCGTGAGGAGGCTGTCACTGTCACCCAGAAAGAAGATGAGGGTGACTCCAGAGTTCCTCATCTGCTCACTGAAGGGAATGGCGTTCATATACTGAGATGGGGACGGTTGCAGGAAGAAACTTAGGAAGTGAGACCACCAAGACTTGAGCTGTGGACTTGTCAGGGTTCGAAATGCCTGTTAGACATCCGAGTAGAGACATCAAAGCAGGCAAAAGTTAAAGAAAAAAAATGGATTCCCATAAATCTTACCTTCCCCCCCAAACCCCCCCCCCCCGTTTCAAATATCTGATTAGCACATGATACTCACTGTGCAGCTGGTTTCCACAGAGGGTCCACTCATGAGCTGGCTGCCTGGTTCTCATCTGTGGTGGCCACAACACGTTACTGGCAGAATGTGCTTCACTGGGGAAGCTGAGCTCCCTCCAGAGCCCCTTCTGCCGTCTTGCTTTACCAAGCCGATGGCTGTGCTTAAGCAACCAGGCAGCTGTATGTAAAGGGAAACAAATGCAGTCCAAAAATCCAGATATTTAGCTAAAAGCAATTGACTTGGTTGAATACTTTCTTTCAGATCAAGCTGCTTTGTGTAACAGAGACACACAGATTTTATTAATGCTATTGGGCTTCCTGAGTTCATTTCTCAAGTGGAGCCTTCCGCCAAAGCAGGCAGGATGGTGCTCCCAATGTGGGGCTTTTGCCTAGTATGAGGCCCCCTTTGCTAGGGGAGCTTTTGTGTGCTGGGCGCTCTGGCTGAGTTTTTTGTCTTCAGGGAAGTGCCTTCTCAGGGCTGGTAAGGGTGAAATACACACAGGCTTGGGTTTCTCTCAGTTATGATGTGCCCTAGATCAGATGAGAAGGGAGTGTTACAGACCCGGGTGAAGGACTTCTGGAGATCGGGGGGGAAGCTTCACCCTCTACCCCTCCACAGAAGAGTGCCTTTCTCTCCACTGCTGTTTATCTGTTTTATATAAAGGAGACTTAGGTTATGACTCAGAAAAGGGTCTTGTTGCTGTCGTAGCTCATAGTATTTGTTGAAGTAACATGTACCCAAATGCTGCAAGGTTATTAAGCAGGTGAACTTGAGTCTGTTATTTCCCTGAAAATTTTTGATAATCTGATCCAATTGTGTGGCTGATTTTTTTTTTTTACTAGTTGGGGAAACCACAGGAGGAATATTTTCACCTTCCTCTTAGAACAGCCTCATTCATGGCTTGGAATCCTTATTTTCCCTTGGCAGGCCCATTGCCAGCCCCTATCCTGTGCAGTGTTTCCAGAAAGATAAGGACCTTTCTATTGACAGCTTTCTGCTGCCTTTGGGGGCAGCAGTCAAGCAGAGTCATTTCACTTTGTTGAAGCCCACACATGCTTGCCTGCCTGGACCAAAAGCATGGAGTCATCTCCTGGCCCTCCCCAGCGTCCTGCCCGAGAGGCTCAGCGTGCCGCGGCAGCGCTCTTTACCTTCAGACTTTCCCATTTTGTAGACGGGGTGCTTCTCCCTGCTTTCTGTTTGTTTGTCTCCCCGTCCCTCCCTTGCCAAAACAACCAATCTCACAAAGTCCGTGCCTGACCAGAGAAATCTGTTGTTGGATTTGACAAGAAAAAATCATTATTCTCTTTCTTATTCTCCATCTTACCTTCCTCTTTTTCCTCTGTCTCTTCATAACATGATTAACAATGCAGGATCATCTGCTCTTTGCCGAAGCGGTGCATGCTCAGTCGTGTCTGACTCTTTTCGACTCCATGGGCTGTGGCCCACCAGGTTCCTCTGTCCATGGGACCTTCTAGGCAGGAATACTGGAGTGGGGTGCCGTTTCC
Organism: Redunca redunca; assembly: GCA_006410935.1. Lineage (NCBI taxonomy): Eukaryota > Metazoa > Chordata > Mammalia > Artiodactyla > Bovidae > Redunca > Redunca redunca. Next base: position 136,116 of record SJYQ01095434.1, on the reverse strand, counting down.
TTCCCCAGAGCATCTTCCTGACCCAGGAATCGAACTCACATCTCTTTGTCTCTTGTGTCTCCTGCGTTGGCAGGTGGTTCCTTTGCCACCGCACCACCTGGGAAGCTCCTGTAGGAGACAGGGCACAGTGCCTAGGCTTGTGCTCTAGGAGCTGGCTTTCTGGGAGGAGAGGCAGCCACAGAAAAGTACAGAGAAAGCCCAGGTTCCATGACTAAGTGCTGATTTCGGCCCAGACCCTCTGCCTGACGCCGTGCAGATGGAGGGAGGGGGTTCCCTTCCCTGTCTCCTTGCTCCACTCTGCTGGTTCTCTGGGGAAGCGTTTTCTGAGAGGATGTCAGTGAACAGGCACTAACCGCAGCATGATGGTTGTGGTCCCTTGACCTAGTTAATGCAGAATCAGGTTACTACAGTGATGAAGAACCCATGCTCTGGGGGCCAGGCTGCCTGGATTCAAATCCCAGGTCTGCCACTTGCTGGCTGTGTGACCTCAGCTAAATTACTTGACCTTGCTGTTTCTCAGTTTCCTCATTTGTTAAAACTAGGAAACAAATGACGCTAGTTACCTTAGGGCTGCTGTGAAGATTAAACGACACAATTTTTGTTGGGGACTTAGTGCAGTGCACACACATGAGAAGCACTGATTAAAGGCTGGCATTGGCATGGGTGGGATGGGGACACTTGGCAAAATACTGTTGAGAGGTGAGCTCAGTAGTGAAAACCTTCTTGCGACTCAGGTTTTTGGTGGAGAGAGAAAACCATGTGCTAAGTCATTTCAGCACACACTTCACAGAATCATCTGGCTAGGGTAAAGGATTTTCAAGGGGTAGTGTTAAGGTATTATTGCCAAAAGTTTATCAACATTGATTTTGGCAAAATAGTAATCATCCATTCAGTACTTCATCCATGCAGCTCACTGGGGTGGAAGCTAGTGCTACAAGAGGGATGACCAGATACTCCTCTCCCCCAGAGGGACACAGGACCAAAGAGCCTCTGGTGACAAGGCTGTGAATGATACTTGTTTTCTTTTCTGGATTTTCTAAATTTTCCATGATGTTACAGAAACCATTTATGATCAGGAACTGTGTTGTGATTTTTTTTTTAATGTTGTCTTGTCCACAATGTGTCCAGAGGACTGGGAATCTCAGTTGTGAGTGGGCTCATCAAGGAAGGAAGTATGGGCAGGGGCTTCACGGGAAGGTGAGACTTGAAGAAAGGGCAAGATCTGGATTGGGTCAGCAGGGGAGGAGGGCTGGCCAAGAATAAAGACCAGGAAGGCCTGCCTTGGCTCCTTTACTGAGAGAACCTTAGAGATGTTCCTACGTGGGGCATGGTGGCTCAGCCCTGGCCTGGCCAGCTCCTAGCCTGTGTGGCCTCTAGCAGGTTGTTCAGCCTTAGTGTTCCCATCTTTAAAATGGGGGTCATACATGTTTCACTGTCTTATGGATGCATGGAGAGCTTCAGAATCAGAACACACACAGGGCTGTCAAAGCCCAGCCACCCTATCAAGGTTAGTCTCCATTTCCAGGGGCTTCCCTGGTGGCTCAGCAGTACAGAATCTGCCTGCCAATGCAAGAGACATGGGTTCAGTCTCTGGGTCAGGAAGATCCCCTGAAGGAGGAAATGGCAACCCACTCCAGTATTCTTGCCTGGGAAATCACATGGACGGAGGAGCCTGGCAGGTTACAATCTATGGGGTTGAAAAGAATAGGACATGAGCTAGTGACTAAACAATAACTACAGCTCCATTTCCAGCTCATAACTGCTGTTAGGAAATGCATATTAGGTGGATATGTGACTCCATGGATGGAGCAGGGCAGCCTCCCTCCTGGACTTACCCATATTCTGCTACACTCCAGGGGCCTCCTAGCTTCTACCTAGTTTTTCTCCTTCCTGCTGGATTGTCATATTCAAATGGTACATGTGTGCAGTGACAACACCAAGCAGGCTCTCACTGCCGTTTGTGAGCAGATGGGTTTCTCTGTGTCCTGAGACCAGTAATGGCTTCAGAGACACCTGTCACCAGCTTCGATAAATGTGAGTTGGAGAATTGTTGGAGTCCTCCATTTTTCTTGTTTAAATAGTCCCGAATTGATGGTCGCTGGTTATCACATGAGTGAGCTAGTCAATGAAAGAGTGGTTATGGGTCTAAGTAATATTGACCATATATATTGACCTGTTTATCCCCTCCATGTTTTTGTATCTTTTATTTAGTAGTGATTGACAGTCTCCCCCCTGGTTAGAGAACAGTTCACAAGAGAAGAGAGAGCTTACCATTTCCAAGTTAGCTGTAAAACCAAACCTCATCTTTGCCCTTTCAGCTCTCTCAAAGCTTTACTCTATTCTCCTGGAGTGTTATTCTTCCTCTTACCAGCACTGTGGACGTTAAGGTCATGAGGCACCTGTTGCTATGACAATTCTCTGTGCTGTTTTGGTTGATGTTGCTTTCATAGCCCTTCATTGAGTGGAGAGCCCATGCTTTTCCAGGTTTTCTCACTCGGATTGACCTTCGTCCTTTCCCTTGGGTTGCTATGTGACTCCACGCTTTTTTTTTCTCTTTTGAGAAGCAGAGACATTTCCACAAGAAAAATTTCCTTAATTCTGTCTTACTGACATGAGCAAGATTGGTAATTTTTTTGCCACTAGTGGCTGGAGAGCTAGGGATTAAACCCCACAGGAAAACCATTTGTGACCCCAAAAAAGTTTATTTCTTGCTTCTACTCTTCTAGTCTGCTCAAGAGTCTGAAAGAAGAGAAAGAATCCACCTGTAGGAAGCTACCCCAGTGGGTCATAAAGTCTGACAGGAAAGATTATGCACAAATGTGGGTTTTAATAAAGACACATTGAATTAACAACATTATAAATCAACTATACTTCAGAAAATATTGATAAGAAAAACAAACACAAAACAGCCAACCACATCCAGAAGAAAACCACATTGAATGCTGATAATTGAAGTTTATCATGGGATTTGTTGTTTGCTCATGTTTTGAACATTCAAACCTTTGTCATTTAGGCCTAAATGACAAAGTAAAGTAAGAGAGTACCTATTGCTCTTGCCCATTTGGGTCTTACATCACTCTTGCCGCTTAACCTCTATTTGCTTTTGCTATTATGGAGAAGACAGACTGACCAGGATCCCATCAGAGGTTTATTGGTAGCACCAGCATCATGGCTTAAGGTCGTTGTTTTTGTTCAGTGGCTAAGTGGTGTCTTTTTGACCCCATGGACTGCAGCACGCCTGGCTTCCCTGTCCTTCACTTCACTACCTCCTGGAGTTTGCCCAAGTTCATGTCCATTGAATCAGTGATGCCATCCAACCATCTCATCCTCTGCCACTCTCTTCTACTGGCTTAAGATAAACAGTGACAAATCCCCCAAATGCTTTAGAGTCTCAGTACTCAGACTGTGGTTTCTGGATCAGCAGTATCCCCATCACTTGGGAGCTTGTTAGCAAAGCAGAATCTCAGGTCCCACCTGAGACCCACTGAATCATAGTCTCCCTTTTAGGTAGATCCCAAGGTGAGTCATGTACACAGCAAAGTATGAGAAATGCTGCTTCAAAAAGTCCCTGGAAGGAGCTTACAGGGACCTCAAAAGCCACAGGGCTCTTCCTGGAAGCCCCAGATGCCTCGCTGGTTGACCATGCGCTCCAAGGCCTAGATACTTTTATAAAGACACTATAGTCTGAGTGCTTGAGTGCCGCCTTCAGAGATAGCAGATGCTAAATGTCAACTGATTTCAGCCTCAGCTAGTTTATACCACCTTTAAAAAGACCTGGAGTTAGTTTTGCAGATAACTGATACTCTCATGGGTCCAAAGAGCTTTAGTGCTCAAGGACTGGCATCTCTGCCCATTAGGTACAACCCTGTTAGGATGGGTGGACTCCAGTAGTCCTTATGTGTTCAGAAAAAGTTCCGAAGGAGCAAGACCCTGGGAATGCTATCATTGTTGTCCAGAGCAATCATAAAGATATTTTTCCGGGAAAGTAAAAAAATTTTACTAAAATAAAAGTGAATGATTCTATCAGGAGTAATTTAAATATAGTTGACAGGATTTTTTGGCCCTTTTCCTTATAAGAATGTGTGGGTGCAGTTAAAGCAAGGACTCAGGATTCTTCCCAATCTGTTTATATTCCTGTTTCTGATATGTCTTCTTGATTGTTAAAATTTTGGATGCAGTAATTAAATTTATTTTTTTTCCAGTCTGGCTCTTCAATCTATTCTTTTACCCCCCAGTTTTATTGGGATGTAATTGACATAAAGCATTGTATAAGTTTATGGTGTATAGCATAGTTAGTTGACTTATATACATCATGAAAAATAATTATCACAGTAAGTTTCATGAATATCCATCATCTTATATAGATACAAAATGAAATAGAAAATAAAACTTTTCTCTCTTGTAATAAGAACTCTTAGGATTTACTGTTTTAACAACTTTCTTATATAGCATGCAACAATGTTTAATTATATTTACCATGATGTACATTACATCCCTAGTATTTATTTATTAATAACTTATAACTGAAAGTTTGTACTTTTTGATTGTCTTCATCCAGTTCTCCCTCCCCACCCCACCCCGACCTCTGGTAACCCAGAAGTTAGACTTATCTACCATAGATGAGAGTGGAGGCAGAGGTGGGAACACTAGATTATTACATTTCTGTATGGTGTCCTTTCTTGCTCTTATGCTTTTTTCGTTCTCCTTTGCATGCTTCCAAATTGTATACACTCATAAATGTTGAGGCTAACACTGCATATTGAATTTTTTAATGTTTATTACCCAGTTGAAAACACTGAAGCCTCCGGCTATAGAAATAGCATGGACAGCTGGAAGGGAATCTCCCGGGTAGCCTGGTGGTTAGCTATGTAAAGTCTACAACCCAGTGGCCTGGTTTTGAATCCTCCTCTGATGCTTCCTGGGTAACACTGGGCAAATTTACTCAACAGCTCTTTGTAAAGGAGAGATAATAATAATACCTACCACATAGGATTATTATGAAGATGAACAGAATTCATGTACAGAAAGCTGCTTATACTGTACCTAGCACAGTACCCTAACCAATATTGACTCTTAGATTGAATCTGAAGTATGACAGAATTGGTTGGTTCATTGGAATGGAAGCCTGGGAATCAAATGAAGAGGCTTATAGAACTGAGTTTCTTAGTTCTCATCCTACTTCCTAGGACTGATTAGCCATGAGGGGGTCTAGAAGCAAACCCAGCAGAAGAGAGAAGAAGCAGTGGTGGGTGGAGACAGGCTACTCATGCATCATTAGTCCCCTTGAATCACTGAACTGGCTGTGCTTTTAAATGAGAAACAGACAGTCTTTGTAACTAGATGATTCATATGAGGCTCTATGGTTTGCAGACCACGGCCACGTTCACTTTCTCATTTAATCTCCATAGTTTCTCTGGAGTAAAACAGTTGTCCTTTACAGAGAAGGATGCTGAGGCTCAGCAAAGGTGGGGTCCCCCAACCAGAACCCTGGATTCCAGCTGCCAGGTCCAGTGCCTTTTCCACAGAACCTCTCAATGAATCTGCAGACCCTTTACTAAGGTACCTGAAATGTCCTGACAGCCATTGAGAGCTAGTTCTTTTCTCTCTGTATATAAGGATGGGGGTACATGCATGCATGCTAAGTTGGTTCAGGTGTGTCTGACACTTTGCAAACCCTAGGGACTGCAGCCCACCAGGCTCCTCTATCCATGGGATTCTCCAGGCAAGAATACCAGAGTGGGTTGCCATGCCTTCCTCCAAGGGATCTTCCCTACCCAGGGATCGAACCCGTGTCTCTTATGTCTCCTGCTTTGGCATTCGGGTTCTTTACCACTAGCACTCCTGGAAGCCCAAGGATAGGGATGTTGAGCTCTCAAATAGCATCTGAATGTTTCCTGCCAAAGAGAAGGGCCTCCCAGTGTGGCTGATGCTCTGGACCTAGACCTGTGTGCTTTGGATTCACACAGAAGATAAGGTGGGAAGCTGGGCAGAGGAGAGGGGTAGGGTTTCATGCTTGGCTTGATGGAACCTCTTCTACAAGCCAACCTAAGCTGAGGAGAGGGTGAGTATTAAGGGATACCTACGGTTTGGGTCCATGTGAATTATGTAAAGTATAATGACAAAGGCTAATCAATGGCATGTCACTTTAGGACAAGATGGCCAATATATATAGATACATGCCTCAGCTGCACTTTCTGTACCTGTGACAGCCATTGCTAACTGAACAGGATCTTCCCCACTGAGCCTCAGAATTGTCTTTAACCCAAGGCTCCAGGCAGCCAGTCAGATTTGTTAACTGAAAAGGAATCCAGTGATCATTCCTCTTTTAAGGAGCATTGCTTCAGTACAATGAGAAGTTACATTTCTTATTGAATTCATGAGTCTTCTTTTAGCCTTTTGGTGACTCTGAAGTTCTTTGTCACAGCAACAATATTTATGTTTTATCAGCTACTTCAATGGTACCGTTTATTTGATACTTTCACCTTGCTGTGTCATCCAGCAGCTCTTAAAACTGAACACTGAAATATTAGTCAACTGTGTTCATTGTAACCAACCATCTTTTTTCCCTCCTTGGAGTCCAACTTTACCTTTTATTCCATCCACTAAGATAGAGAAGGGAGACAGTGGTAGGAGAAAGGGGCTTCTCCCTTCTCCCCAGCACACACAAGATAGATGCCACTGCGGAGACAAGATGTACCCTCCCTGCCCTTCTCCGCAGTCAGCAGTGTCTCTGAGACAGCTGCAGCCTTCTGAGCTCATGTCTGCAGTTGGCCGTGGTGCCCTGGCAGGCCCCGTGCATCATATGATCCATGATGCCCAGCAGATGATTTTTGTCCCAAGTATGTTCAGAGGGCTCTCTGAGACCTGTAAAGAGTTGTGGTCTGAGAACTTCAGGGTAAAGGTGTTACTTTGGTCAGGACTCTGCTTATCCTTTCCTCCTGGAAGTCTTTGAGAGGGAATGGCAAGGGAGCGGATAGCAGGGTGCTGGGAGGCAGTGCAGAGTCAATGGAACAGTCCATCTTACTTTGTCCTAATGCATTTAGTGTTTGGGTCTTAGGGCCATTCAGTGAAGTGGCCTGAAAATGGTTGATCCTTGCCTGAGAATGATCAACCAAGGGGCCACATGTGAGAAAGGTTCATCAAGGAGTTGAGGGTTGGCAGCCCTGGATCACAAGACAAGGCCAAGATGCCCACAGCCATGGCTTCCTGCCGGCACCAGAGCATTCATCCATATTGAACTGACCCAGCAAGGGGCACTCACAGTTTCTAACCCAGGACCAGCCAGCCAGTGCTTTAAGAAAATGTTTACTGTGTATTTATCATGAATTTCCCTGATGATAATTATAGAGCATTTGGAAAATACAGAAAGATCAAAAGGAAAAAATTATCCATAATCACATTGCCTAAAAGACTACTCTTAAAATTTGGGCTTATTTCATTGAAGTCTTTTTCTCTTTGCATTTGTATATACTTAAAAAAATTTTGTATTGTAACGAAAATGTAATTTTCATCATCTTTTTATACACATGAGAACTTTTAAAAATTATTTTTATTTATTTCTGGCTGTGCTGGGCCTTCCTTGCTGTGCATGGGCTTTCTCTGGTTGCAGTAGGTGCGCATCTCATTGTGCTGGCTGCTTTTGTGGGACCTGGGCTTAGAGCACAGGCTCAGTAGTTGTGACCTGTGGACTTAGTTGCCCTGAGGCATGTGCAGTCTTCCCAGACCAGGGATCGAACCAATGTCCCCTGCATTGGCAGGTGGATTCTTAATCACTGGACCACCAGGAAAGTCCAGTACATTTTCTTATATCATTTGATAATTCAAAAATATTACTTTAAGTGGATATATAAGATTCTGTTTTATGGATGCACCATAATTTATTTTGTTGAATGTTTTAGTAGTTTCTGTGTTTTTACATGTGTTTTATGAATAATAGCAGCATGCATTTTTATAGGAGAAAATACAGAGGGGAATAGGTGTTAACATCTTGATGATAATAGTCAATAGTCAGCACTGTTCGTTGTATTGCTGCTGACAGCCCAGATATCTGTGTGTGCATAAATATTATATGTGGATGACACTTAAAAGTAGAGACTCTCTAGACTCTCTGATAAAACCTACTAGCCCTGTGAGCAAAGATGCTTACTCCTTGGAAGAAAAGTTGTGACCAACCTAGATAGCATATTCAAAAGCAGAGACATTACTTTGCCAACTAAGGTCCGTCTAGTCAAGGCTATGGTTTTTCCAGTAGTCATGTATGGACGTGAGAGTTGGACTGTGAAGAAGGCTGAGCGCTGAAGAATTGATGCTTTTGAACTGTGGTGTTGGAGAAGACTCTTCAGAGTCCCTTGGACTGCAAGGAGATCCAACCAGCCCATTCTGAAGGAGATCAACACTGGGATTTCTTTGGAAGGAATGATGCTAAAGCTGAAACTCCAGAACTTTGGCCACCTCATGCGAAGAGTTGACTCATTGGAAAAGATTTTGATGCTGGGAGGGATTGGGGGCAGGAGAAAAAGGGGACGACAGAGGATGAGATGGCTGGATGGCATCACTGACTCGATGGACACGAGTCTGAGTGAACTCCGGGAGTTGGTGATGGACAGGGAGGCCTGGCGTGCTGCGATTCATGGGGCTGCAAAGAGTCGGACACGACTGAGCGACTGAACTGAACTGAGCACCAATCCATTGAGCAATTGGCATTTCCATCAAATAAGTTTATGAAAATAATTATAAAGGTAGTTGACTTCCATGAGATATCCATAGCTGCTGTACTGAGTCCTGTTAAGTGCTGTTGAATTTTTTTTAATTGAAATATAGTTTATTTACAACATTTTGTTAGTTTCAGGTATGTAGCATAGTGTAATGAGTCAATATTTTTATAATTATATTCCATTTAAGTTATTACTTAACAATAGCTATAGTCCCCCATGCTATACAATATATTATTGTTGCTTATTTACTTCACACATAATTGTTTGTATCTCTGAATCCTCTACTCCTGTTTTGCCCCTTTCTCCTTCCCTCTCCCTACTGGTCACCACAAGTTTGTTCTCTATCTATGACTCTTTTTTGTTTTGTTGTATGCATTCATACGATTTTTTATATTCCACATATAAGTGATAACAGAGTATTTGTCTTTCTCCATCTGACTTATTTCACTAAGCATAATACTCTCTAGGTTTATCCATGTTGTTACAAGTGGCAGAATTTCATTCTTTTTCATGGCTGAGTAACAACTCCAGTGTGTGTGTGTTGTGTGTGTGTGACGTCTTCTTTATCCAGTCATCTGTTGGTGGACATTTAGGTTACTTCCATATCTTGGCTATTGTGAATAATGCTGCTGTGTGCATTGGGGTACATGTGTCTTTTTGAGTTAGTATTTTTGTTTTTTTCAGATACATACCCAGGAGTGGAATTGCTGGGTCATGTGGTAGTTCTGTTTTTAGCTTTTGGAGGAACCTCCATCCTGTTTTCCATGGTGGCTGCACCAATTTACATTCCCACCAACAGTGTAGTAGGGTTCCTTTTTTTCCATATGCTCTCCAATATTTGCTATTTATAGACTTTTTGATAACAGCCATTCTGAAGTTTGAAGTGATAGTATTGTGGTTTTGATTTTCATTTCTCTGATAATTAGCAGTGTTGAGCATCTTTTCATGTGCCTGTTGGCCATCTGTATCTCAGGTCTTCTGCCCATTTTTTGACTGGGTTTTTTTTTTTTTATATTGAGTTGTATGAGCTGTTTATGTAGTTTGAATATTAACCCCTTATCAGTCATATCATTTGCAAATATTTCTCCTATTCAGTAGGTTGTCTTTTTGTATTGTCAGTGGTTTCCTTTGCTGTGCAAAAGCTTTTAAGTTCCATTAGGTCCCATTTGTTTGTTTTTCCTTTTATTTCTTTTACCTTAGGAGATAGATCCAAAACAATATTGCTACAATTTATGTTAAAGAGTGTTATGCTTATGTTTCCTTCTAGGAGTTTTATGGTTTCTGGTCTTCCATTTAGATCTTTACTCGGTTTTGAGTTTATTTTTGTATATGATGTGAGAAAATGTTCTAATTTCACACTTCTACATGGAGCTGTCCAGTTTTCTCAGCACGATTTATTGAAGAGAGCATCTTTTCTCCGTTGTGTATCCTTGCCTCCCTTGTCATCAGTGCTGTTGAATTTGTATCAGCTGCCTTTGGTTGCCTTCCTGCCTTTTGGCCACTTGGCACTCACAGCTGCTTCTCTTCTCTCCCCTGTAGTTACTGGGGCTTCCGGATGCCGATGACGACGCTTTTGAAGAGTACAGTGCAGACGTGGAAGAGGAGGAGCCAGAAGCGGACCACCCCCAGATGGGGGTCAGTCAGCAGTAGACTTCCAAAGGCTCCCGCCTGAGAAGGAGAGTGAGCCCCGTGTACCTAGGGTGGGGTCGTGAGCTCCTGGGTTAGCATTTTGCATTAGCACTTCGAAACAGGACGTCTGACTCCCAGCATCCAAATTAATATGAAATACCTTTTTAATGACCACACAATATCTGGGATGAGCTTTGCTCAGAAGTGACCTGAATTTTACTCCCGTTTCAGTGGGTCTCTATGGAGTTGTCTCGATAGCCTTTGCCAGTTTGAATTTAGAGTCCATTCTGTGGCTGACTGTTCTCTTTTGAGTTTATGATGGAGAACTAACATTTGCTGACTCGAATGTCGAGAACTCTGAATGTATTAAGGATATGCGTTGAGTCATCACAGGTGACATTATTGAGGGAAAGCATGGCAGAGAAGAAATGCAGTCTGCACTTTTTATGTACCTTTTAAGTGTGTGTAAGTGGAAGGTTTTGCTTATAAAGCATGAGTTTTAATATCTAGTCATTAAAACTGCCCAAGTGCAAATACATGGGCAGAAAAGGAGAATTACTTAATTTTGGATTAAGAGGGTAAGAGAAGCAAAGAAGCCTGTGTTTAAGTGTTCTGCCATTACTGAGTTACCTGGATATAGAGCAACTGGTTCATGGTTAGGTAGAAACATTACTTGCATGTTCAATTATTTTAAAACATGCTGATTCCAAAGCTACTTTTAAAGTGGAGAATATAAATGGGATGACATAAATTATTGATTTCTTGAAAATGTTCGTAAGCCACCCCCATACGAAACATTTACCTTCTCTCTTTAAAACGAGATGGCAACTGATTAAATTATGAAAACATCCCGAATCCAAGTGCCACTTAAACTTTGAAGCCATAGATGAATTTAAAAGGAAAAATAAACCAGGATAAAAAATTTTTTTAATATGATGGAATCCTTATTTACTTCCTTAATTCATCTCTTATTCTTTCAAAAAAGTCAAGAAAAAGATCCCACTCTGTAATTTATTTAAAAATTGTAATCAAGTGCTTTGAAGAATTCAATCGCAATGAAGTCATAAAGTGATACGAAGGTGGGACCTCTTTAATCATGGGTTAGCTTGGTCCAGTGGGGAAGTGTTAATGATCAAAACAGTCAGACAACTCACAGAAACAACTGTGATAATAACTGGAAACACTGCTGTCACCTTTTGGCCACAAATACTGAATGGGGAAATTCTTTGCAATGCCAACATGGAATTATTTAAAACATTCATTTTTCTTAGACCCTTCTGCATCTCTGGTTTTAATAAAAGATGCGGACTGCCTCTTTTACAACACTTGACAAATCGTAACATCTGGGGTGGAACTGTTGTTAGCATGCACACGTGTGCCTGTTGGGTTGTCAGAGTTTTAGGTTAAGAAAGCTGTGGTAGTGGCCACAGAGCTTATGGGAGTCTTGTATATCTTCCAGGCATGTCGATGTAAACTTGATTATCTCAGCATTTTCTGTTTAACTGATTGGTGCTGTGAGGAGCACAGCTGCTTGTGGTTAAAATGGTGTCCCGCAGTTTCAAGTCATCGGTAAAATAATTTCGCGGTTTCCATCCGTGCTTCAGTGCCCACGTTTTGTCTTGATTTTTTTTTCTTGGAAAGACATATTAAAGGTTAACTTAAAGTGAAATGAATTTCCTTCAGAGTAGCCTGTTAACAAAACAAACCTTGAGGTTTCATCCAGTGGGGTGAGCAGACTCCATGCTTTGCTCTCATGCCCCTGTTCTGATTGGCTGTGTACCTGAGCACAGGTGATTGGAATTGCACCTCCCTATAGGTAGCACCCAGATCCATAAGCTCCATTTTCACACAGTAGGCTGAAAGGATGAACTTCTGCCACCAAAATGAAAATGCTTGACTAGCTTGCTCCATTCAGAGGTAAATTGGAAATTTTGTAGTTCGAGGCTTAAAAATCTAAATTTACATATGTTCAAAAATGGAATGGAAATTAATATAAAATGTATTTTATGAAAAAAGTGTTTAAGCTTTGACCAGATGCATTTTGGTATTATTATGCAAATGTTCTCTGTTTATAAAAATTGAGCTGAGATAAACTCAGCCATTCCATGCCGGGGAGAAATCTGGTCTTTGTTCTGCCCCCAGGGGTTGGGGGGAACATCGCTGTGTGTTTCTTATTTTTGTGACAAAACCGCAAAGAACTTTGCGAATCAGATTGTTTCCTCTAAGCTTCATTTTCTCTGATTGTGCGTATCCGCTCCAGTGCACGCTGAGACACGTGCACACATACACACACCCACCAGCGCTGTGGATTCTCTGTTCGGATGGCACTAGAGCTTGCTCCCTGTGGAGCCTCACGGCTGGTCAGGGACGCAGGCAGCCTGTGGTTCTCATTATAGAAGTGGTTCCCTGGCTAGACTCTCACAAACACATAAACACACTGAGCGGAGAGACACTGGCACCATGGGAGGAGCGGAGACCCAGGAGTTAGGAGACAAACCTGGATTTAGTCCTGACTCTGCCCGTGACCTTGGGCCAGTCCCTTCACTCACCTAAAGCAGGTGGTGTTTGCCTTCCTGCTTGAACCACTGCCCTTCCTTAACTGTCTTATCGTGTGTGTGCATAAAGAGCTACAGTCAAGGAAACTCTTCAAGAAATGCAAAGGAAATACCTTATGAATCTTGTTTGTGTTGGTCTGTGAGTGTTCGCAGCCCCTTCGCCCCGATGCTAAGGGGCTGATGAGATTCTGTTCCTTGGGTGAGAAGGTGAAGGAGGGCCCCCAGGAATGTGGAAAACATACTTATTCCAGTTGGCGTGCTTTGCTGTGGAAGGCAAGGGTTTTCCTGGTGCCCTGACAGACTGGGGCTTTGGAAGTAGAATAAGTTTAACTTAACTGAGAAGGGGAATTCACGTGAGGAATAGCTGGGAGAGAGTGAAAGATGGGCACTTTGTTGCCATGTCATCCAGGGAGAGAGAAAGAAGTAATAGGAAGTGACTGAGTATATATGCTCAGGCATGTGTGTGAGTGTGGGTGGGTGTGTGAATAGGGGGGTGGTTGATTGCTTATCGATCACTGTGGGCTAACTGTGAAGTCATGCCTCTGATAACATTACAAAACCTGGACCCCAGGTTTGAGTGAATCACAGAAACATTTTTCTGATGGTGACACAGTTCCTTTCCCTGCCTAATAATCATACTGAAGAGACTTTGGGGAGTCGAAGAATGGGTTCTGGAGGGAGGTGAGACCCCATAGTATCCCTGTCATCACCCTGGAGACCCCAGTGTCCACCCAAGTCTTCGAGGCTCCTAGCAGCACATAGTGCTCCCCCCCTACCCCATGCCTAGAAAGTGAAAAGTCTCTTATTTAGGAGTTCTCCTTGCGTCCTGGTGCCAGAATCAAGGTTTCCAGTGTCTGCAAGTGAAACCTCTCTCCTCTCACAGTCAGTTCCACACAGGAGCAGAAACCTTTCCCCAGCACATGTACATCTCTAAACACTGCTTCTGGTTCATGAGAGCACAAAGTGTTTGGACCCAGGGGAGCTGTGATACCAGAGCATTGTCAGAATTTATATTTTAGAAATCCTGCATATTAAAATGTACAGATGGGGAAGCTGTGGTATGAACAGACCTGATTTCCCATGATTTGAGTGAAGACATGTAAGAATAGGCAGGACTTAACCTGTGGTAGGAGGAGATGAGTGAAGTGTTCGATAGAATGACAGAGTTAGGGTCTGACTCTTTAAATAAATAAAGCCAAGACGCAGTTATTCTATAAAGTACAAAAGAACTATTTTCTTGGCTATCTCACCAGGGGCCTGCTTTCCTGAAAAGGGACTGCTTGCTTGTTGAGAAGCAAGGCCTGAGTGGGGGGTGGCTTTGTGGCTTTAAAAATCCACCCCCACCTCAGCCAAGGAGACAGTGGATGTCCTACAAATTGGTGGAGTTCTGTCCCTCATTAAGCCACCTGCCAGAGAAGCCTGTACTTCCAAAGTAGTGTCAGATTTGAGAGGGGCCTCTGATCACCTGGCAGGCAGGAGAACCAAAATTGACCTCGCTGTCCGCTGCAGAGAAGGGTCTGTGTCAGAAATGTCCCCACTGGCCAGAGGGCAGAGCCCACCTTCTCCACCACGCTTCTGGGTTGTAGAAAGAGCACAATTGAAACTCAAGCAGATCCCTGATCCTGCTTCCCTCCAGTGAATGAGAACTCCAAAGAGATGCCGTTGCCTGATTGGTTAGTCTTCAGAGTACCAGAGAAGCCTCAAATGTTTTGCATTAAAAACAGATCCTCTTCCATAAAGACATAATCAGTTATCTTGGTGATACCAGGTATGAGGTGAAAGGCTGAAGTCTTCTGGATTTTATGCAGACTAATTCTCAGACTTGCCAGAATGCCAGTAGCCACTGGTATCCGTGGCAACGTGGTGTCCGTGGTAAAATATATTGCTAAAGCTCATGTTCATTGGGCAGGTTGTTAAATAAGGTGTTGTCTTTGATATCACATTTGGATATCACTCACATTTGGATTACAAAAACAGAGGACCTGTGAGCATTTCATGTTGTAGAAAGTCCATTTAAAGCACGGTATGGTTGAATAGGCACAAGTAGTTAAAAGCAGGCGCCAGGCCACACACAAATGAACATTTAATTTGCTGAGAACTGTGCGTTCAAGTTGTTCAGTACCACGGAGAAAGCTGATGGTCTGTTCTTTGTAAAAACTGCCTTTGCCTGTTTTTTCTTTTTGTTTTTGTTTCCTCAGATTCATTTTTTACTTTAAATACCTTCTGATAGCTAGGCAGATAAGATACAGAGCAGTGCTTTGTATCTCCTCAGCTTTTTAGAGGAGAGAGGAAACCGTCAGTTCTAGGGAAAACCCGAAACCATCTGTGAACCAGTCTTCATTTGTATAAGAGAGCAACGTTGAGCTATCCGCATAAGAAGCAAAAGCAAGGAATGGTTTGGGGCTTTTGTTTTTTAGGTGAGAAATGTTTCATGCAGGGTGTGTATGCTTTCTTTGCCTTTATATTTCTTTTTGAAGAAATCTCTTGTAAATTACAGAACTGTGAAATGGGTTGCCAAAAACTGTTGCCCTTCGTTAGATGCTTCAGCAGTGTAAACCCCAAATTGAACCCTGTCTACACCTGCTCCTTCCTCACTCCCCCTGCGGGTGAGGATCTCATCCAACGATGTAATTACCATACGCTTGCTATTAAAGAGCCTTCCGATCTCTGGTGACACGTGCCTCTTGTTTACTGTCTCCACCACGTTTGGTCCTAAAGGACACCTTACTTGATCCAAAGGGGAACGGGAACTGGGGATCGTCAGCCAGCTCTGTGGTTGCCATTGTTGGGGCCTGGCTGGGGTGGGAGTGGGCAAGTGAGGACGTGATTGCGACAACCACTGATACTATTCAGATGTTAATAATTGATGTATTTGGAAACATTAATCTATTCTGATGCTGCAGCTGGTGTTTAGTAATTTTCCACTCTTCCTTCGACCCTTAGATTTTTTTTTTCTTGTCCTAATCAGGAATCCATTATGGCACCAATTAGAAGCCTGTGGTCATTCTGTGATGACAGGACACTATTTCCCACTACTTTCCTCCCACTTGTTATTCAGAAACAGTGGCATTTAAAGAATAAATCTGGAAGTTGGTAATAAGTCCCATTATTTAAGAGCAAGTTTCTTTCCCCAAATGAATAAGTCTCCGTAGACTATTAAATTAGATTTGCGATTGCCTGAAATAGACACAGCCTAGAAGCTCATGTATGTGTTTCAGGTAACTTAATTTGTGCTTCTTTGTTTTAACATGGCTGTTGTCAGAGACTGTACTGAGTGGTGGGCAGTGTGCAAGCTTGCAGACCTCACTTAGTGGCAGTGGTGTGGTCTTCCCCAGACAAAGCCTTTCTTACAAGAGAATTCCCTTGTTACTGTTAGCTGAGCACTCTCACAGATAGACCTCTTGGGCTTTAATGTTTATTTGGCTGCGTCGGATCTTAGTTGTGGCCCATGGGGTCCAGTTCCCTGACTGGAGATCGGGCCTGGACTCCCTGCACTAGGAGCGTGGTGTCCTAGCCACGGGACCACCAGGGAAGAGCCTCTCGGACAGACTTTGCAGAGTGCCAGCCCGCTGCTCCATCTGAGCGCAGGGCCTAGTGCCCCCTTGGCAGAGCCTCTTTCTCCGCTCGGTTGTCCTAGGACAAGGCCCTAGCCCAGTCTCCTCCCTGGCTGGCTGTGTGATCACAGGCTTGTCACCTCCCTGCCCCTCATCTCTGCCTCCTCATCTGTAAAGACAAGAGTACGGACTCATTTCCAAGTTCCTTCGGGCACTAGTGTTGTGGCGACCTGTCTTGGCTAGTGAGGTCAGGGCAGGAGGGAAGCAAAGTTGATAAGGAAAGTGCTTTCTCAGCAAACCAGGGCTGGACGACCAACAATGGCAAAACTATTTCTCCATTTTGAACCCGTGTTCTCTAAGGTCCCTTTTAGAAATAAAGAGTCCAAAAGAGAGGGATTAATAGTTGGAGCAGAGGGGATTTTGGGGATTTTTAGCAGGGAAACTACTCTGTGATACTGTAATGGTGAATCCATATCATTATAAACCTGTCCAAACCCATAGAATATACAACACCGAGTGAACTCTGATGTAAATGAAAGACTCTGGGTGATAAGGTGTGACAGTGTAGGCTTCAGATGCATCGCTGTGGGGCATGTTGAAATGGGGGAAGTGACGCATGTGTGTGGACTGGGGATCAGTGGGAATTGTCTGTCTTCTGCTCGTATTTGCTGTGATTCTAAAGCTGCTATAAAAAGTAAGCACTAATAAAACAACAAACAGAGGAAGACCCCAGCCAAAATAGTAGCTGTGTTCTAGGTCCAGTGCTGACATCCCTGGATGCTTTCTCCTGCCTTCCTGCATGTCCCTTCTTTTTGTGATCAAGAATGCGGGAGAGGGGACTTCCCTGGTGGTCCAGTGACTCAGGCTCTGTGCTCCCAGTGCAGGGGTCCTGGGTTCAATACCTGGTCAAGGAACTAAATCCCACATACTACAACTAAGATCTTGCCACAACTAAAAAAAAAAAAAATCCCACATGCCACAAGTAAGGAACCAATATGCAGCAACAAGGATCAAAGATGCTGTGAGCCACAGCTAAGGCCTGGTGCAGCCAAGTAAATAAATACTAAAAACAGAATAAGAACCTTTAACAAGATGGGAACATTTGGGGTGACTTGCTGAGGGATGTAAAGAATAGTCTTCTTTCCTTTAGAAATGAATCTCGTTTTCATAATAAAGTCAGGCCAAGTGGGGCCTCCCAATGTCCCTAGTTTTCATTGTGGATGTCAATGGGTTGGAATAAAATAAGCAGAACCCAGCGTTTGTACCCTGCACCAGAACTGGAGCCGGTGGGCTGGCCCATGTGTGGAGGAGGGCCTGGCAGACCGTGCCCCCTCCCACCACCACCGTGCCCTCCCGCTGACCCGGGGTGAGGGGTGAGGAGCAAGCAGTCCTGTCTCCCTTAGTGGGTTTGGCCACCTGGTCACTTTGGAAACTCCAGAAATACATCCCAAATAGCTGGCCCTCTGCTTTTTCTTTTAGTTTCGTAGTAGGCAAATACTAACTTTGAAATACTTTCCCAATTTCTAACCTACCTTTTTCCCTTTTCTGGAGCAAAAAGCAAGGGTGTTCTTAAAAATCTGAGCAGGCTGTAATTAGGCAATCAAAGAATAAAGTCGGCATTTCCTATTAGGCAGCATTTAAAGGAGCAGAGAAATTTTCCCCTTGTTTTCCAGGAAAATATGGCAACCACGCAGGATGTAAAAAACAGGCCGTAAAACAAAGTTGGTCCTTTGGGATGCTTTTTAACTGGAAGCCTCTAGAGGTCAGCACCACATAAAGAAAGGGTTTCCTAGTGCTGGTGAGGCTCACCCCATTTCCTTGTGGAGCCTTTGGGAGAGGCGAGAAAGCAGACAGCCCAGCTATGCATAGGAGGGAAAGGTGTAGAGTTCCTTCTTTATACATGAACCCTAGCATTTGACCCCAATTGGTTTTCTTCCTTTCTCATCCATCTTTCTCTGCAGCTCCCCCACCCCCATACGTACACACTGTCAGCTCAATAAACACGACTTATTGACCGATCAATGAAGCGTGGCATTTAGCTCCCTTTGAGAAGGGCTGGGGAAGTGCCAGAGAGGAGATGGATGGCATATTTCATTTTGTTCGGAGCAAGGTGAAAGACCGCTCTGTGTTCTGAGGTAGCCCAGGCCTTTCTGGTGATCAGCTGGCAGGCTTTGTGAAGCCCTGTTGCTTCCAACCCAACTTTAGGGTGCCAAGGATGGGTCCCAGCAGGTCTCAAGTCAGGCTCCCTGAGGCCTGCACAGACCAGGGGTGGGTGGGGAAGGATTGCACATCTGTAGGACATCTGGCCAGAAGGTACTTGGGAGCCCCTAAAAACTAGTCGAGGCTCCTGGGAGCCCTAGGACACAAGATGCAGTAGCAGCATGAGATGTCACAGACCACCAGAGGACAAAGCCAAAACCAGGGTTCCCAATGGCTCCCAGAGTTGCCCCAGGGTTTCCTTTTAGCCCAAGAAGGAGCAGGAAGTCCTTTCCTTCCCTCTCTCCCCATTTCCCCCCTGTTCAGCTTTTTATTGCTTCTGCTGCGTTAGGTCTAACTCACATCATGGTCGTGGGATTGACAGTTGTCCTTTGCTGGGTGACTTGGCTGAGCTGGGAACCCCCCCCCCCGAAGAGGGAGATAGGTGGAAAGGACAAAAAACATGTCACAAGCATAGTGGAAGCCCCTGCTGCCCTGAGAAACATTTTAGCAGTGGCTTAACAGCAGTCTCGCTACTACCACCAGATCTTAGAATGATGCTCTTTGATTCTGCTGAGTGTGGACAAGGTCTGAGGTTACCTGGCTCCCCAGTGTTGCTGCATCCTTTGGGAGTATGGAATAGCCCGAGGAGGTTTCAATCCTTCTCCTATCAAGCAAATAGTTCTAAGTGAATATTACCCCAGCCGTGTGCACTGTTATGTGTGAGAGTTTATTTTAACAAACTTTATAAAGCCCTTTCTAAGTACTGGGCACTGTACTAAGCTCCTTTAGACTCCTACAATCCTTCCAACAAAAGGTAGATGTTATCATTGATATCCCTCCTTTTTTTAATCTATCTGTATCTCAAGGTTTGCTTTTTTAAAATTTTATTGAAGTATAGTTGATTTACAATATCTTGTTTAATTCCTGCTTACAGCAAAATGACTCAGTTATATACACACACATATATATGACTCATTGGACAGGAGTTTGAGTTAACTCTGGGAGACAGTGAAGGACAGAGAAGCCTGGTGTGCTGCAGTCCTTGGGGTCAAAGAGTCAGACCCAACTTAGCAACTAAATAACAACAACAACAATACACATATAATTTCTTTTTCATATTCTTCTCCATTACGGTTTATCCCAGGATAATAAATATAGTTCCCTGTGCTGTACCGTAGGACCTTGTTTGTCCATTCTATTATATACTAGTTTGCATCTGCTAATGCCAAATTCCCAACACTTCCCCTTTCCCACACGCCCTCAGTGACCCCAGCACCGCTGTATACTTCTCAGGTGTGTGGACTGGAAAACACTTCAAAGGCAAATTCCATTGACTCTGAGTCTCCCTTGCTGGTTTGGGTGGTCTCTGCCATTGTCTCCTCCATTAGTGTGGGGGAAAAAAAGCCAGCCACATCACATCTCCTAGAAATGTTGGTTCCCCAAACCTGCTTCCCCTGCTTCTGAGGTCCCCAGTATCCTACATAATCCCTCATGGTTGGGATCCTGTGGGGCCCGGCGAGCATGCTCGCTGGCGAGGGGCTCCAGAGAACCGGTGCTGGATCCCGGGAGCTGAGCTTTTCTGTTTTCCAAATGATCAGACAAAGGAGCTGAGTCAAAACCCAACCTTTGCGTGTAGGAATTCTCCAGGGAGCATGAAACTGCAAGGGATCAGAAAGACAAGGGGACAGACAGTGTCACATGGCGATGAAGAAAAGAGGGGATTTGGATCTGAGTCTTGATTCCTACATAGCTTTGGTCTACTCAATTTTGAGTTTCTTCTGTTCAGAAGTGGTACCGGCCACTTGGGCTGCAAGGAGCTATAAAAAGACGAACTCTTGAGTAGAATCAACTTTAAAACGAGTCTGGAAAATGTCCAGCTTAACAGTTTCTGGCTCCCCTAGGCCCTGTTATCAGAAATGGAAATCTAACAACCGAAGGGACACAAGCTGCACAGCCTCCCCTGACACTGCTCTGCAGCGGGGTTTCAGGTTGGACTTGCACTTGACCAGGGGCCCCCTACTGAGGACTTCCCCCCTACCCCCACCCTCACTCCACCGGGCCTGGCTTTGCCACCACACCCAGCAGGCCTCCACTCCCTCCTCTCCCACCTCACCTGCCACTGGGCCCTGTATCATTCAAGTGAAAGTGTTAGTCCTCAGTTGCATCCAATTCTCGGCACCCCATAGACTATAGCCCACCAGGCTCCTCTGTCCATGGGATTTCCCAGGCAAGAATGCATGGCCCAGTCTGCCACGGCACAGCCTAATTACCTAGCTCCATCCCACCCTGCCACACACTACCTGCCTCGCGTAATCCCACCCTGCAACATGCCTAGCCACCTCGGCTTGTACCTATGCACCCACACACCTACCCAGCTCTCATCAACTCACACGACATATGCCTATAGCCGTTACAGTACCCCTTTCCTAACAACTACCACCTCATCCCAGTCCATCCAGTGACATGATTATCTGCCTAGCCACAACAATCCTGACCGAGCATCTACACATCTCACTCAAAGATGCACTGGAGTGGGTAGCCATTCCCTTCTCCAGAGGATCTTCCTGACCCAGGGATCGAACCCAGGTATCCCTCAGTGCAAGCCAGATTCTTTACTGTCTGAGCCACCAGGGAAGCCCTTTATCATTCAAACTTCATCTAAATTTAACATGGAGATGTAATGCAGTCCTTTAATAGACAACATTACTACTTCAGAAATATGTCCTTCATCTTTGCAAGTAGTCTTAACTCATAGGAAAATTCGTGCAGGAAAGTGTTATTTATATTGAACCCATGCCATTTCGTATTCGTAGCTTTCTTTACAGTATGGTTAAAACTGGTGATTTGGGGGACTTCCTGGCATTCCAGGACTTAAGACTATGCTTCCACTGCAGGGGGTGTAGGTTCCATCCCCGATCAGGGAACTAAGATCCCACATGCCATGCAGCCAAAAAAAAAAAGCAAAAAGAAATTTGGTGATTTGGCAATACTTGGTGATAGAGCTAAGCTCTCCAGTTCTCTTGATTTCCTCCTTCCTTCAAAGAGTATTTCTGACTCTGGTCAGCTCCCAAATGACTCCTGTAACCGGTTACAAGAAGTGCTTAGTAAGGGAATATGAGTGGCTTGGTGTAAAGCTCTTGTCATGAAGGAAACACAAACCAGTACCCTTCTTGTGGTGAGTGAGAAGCATCTTCTCGACCTCCACCTCCCAGGATTTTGAAAAAAGGTCTGTTATCCATCAGTGAGCCGGAGCCATCATCTAGCTCAGTACTAATGAACTCATCCAGCCCAGCCACACGGTCCAGTCCCTTCAGAACTCTGGCCAAACCTTTACTTAATGCACGAAAGCTGACTCCCTTGGGTGCATTTCAAACCTTGCTCTNCATCACACTGGGATTAGGTATCCACATGTGAATTTGGAAGAACACAAACATTCAATCTGTAGCATAAAGTCATCCAGGTTTCTGCATCTAGAACTATATATATTCAGCCTTCATCACCTGATTTCAGAGTCATAGGAATCCTGGAACTCTAAGGCCTTTTTTTCCAACACTCTCTCTTTAAAAGAATCTTCCATGCATCCACACCATTCCCCAGCCCCCAGCCCCACAACTTAGTTGTCACTAAGGGGGTAGGGCACATTCCTGAAGTCATCATTATGGCCAGTCCACCAATGCTGGGTGACTGACTCTATGAAAGCTCTTAGCACAACTGGCCTTTGGGATTCAGTGTTCTCAGAACCTTGTTTGTTCCTTGTTCCATTTTCCTTTCCAGTTGGTTCTCGATTCCTGCTCCTAGGATTGCACCCCTTTCTCAGTGCTGCACGGACATGCTCAGGATTGCACCCCCTTCTCAGTGCTGCACGGACATGCTCTCCCGCTGCAGGCCTGCCCTTCTGCCTGTGGCTATTGGATCAGGCTTTGGTTCCCAGGAATGGTCACTCCAGTCATAGACTTGACCCTTCTGCTTTAGACCCTGTAGAAAATTGAGTGGCATTTCCCTGCTATGTTCAAAGATGTGGAACAGGGATTTTGGTTTGAGAGAGCTGTATTAGAGCTCTGAAATCTTCTCAAAGCCGGGCCACTGGGTGGCAGAACTGGGTTCTGATTGGGACCAGGTCCACGGATAGCATCTTCTTCCAGCGGGGTCTGTGTTGACCTCAGGTAGCCCCCAAGTCATGGTAAGTGAAGTGAAGTTGCTCAGTCGTGTCCGACTCTTTGCGACCCCATGGCCTGTAATCTATCGGGCTCCTCTGTCCATGGGATTTTCCAGGCAATAGCACTGGAGTGGATTGCCATTTCCTTCTCCAGCAGATCTTCCCGACCCAGGGATCGAACCCAGGTCTCCCGCATTGTAGATAGACGTTTTACCGTCTGAGCCACTAGGGAAGTCTTGGTAACTTGTTTACAAAGACCCAACTGGAATCTCTGTCCACAGAGACAAGTGAGTCTGAAGAGAGAAAAGAATCAGGTTCATTACTCGCCAGTCCAACTTCTATGCTGCCTGGCCTTGCTATGAAACTCAGCACAGCTGCCTGCCACAAGGGCCTGCCTCCAGTGCTAGTCTGTGATGGCCCCAGGCTAGGAAGTTTGAACAGCTGCCCACTGACAGCACAGGCTCCTCTCCCAAGATTATCTTTCCCACCAGGCCCACAGCTGGTTCTGTGCAGAATGTATAACATGGTACAGATGCTGTTCAGGCTGCCAAGCATGGAAACCCTGCAAAGGACTTCTATTTATAGGCAAGGCATTCCTGGTGTACTCAGAGGCTCTTGGGCCTGCTGAGAAGTAGCCAGATTCCCAGCAGGCACTGATGGGCGGGGCTGCAAACCTCTGCCAAAGAAAGACCTTGTTCTGCCACAGACAATGGTAGGATGGCCCTGGCGTGAAGTCAGACGACTTGGCAGCAGCAGCTTGTACGTTCCTGCTCCGAGTTTACAGCTGAGCTCTGCCAGATTCAGGGAACTATCTCAGGTTTGGATTTAGGAGAATGAATTGCACCAAAAACCAAGGACTGTCTAGCTCCAATTGACTTAAGTAAGGAAATGGCCATAGACCATAGGTGGCTACTGAGTTCTGGGTGTGCTTGATTCTTAAGGGGCAATGTAATTGCCCAACAGCTAAATGCTGTAGCATGGTGGCCAGGGCCAGTGCAAGACAACAATTGTGGTGGTTTATCAGGGAGCCTGATGGCTTTCCCCAAGACCTTCCTGAAGGCCCAGCTCCTGGAGGGAGCTGCAATATGCAGCTGGGATGTTTCTGGTAGAAGCAGCAAGGTTTCCTTAGGCAACATTCAGGATTTCATTCATTAGCTGCTGTTGTTTAGTTGCTAAGTCATGTCCGACTCTTCTGTGACCCCATGGACTATAGCCCACCACGCTCCTCTGTCTGTGGGGTTTCCCAGGCAAGAATACTGGAGTGGGATGCCATTTCCTTCACCAGGGGATCTTCCTGACCTAGGGATCGAAACAGCCTAACTATCCCTTCCCCCTGCCTCACCAGCAACCATAAAGTTATTCTCTAAGTCTGAATAAGTTAGTTTGTGTCATTTCTTTTTAGATTTCACATATAAGGGGACATCCTGCCTTTAGACCTGTGTGCTCCAAGAGCCTCAGGGCTGAGGGGAAGTCCTTCCCACTCCTGGGTAACTCCAACCACTCCACGCACCCCTTTCCTCAAATGCCAGCCCAGGCAGAGCCCAGATCCCTTACTCATTCAGAAGATTTCAACATGTGCACACTTTGAGGCACAGTTTCTCATGTACTTCCCCAAAGGCAGACATATTATCATTTTTATTACTTTCTGTGCCTTTTTGACAGATGAGAAAACTGAGGTTTATGAAGTGGAATTAACCTGCCCAAATTCACCCAGAAGGGAAGTGTCTTAGTATCCTGTTGCTATATGGCAGATTGCTACAAACATAGAAGCTTACAACAACTCACCTCTGTTATCTGACAGTTTCTGTGCTTGAGGACCCTGGGCACATCTTAGCTGATATCAGTGTCAGGCAGGGCTGGGGTTTCATCTGAAAGATCAGTTGGTGAGGATCCACTTCCAAGGTACTCACTTGTGGACAGAATTCTGTTCCTTGTGAGCTGTTGAACCTCAATTCCTTGCTAGTTTTTGGCTGGAGGCCTCTTTAGTTTCTTGTCCTGGGGGCTTGTGTGATGTGGCTGCTCACATCATCAATGTGTCTGGGCTGAAAAGGCCACAGAGAGTCTGCGAATGAGACAGAGCCTACAATCTCTTAGCACTTAATCTCAGAAGTGACATCTCATTACTTTTGCTGTATGGTCAGAAGGAAGTTCCTAGGCCAGCCCATACTCAAGGGGAGACTACACACGTGCATGAATACCAGGAGCGGGGGTGGGGGGGTCCATCTGAGTCAGTCTGCCATAGGAAGTAACACCTGGGCTTTAACTCAGCTCTATCAGTCCCCAGTGTCTGGGTTTTTCTTCTCTGCGCGCCTGGATCCTCAGCAACGCCTTGCTGTTGTCTGAACAAAAAGGTAACAGTGATATTATCTTTGTCATGTGACTACCTCAACTAAAAACTCTTTTAGCCAGGGATCTTGAATAACCTGATTTTAACAAGCAAGAAATGGGAATTTTAAATTAACATACTTTTCTAAAACAGTGTTATTTAAAGCCGAGCAGCTAAAGTGATGAAGCATAGAAGTGACGAAGGGAGGAGCAAATATGATGCCTTGTGATAAAGGCAGCTGACAACTGTCATCATCTTTTAACCCCGTCCTGCACTCAGAGACCATTGGTAAATAATCTCTGTATGTCAGGCCCAGCAAACTGGCTACCTCTTTGGAGAAACAGGTGTGGTGGAGGAGCAGGAGAAAAGCAGCCAGCACGCTGTCACAGCAGCCTTCTCAGGGAGTCAGCTTCTTCTACACCGCTGGGGTGGACAGAGCTTCCAGTCTGTGTGATGGAGCAGGGATGGACTGATGGAATATTCTTCTGTGATGACAGCTGGGATAGATGGTTAGTGTCTATCATTCCTATCTCCCCCAAGTCACCATCATCACACCCTGAAAACTTCCAACACCAACAATTTGAGTTGGACCGTAAAGAAGGCTGAGCCCTGAAGAACTGATGGTTTCAAACTACTGTGCTGGAGAAGACTCTTGAAAGTCCGTTAGACAGCAAGGAAATCAACTCTGAATGTTCATTGGAAGAACTGATGCTGAAGCTGAAGCTCCAATACTTTGGCTACCTGATACGAAGAGCCGACTCATTGGAAAAGACCCTGATGCTGGGAAAGATTGAGGGCAGCAGGAGAAGCCAGTGACAGAGGATGAGATGGTTGGATGGCATCATCAACTCAATGGACGTGAGTCTGAGCAAAGTTCGGGAGATCATAAAGGACAGGGAAGCCTGGCATGCTACAATCCGTGGGTCACAAAGAGTCGGACACGAGTTAGCAACTGAACAACCACCACCACAATTTCCAGCGCTGTGGCTTCTCAGCAGCTCAGACAGCAGCCTGGGGCATTCCTCTGTTTACACCTGTATCTCAGGCCGCAGTTGGGTGGCGCCCACACTGTCCCCACCTCCTCAGAATTCTCACTCAGTTCCCACCACCCTCATTCATCTCAACATTTGGGACCACTCTCTCTAGCTTGATCCACCTGGGCATATTAATTTAATGACTTTTTATTAAGAACTCATTATAGGCCGGATATCCTTGCACGCACTGTAACAGAGAAATTCCTTGTATTCCTTCCATCTATCTATATGTACATAGATACCTATGTGATAGAAGGTAAGAGCCTTGAAGTCAGATAGATCCTGCCATTTAGCAACAGGAGACTCTACTTTGGCAAATTACTTAAACTTTCCGAAACTTAGTTTCCTCTTCTGTAAACTGAAGATCATTATTCCTACCTTGTAGTACTATACAGTTTGAATTAAGTGAAATAATTTGTATGCAGCACTTAGTATTGTACCCAGCACATAATAAATACTTAACAATACTTCTGTATGATCAAGATAGGATAGACCATTAGTGGAGGTTCTCCGACTCCGCCAAACTGTAAGTTCCCTGAAGGCTGGGACCACATCAGTCTTGCTCACAGTTGTGTTATTAGTACCTGGTACAATCTGGTACAACTATAAGCAAAAACGAGTCTTCTAAAACATTTGTGGCATGGTTTAGTCAATGAATAAATAATGCTGCAATTAATGGCAAAATATTTATGGAGTGCATCTTTCTAAGATGCTCAAAGATTTCTCAATATCATCTAATGCAGTTTCCAAGTCCAACTTGGATGCTAAGTAGTGAGTCTGGCCATTTATTTAGGCATTTGACAAAGACGGGAAGGGGCAGACTTGCCTAAGACTGTACTGTTGAGCTTGCATGGTTATAGGGTTGGGATTCAGTTACTTGTACTCTCAGCTCACAATTCCTACATACCAGTGTGATGAGATCATCTTCCCAGCGTGACTGATTTAGCAAATAGGGAAAAGCCCCTCTGAATTAGAACTTTCTAATTCCCGTGACTATGACTCACTTTGGAAGAAACAAATCAGTTGCCCCATGCCTTGGTGTGAGCAAATGGTGGCACATAAGCCAGCTGCCTTCTATGTGTGAGTCCAAAAGTACCATCTGAACACCTCTGCGGTGCCCCCATAGGTGATTCTCCTGTGGGCGAGGTTATCTGCTCAGGTGCGACCAGCAGTCACGCTTGGAGAATGAGAACCAATCTCAGTAGCCAGTGACCTGGCCTTGAGTCCAAGCTGCTCTTGCTGTGTGACCTTGGTTGTGCTTCTTTAACCTCTTTGCTTTTTTATTTTCTACCTTGGAAATGAGGGAAAAGAACACCTTGTAAGGATTTAATGATATGATGTATGACAAAAGGTACCTAGCAGGCTTCCCAAAGAATGCTGGTTGCAGTCTGCACTGGAAAGCAGGGCAGGACTGGGGAAAACCTTCCTATTGCCTATCTCTCCCTTACAGTCTGGCTAAATTCCTATGGGCATTTTGGATGAGGAAGTGATTTTTAAGATTTATCTCAGAGCAGAACTGTTGTGTCCAGCAAACCGAACACAGAATGGAGCAGAAAAGCATGAAACTGACAAAGTGGACCTCATTCATCAGAGTGGAACTGGGGGGACAACCTAGATCCTTGTCTGGGATCTGCTCCTCAATGGTTTCAGAGGTCACCGTGAACCCCAAAGCTTCTCAGAACTTGGTTGGAAAACAGCTGAACTAATGTATTCTGCATGGTCCTTGACAAAGCAATAATAGTATCAATACGATACAATGATATAAGTACTAGCATATTGGGCTTCCTAGGTGGCGTTAGTGGTAAAGAATCCGATTGCCATTGCAGGAGACATCAGAGAGGCAGGTTTAGTCCCTGGGTTGGGAAGATCCCCTGGAGGAGGGCATGGCAACCCACTCCAGTATTCTTGCCTGGAGAATCGCATGGACAGAGGAGCCAGGAGGGCTACAGCCCATAGGGTCTCAAAGAGTTGGACACAACTGAAGCAACTGAGCACACACACACACACAAGAATATTATTATTTTCATGTAACTACCGGCTGATGGGCTTTCCTGGTGGCTCAGATGGTAAAGAATCTGCCTGCAGGGCAGGAGACCCAGGTCTGATCCCTGGGTTGGGAAGATCCCCTGGAGCAGGGATGGCTACTCACTCCTGCCTTCTTGCCTGGAGAATCCCATGGACAGTGGCATCTCGTGGGCTTCTGTCCATGGGGTCGAAAACTGAGCAACTAAACACACACTGACTGGCACTGCACTGACTCTCAAACTTAGCTGGCATCAAAATCACCTACAAATCTTACGAAAAACAAAGACTGGGGGGCCCCACACCCAGAGTTTCTGAGTCAGTAGGTTTGGGGTGGGACCAAGAATGTGCACTTGTAACAGATTCCTAGTGGTGCTGATGCTGGCGTCTGGGAACGCACTTTGAGAGGGGCCGGTTAACTGTGTGTTTTCTGTATGCCAGGTGCCATGCCAGCCACATAATTTACCAAGATAGTTTTATGTAGTGCTCACAACGATGCTTGGAGGTTGGTGTGGTACTATTTATATCTCTTATTTATATATGAGGAAACTCAGCCTTAGGGCATCTAAGTTACTTGCTCAAGGTCTTACAGGTATTAAGTGGCAGATTCCAATCCATGTCTGACTCCAAAGCCCTCATTCTTAACCATAGCATCAAAATCTAAACCAATTTAATTTAAAAAATTAAAATGTAAATGTATTATAAGGGATAATACACTTATTCTCATACATTTATTTGCATTCATTGACCCATAACGAGTTAATGGAATGAACTGGCTCTGAGGGAAAGAATTCAGCATAGGTTAAGGTTTGATGGAGAGCAGAAAGACAAGCTAGAACAGGAACTCCTGGAGAACAGAGCACTGCTCACCATGGTCTGCCCATCTAGGGCATCTGGGCAGCCATGGGACTTTTCATATTTGACCAAGGGAGGTAGACTTGTGACAAAGGGTAGGGAACAAATTTCACTTTAGTCATTTGTTAATTAATTTCCAAATACTTACTGAAAGCCTATTCTATGCCGAGTGCTTTTTGGTGCCAGAGATACAGTGGGAAGAACAAACAGACATGGTCCATGACCTTTGGAGCCTACAAACTAATTAACATTATTAAGTCTGTAACAATTTTGCTAAGTCTTGAAATCTAGAAATTCAGCTTTGAGCACATGATTATTTTATGTCTGAGTCCATTGGTTCTGACTCTTGCAAGTCTTATTATCTCATACTTTCATTCTGTCTGTTGACCCAGTGAATTTCCATTCTGACTCATGCAGTTCAATCTGATCCTGACGTCATGATCTCAAAGGTCTTCTCAGCAGATGTTTTTATTATTCTTGATTATGGACAGGATTTGGCTGGTGTTTGATGATTGGTAACTTGCAAATGTGATTAATAGGTATAGATTTTATTTAATTGGTCTGCTCTCAGCTTCTTACTCATTATTGCTAATTACCCGATGTGTCTGATATGCCAGATGGATGCTTAATGAATGGTCTAATGATGAAATCTGACACACCATATTCGAGTTCAAGAGAACCACGGTCCTGGGAGGAAGGTTTATGTAGTTCTCCATTCTGCCATCCAACACCTTTCCTTTTAGAGCAGGTTTGAGGAAGGCAGGTTAGATCCTGAAGATCATATAACATTGTTTGATTCCAAGGAAATTTCCCCTCCATCCTGGGCTTAGCATACTTTCTGTGCAAACTCATTTTGAGGAAAACTCTGTCTTACTTGTTTCAACTTGGATTTGCTTAGTTTGGCAGTTATATGACCTATAAAAAAGTGATAATAGATACAGTAAGTACTGACAACTGAAAAGCCAAATTTCAAGGAATCACGAGAAAAAGAAGAGAAAGAAAGAAAGGAGTGCTCGGAAAGAAGGACTAGTAAGAAATCCATGACTGATGTGAAACGTGGGGTTTTTCATAACAAGCTAAAGGAACCTCTAGTCTGCCTCCTAGAGATGCAATTTCCTGCTATCTAATCTACAGATTTTTTTGCATTAAAAGCAAAACTAAATTTAAGCTTCAAAGCAAACACTCAACATTCAGGGCAGACAGATGGACTGTTGGCTCTGAAGGAGTGGCAGGAGGCAGTCTGCTAGAGTTGGCCCAGAGAAAAAAATCTGAAACATAGATTGTAATGCTAGCTGGTGCATAGGACCTGTGGAATGAAATAATTTTTTTTTTTGAAAAATGAAAAAAGAAGGAGTTGGAGAAGAAGAATAAAAAGAAGAGGGAGGAGGAAGGGAAGAAGGGGAGGGGGAGGAGAAGCTACCACCCACACATTCAATTCTTTTGGTTAATGTCACATTTTACTCATCAATCCTAATAGACCCACTAGTGATTATTCTTATTTGGGTATTTCCAGTGGAAAAGGATCCAGTCTGTGCAAAGCCTCAGTAGCTGTGTTATGAAGCTACTTTTAATTTGGGCACAAAATTAGCCTGGACTGAGTTACCCCCACCTGGATAATTCATGCAGCCTGCTCATGCCCAGCCCTGCCCTAGCTTTTGGCAGGGTATCTCTCCAGCATGACTTTCAGTCTTGGCTTTGTCCCCAGGTTGACTGGCCAGGCCCACATTGGAGTGGGGCTGTAGGGGAAAAGGAGGAGGGGAGGAGATAACAGAGCTGAATGTCTAAGAGCTAAGGCTCTGGAGACAGAAAGACTGGGTTCAAATCTCAAGTTTGCCACCTGCTAGGTGACCCTGGGCCTCAGGTTCCAATTCAGTCTTGATAGTAACCTGGGCTTATTCCCCCGCCCCCACCGTTATTTTCACTTGCTTTTTAAAACTGAAGTATAATTGATTTAAAAGATTATGTTAGTTTCAGGAATACAGCAAAATGAGTTGGTTATACATACATATGTGTAACTATGGGCCTCCCTGATGGCTCAGCTGGTAAATAACCCACCTGCAGTGCAGGAGACTTAAGAGACACAGGTTCTATCCCTGGGTGGGGAAGATCCCTTGGCAGCAGAAATGGTGACCCACTCCAGTACTGATGCCTGAAAAATCCCATGGACAGGGTCCATGGTGGGCTACAGTCCATTGGGTCGCAAAGAGCTGGACAGAAGTGAGTGCCTGAGCACAAGCACACACGTGTATATGTGTATATATATATATATATATATATATGCACACACTCACATATACATGTGTCTTTTAAAACTCTTCTCCACTATATTTTATTGTAAGATATTGAATATAGTTCCCTGTGCTATACAATAAATCCTTATTGCTTACCTATTTTATATATGATAATGTCCAACTGTTAATCCCATATTCTTGATTTATCTCTCCCACCTACTTTGGCAACTATAAGTTTGTTTTTTATATGTCTGTGAGTCTGTTTCCAGTTTGTAAAGTTCATGTGCACTATTTTTTAGATTTCACATATAGGTGATATCATAAAGTATTTTTCTTTCTCAATCTGACTTAGTATAATACTCTTCAAGTCCATCCATGTTGTTGCAAATGGCAAAATTTCATTCTTTTTAATGGCTGAGTAATATTCTATTGTATATATAAACCACATCTTCTTTATAACATGGTTTATGAAGATTTGATGAAATAGTAGCATATACTAAGGGCACAGTCAGTGCCTGGCAAATAGTACCTATCATCACTGGCAACCTTGGTCTTAGTTTTATATTAGTATTAATGATTTAAAAGAGGAAAGTATGTGTGGGCCAAGAGCAATTCTGAGATGAATTAGTACCAGATTATGAAGTCTGTCAAGTTAGTTTCTAAATCTATTATGCACTGCTGTCCAGTAGAAGGTATTGAAAAAATAGAAAAGTCCTATATCTGTGCTGCCCAGTACAGCCCAGCCATTGCCACACAAGCTACCGAGAGCATTTGGTTAGAGGAAGTGAATTTTCAAACTTATTAAATTTAAGTAACCATATGTGATCTATGGCTACGGTAGTAGACAGCAGAGCTTTATAAGATTAAAACTGCCAAATCTATGTGGGAAAGGACAAACACTGTCAGGCAGCAGTTAAATATTAGGAAGCGTAGGATTGAAGACATCAGAGAGAATCAAATTTTTAATGAGTGATGAACATAATTCTTATCCTACCCTTCTAGTGTAAAAGCAAGCAAAATCTGAACCATTTCTAAATGTTCAGCATCAGACAATCCAGTTTTAGAGCTTTTAGACAAATTGTAATTCCACTGGAATGAAAGAGATCAAATTTTGACTTGGAATTTACAGTCACAAAATTTGTGTCCTTTGGCAAACAACCATAGTGCACAAATGAAGCAACACCAGATCTCATCAGCGAACCACACAAGTAGAGGAGAGTTTCTTAAGTGTCATTCTCAAAGTGTATGTTGATCCTGTAGGTGAGAGTCATTTTTAGGAGGGAAGATAAAAAGAGGAAGCCATGCTTATGTAACCAACTGCTGAGCTGGCAATGAATTCACTCATTGGCAGTCTAATGAAAGAGCCCACAAGGGGAGAAATTAATATAGTTGGCAGGTTGTCTGTTCCTATTGGCACAGCCAATAGGTATAGGTATAAATGGTGTTTATTCACTAATAACTCAAAAGTGTCACAGACATTTTGGGAGAATGTCTAGTGTCTATGATAAGTTTAAGTATTAGGAGAATTATAACCTGGAGGTTCAATGATCCAAGATGAAACACGTAAAGTTTCAAATATCACTGGTTTTATATTGCCTTTAATATTTACATGGAAGTCCCTCAGAGCTGCAGGAAAAGTGGCCCTATACTAGGAATTAAGATATATGGTTTTGAGACTTTGTTTCCATTGGTTACCAGTTGGGAGTCCTTCAACAAGTCACTTACTCTGCCTCACAATTTCAATACATGTAAAAGTGGGGTTGAGACTAATTACCTCATGAGATTCTTGCAAGGGTTTCATGAAAAATAATTTGGAAAACTATCCAGCACTTTGCAAATGAAAAATATTGTTACCATCATTATCATCATCATTGCTTTGACTTTCTCAACAATCCTCTAGGAGAGCTAGATAGAGCAAGTTAATCATTTTGTAGATAAAGAAACCAAGACTGAGAGGGATTAAAGGATTTGCCCAAGGTCATGTAACCATGACCACCAGCAGTCTCATCCAGGAGATGAACACAAAGGTTTCACATTTCTTCTAAATCCATTGCTTTAGAAATGCTTACATTCAAGAGATTGTAGAACTGCAACAGTCTGGGCTGCCTTTAGATTCAGAGAAGAGAGGCCCTTGTCCAGGACCAGGTGTATTCTTTAGTGTGTTAGTTGACTAGTAGCCTGCAAACTATACCAAATCCAGCCTGTCTGGGCAAATAACTCTCTGTGAGAATACAGCCATGCTTATTCATTGAGGAATTGTCTGTGGCCACTTTCATACTAAAGAGTGGAACTGGGCACAGTAATTGCAATAGGTATCTCAGTGGTAAAGAATCCACCTGCTAATTCAGGAGATGCAGGAGACTTGTGTTTGATCCCTGGGTTGGGAAGATCCCCTGGAGGAGGAAATGGCAACCCACTCCAGTATTCTTGCCTGGAGAATCCCAAGGATGGTGGAGTCTGGCAGGAGACAGTCCAAAGGGTCACAAAGAATTGGACACGACTGAGCACTGAGCACTAATTGCAAAAGAGACCAAAGCCAAAAATACATATTGTGTGGTCCTTTATAGAAAAAAAATCTGCCCACTCTTGCTTTCAAGGACCCCAATAGTACATGTGTGTGTGCCAAGTTGCTTCAGTCATGACTGACTCTTCCCGACCCTATGGACCACAGCCTGCCAGGCTCCTCTGTCCATGGGAGTCTCCAGGCAAGAAAACTGGAGTGGATTGGCATGCCCTCCTGCAGGTGATCTTCTGGACCCAGGGATTCACCCTGTGTTTCTTATGTACTCTGCATTTCCAGGCAGGTCCTTTACCACTAGCGCCACCTGGAAATTGCAAAAACCGCACCAAAAAAAAAAAAAAAAGGTATTAAAAAGCACACAGCCATCCTGTCTCTGGGGATCCGAGGATCTGTGCAGGCAGAAGGTGACCTATACCCCTTGATAGCCCCGATCATGACGAGCACACCTCAGGCCCCAGACAGGCCCCAGACCTCCACGTCGGCCTTGTGTGTCCACCAAAGGAAGGCTTAGGGCTTCTGCTGTTCCTAGCTCAGGTGGGGGCACGGCTTCTTGGAGTGCTACGATTTGAGTTGCCTAAGTATTTAAATTAAAGAATGACAAATCAATTAATTGGTCAAAGCCTTCCTCAGAGAGCATCAATGTCGTGGACTCTTGCATAACAAAGTATCGGTTCCTGGTGCAGCCAGGAATCCTGGCTTCTCTTTGAGTTTCAGTTCCTAGTTCTTATTCTGGGGGTGCTCAGCTTGGCACAGTGTTTACAACAGAAGCACATGGCAACTGGAGAACATTCTGTGATATTAAACAACTTACGTTACTTTAAGACAATTTTTATATAGGTCTGGATAGAACGTGAGTGAAATGTGACACATTTCTTAAGCTGGTGACTCAATGGACCTTGAACACTAGAGAATCACGAATAGTTTTACCTTTTAAAAAATAATTTTATTTAAATAATTTGACTCAAACTTTTAGCATTTCTGTATTATAATTTTTTTGCCTTTGGATTTTAAAAATAAATCTTGAAGTTTCAAAAGAGAAATATATTTTTGAAAACATTTTCAATTTTTTACATTTATTTTCATTGACATTACTTGATGAAAATATCTTCAAATTTTATATCCTTTGAATACTATCTTGTCTTTATAACCCTTTGAGCATGAATGTCAATGAAATAAGATCCAGCTTTCTCATTTGTGATGGTAGTCACACTTTTTGGTGTTGGCAAGAACAGAAATAACAGGCCTGTCTTTGATTTTTGTTGTTGTTACTGTTTTTAAGACAACAGATGGGAAAGTGACTGAATAGAATCATTAATATGGTTATTTGTCCCTCATCCTCCCAACCTCCTGATAGACATTCTCTATTTGGAATTGTGTTGATTTCATTCTACCTCAATACCTCTGGGAAGGTGTTTCTCGGAAAAAATAAGTTCTCTTCAGTTCTGTGACTATACAGTCCTGTTGAACTGCTCTCCCAGTGGGTTTGGACCTCTTTTTCCCCAGACTAATTTACCAGGAGGCTGCTAGTCAAAGGTTCCTGAGCCTCCCTGAAGCCCCAGCTAAGGCTGTCTTTCCCAGGGGGAGGGGGGGACTCTAGGACTGGCCTGGAAACTAGGAACCAGGTGGCTTTTATCCCACAGATAGCTGCTTCCCCTGGGGTGCCATTAGGACCAGCCCTTCAGGGAGCCAGCCCAAATCCCGCTTCTCTTGTAGTGAAGAAAGACACACTTCCGAATCCACCCAGGGTTCTCCTGGAAAGCTGGCATGAATGGTTTTTAATTACCCGAGCGGAATCCAGGGCCAAGGCTCAGTTCTGCCTCCCCAGCACCTAGGGGAGCTTCTCCCATATGTCAGAGGAAATAATGTATTCATTTGTGAGCTCATTCATTCATTGAACAAATACTGACTGCAGGCCTACTGTGTGCTAGGCATGGCACAACTGTGAACATGCTCAGCTTTTTCCTGTGGTGCAATAAGAAGTGTGTTTGGGCTTTTTTCCCCTTTGTATTGAAGTATAGTTGATGTATGGGCATTCCTGGTGGCTCAGATGGTAAGAGTCTGCCTGCAATGTGGGAGATCTGGGGTTTGATTCGTGGGTTGAGAAAATCCCCTGGAGAAGAGAGTCCAGTATTCTGCCTGGAGAATTCCACAGACAGTGGAGCCTGGCTGGCAACAGTCCATGGGACTGCAAAGAATTGGACATGACTGAGCGACTAATACCCACACACATAGTTGATTTACAAAGTTGTGTTATAAATAACCTAAAAAAATGTTGTGTTAGTTTCAGGCATAGAGGGAAGTGATTCAGATATGTGTGTGTATGTGTATTCTTTTACATTGTAGGTTATTACAAGATATTGAATATAGTTCTCTGTGCTACACAGTGAGACCTTGTTGTTTATCTGTTTTGTATGGTGTGTAGCTGTTGGGCGTCCCTGGTGGCTCAGTGGTGAAAAATCTGCCTGCCAGTGCAGGAGACTCCAGTTTGATCCTTGGGTTGGGAAATTTCCCTGGAGAAGGAAATGGCAACCCACTCTAGTATTTTTGCCTGGAAAATCCCATGGACAGAGGGGCCTGGCAGGCTACAGCCCATGGGGGGTCACAAAAGAGTCGGACACCACTTAGCGACTAGACAACAACAGCGTCAAGTGTGTATCTGCTAATCCCTAACTCCTAATTTATCTTTACCACCACCCCTTTCCTTTCCCCTTTGGTAACCATAAATTTGTTTTTTGTGTCTCTGAGTCTGTTTCTGGTTTGTAAATAAGTTCATTTGGGTCATCTTTTAGATGCCCCATATAAGTGATGTCATACGATATTTGTCTTTGTCTGACTTCTTTTAGTAGGATAGTCTCTTGGCCCATCCGTATTGCTATGAATGGCATTATTCCATTCTTTTCCGCCCATTCTTTTTGATGATTGAGTGATATTCCACTGTGTAATGTGCCACATCTTCTTTATCCATTCATATGGATGTCCATTCATCTGGACATTTTCCATTATATGGACATTTAAGTTGTCTCCATGTCCTGCCTATTGTAAATAGTGCTGCTATAAACATTGAGGGTGCATGTATCCTTCTGAATTAGAGTTTTTCCCCAGATATATGGCCACGAGTGAGATTGCTGGATCATATGGTAACTCTATTTTTAATTTTTAAAGGAAGCTCTATATTATTTTCCATAGTGGCCACACCATTTTGAAACATATTTGGTCTTTGTCTCTGGTCTTTGGCATTGAACTTCCAAAATCCTAGGAATTTGGTGTCTAGAGGTCAAGCTCTATAAAAGCTCTTGAATATGAATATTTAATGCCCCTGCTGGGAGGGTGGCCCACCCCAACTCTATGGGGACAAAAGTTCCTGTGCTCAAGGCTCTTCCGGGCATCGTCCTATGTACCTCTTCCTCTGGCTATTCATTTGTATCCTTGATAATAAGCCAGTAATATAAGGAAAGTATTTTTCTAAGTTCTGTGAGTTTTTCTAGTAAATTATTAAACCTGAGGAGGGGGTTGTGGGAACTCCTGATTTGTAACTGGTTGGACAAAAGTGCAG
The DNA here is from genome assembly GCA_006410935.1 of Redunca redunca. Taxonomy (NCBI): domain Eukaryota; kingdom Metazoa; phylum Chordata; class Mammalia; order Artiodactyla; family Bovidae; genus Redunca; species Redunca redunca. Next base: position 98,767 of record SJYQ01095434.1, on the reverse strand, counting down.
GTGGCCTGGGACTTACAACTGGCATCTAAACAGGGGTAGTTTTGTGGGACTGAGCCTTTAACCTGTGGGGTCTGTGCTAACTCGGTAGTTACTGTCAGGACTGAACTGAATTGTAGGATACCCAGCCGATGTCCACAGAATATTAAAGCATCCCACAGTGCCCTCACCCCCATGAGCTCGCAAGGTAGCAGGGAAGGTCCGCAGTGAAACAAGCAATTACAATAAGGTGATGAGTCTAACAAAAGGGATGGATGAGGTGTCCTGGGAGCCTACAGCAGGAAGGCTCATTGAGGCTCATTACCCTCATTGAGGAGGTAGAAAGGGGTCTCTGAGGAAGGGGCCCTCAAGCTGAGGACCTTGATACATAGGAGGAGATCAAGCAGAGAAGTTAGAGCAGGTCTGAATTCAACAGACACCTGTGCCAGTAACATAAACCCTGGGAGAACCCTAAGCTCAGGATGTCCTAGAACAACTTCACAAAGCCTTGTGGATGCCCTGTGAATGTTCAGAATGCTGTTGAGCCTCATTCATTTGTTCAGCAAATGACAGTCAGTACCTTCTATGTGCTAGGTAAGGAGCTGGCAATATAAGGTGAAACCAGAGTTCTTACACTGAAGAAGCTGTAGGTCTCGCTGTGAAGATGAGTGGAGGGGATGCACACTTTCTTCTGCCCAGCATCTCTCTGTGTGGAGTCCAACTCATAGTGGGATCTAGGAGTGCCAATTTCACCTCCCCTGGCTCCAGGGATGGGCATATGACCAGGCTTGGCTTATCAGAGTGCCATGGTGATTGGTTCATAAACGTACATGTGACCTGACGTCACCATTTAAATCCTTCCCTAGAACATATCTGTATTTATGTGGTTGGCTGGGTCTTTCTTGCTGCACACAGGATCTTCAGTCTATTTTGCAGCATGTGGGATCTAGTTCCCTGCCCAGGAATGGAACCCAGGGCCCCCGCATTGGGAGCGTAGAGTCTCAGCCACTGGACCACCAGTGAAGTCCTTCCGTAGGACTTTTACTGGAACTAAGGAAAGACTCTTTCTGTACCTGAGATGGTAAGGTGAAAACAGCATTAGACTGGAGATACTAGGAGCTGCCTTTTCCACCTCAGGGAAAAATCTTGCCTGAAGTTAGAGCCTGCCTAGAGGAGAGAAGTACCAAAAAATGGGAGAGAGAGTCAGGGCAAGGGTGTAGTTGCATCTCAAGAGTCCCCGGCCCAGCACCACACACCTCCTCCTAGACGGGTGGATGGAGATCCAACTTTATAGTTACATTACCCAACAAACTCCCTTTTAAAAATTGACTGAAGTTGGGTGTTTTTTTTTTTTTCCACTTAAAATCAAGAATTCTGATTAATGAGGAAAGAGGCAGAAAATCCACTTGACAGGAAGGTGACAAATGCCTTTATAACAGAAGGAAGATGAAGCAGCAGAACATGATGGGTGAGTGGCTGGTTCAGCAGACGCTCTTGGTGCCCTGCCCGTATCTGCTTGGCCCACCCTGGACGTCTCCTACAGCTTCTGGGGACCATTTCCTTACTTGTCACCAGCTTTCTGCTCAAGTGCCTATGCTCCTCTTCCTGGAGAAGTGTGCTCAGCCCAGGCACAGGACAGAGCAGAGGGCTGAGGGGTTAGGTCCCTGAGGACCAACCTTCACCAGACGAGCGACTGCGCTTATGGCCTCACCTCCCCAGCCCCCGCCCTCCTGGGTGAGCAGTTCTGAGGGATGGTCTCCTCTGCCCTTCAGACGGTCTGCAGCAGGCCTGAGCCCCATGTTGTCTGCAGTGGTGACCTCCTTAGGCGCTGGCTTTCCTCCTTCTCTCTCTCACTTTCCCACCCCGTCACCTGGGCTTCCTGGAGTCACCCCCCAGACAGACCATTTGCAACCAAATCCTTATCCAAACCCAGGCAGGTGGGCTCTGAAACTAGACCTATAGGTTTGAATCCCAATTCTATCACTTCCTGTGTGTCTTTGAACAACTTATTTAATCTTGTACCTCAGTTTCCCCATCTGTAAAAAGAAAATAATTTCACCAATCTCATAAAAATGTTGGGAAGTTGAAATGACGTACTATGTATAAAGTGCTTGGGAAAAATGTAAATGCTCAGTAAACACGTACTGTTATTTTTACTGACTGTTACCTGAGCACAACCAGAGGGCCTGAGGTGTCTTCTGAGAAGAGGTGGCGCTTGAACTGAACAGTAAAGAGCTGCCAAGAGTGAGGGAGAAGTGCATCAGGCAGAGGGGACCAGAGACTCCACTTCAGAAGCCACGTCTCCATCCAGACTAACAACTATAGAGGAGTACATCCTTTCCAAAGGATCTGAAAGACAGGACCACAGAATAATCTGTTCAGATACCACTTTTTGTTTTGTTATCTACTGCAGAAGAATCAGTGTTCCACATTCACCCTCCTTTTCAAAAAATTATCTATTTTGATTTGGTCATGCTGGGTCTTAGTTGTGGCACATGAAATATTTGATCTTCACTGCAGCATTTGAAACTCCAGTTCCCTGACCAGGGATCGAACCTGAGGCCCCTGCATCGGGAGAGTGGAGTCTTAGCCACCAGGGAGGTCCCCACATTCCCACTCTGAATGGCATAAAGCCCTTGAGCCCTGGGAAAGATGTATTGTCCAAATGTGATTGTCTCTGTGTGTGAAATGTCCTCCCAAGAAAGGAAAGCAGCCGGAAGCCTGCCGTCTGAAGAGGGATGTGCCACGCTCTCTTTGAGTTCCTGGGTTCACAGCAGGACCTCAGAGGGCCATGTGCCTGCTGCACCCAGAGGATAGAGTCCTGATTCCAGGGTTCCAGTTTCACAAATGTCCCTGGACCCGAGACTGGAGTCTTTGCAGGCTCAGGCCAAGCACATAACAATGGAGAAGAGTAAGGAATGAAGACCAGAATGTTTTCCTCTGCCTACTGCCTCTTGCCCATGGAGGATCCTGTTCTCATGTCTATGTTTTGCAATCTCACTCCAGCAGGCCTCTGTCTGCTCCATCAGGGCTAAAGACGTGTGCCTTGGGGAGGCGGAGGTTCTGCCATTGCTTCTGCCTGATGTCTCAGGGGTATCCCAGGCCTCAGACCAAGTTTTATGTTCTTTACTTTCACCAGACATGAACCAAGGCAAATTTAAAGCCTCAGTACAAGTGGAGTTAGGGATAATCATGCAGAACCAAGTCAAAGACAGTCAGCTTTCTCTCTCATTTCCATTTGCTGTGAATGGATTTTATCTGGCTAACTGGCTCATCCAGTGTGTAGCCCTGATGGGGCTCTGCTTTCAGCAGGGGGTTTCAGTTCTAACTCTCCAACTCATGGACACAAGGCTCTCTCTTCTGTTCTTGAAGGACATTCAAACTCAAAGACCTTGAATCTAGTATTAACTGGGATGCAGTATAAGCAGTTTTGACAGACTCCTTAAATAACAATACCTGAAATGAAAGAGTGTATCTGTTTCACGCAACAGTTCATGCTGGGCTGGCAGCCTGGCCCTGTGATGTTGTTGGGAGTTCAAGGTTCTTCCATATTGTCTTCTCTTTATTCCTGGGGTGCTGACATTCTCCAGAGGGGTCTCAGCCAAGCTTATACCCATGTGTCAAGCTGAAAATTAGGGAGGGATGGAGAGTATGGATGGATGTAGGGGACGTGACCACAAGATCAGTGTCTACCGTAGTAGCGGAGGCCAACCCCCCTCTGCCCCAGAACAGATGAAATCTGATGTAGAAAATCAAAGACACGTGACCCTACTTCAGCTGCTGTGGCAGATGCTGATTAATGCCCACGACAATTCTAATCATGAGGAACCAACAGGCAATGGGTGGTGCGGACAAACTAAATAGGTGTAAAGAAGGAAGTGTCTGTGTATGCACGCGTGCACACGCGCGTGTGTGTGTGTATTATTTCAAGTATTTTTATTCTGAGTGGTAGGTACCAAAAGTACTGACAGTTGTGTCTAATTCTGGATAGGTCAGCACTTTGGCACAGGCTCTCAATCTCTGATCTGATCCACTTTTACAGATTTAACAGATCCTGAAATTTACTTTAGGGCATATACTTCCTTCTTGCTCTCACTGGAAACGGAGCCAAAGTTGGAAATGTGCATTTTCAGACTTCAGTGAGGAACTCCAGATGGAGTCCCACTGGAATGTGGACTGAGTCCACGGTCAGAGAAGATGGATTAAATGGGAACAAAATGGGAAACACGTGTCTGATGTCTAACAGCAGTTGCCACGGGTCATTCTGCTCTAGCAGTTATGCCTGGATCATCCGTATAAAGGCCCGTGTTTCCCGTTCTTCACATTTATTCAGGGGAGTGGGGATGTGTTTGTGTGTGCCTGTGTGTGTGAGGGGTTCTCTTTGGTAAATGTGTCTGTCTGTGGATACAAGATGTTATTGTATACGTATCTTTGTGTCTCTAGTGTATGTATTTGTGTTTACAGGTAGTGGTTATGTGTGTACTTGTGTCTACATGTGTGTTGTGTATATGTGCATCTGTCTCTGAGTTCCATGAGGCTATACCCTTTTTCTGTCACTATTCAGCATGATAAACAATAAGTTGTCAGAAGAGAAGTAATCATGTTATTGAGGATTCGATCACTGTCTATTCTAACATATTAAACACGAATCTTAGCCCACAAACAAGTGTGCATGAAATGAAGCTCTCTTTTGCTTTGGCAGAAATTAATTTCTATCATAAGCCTCTTTTGGGGGGCATAGGGAGACAGAAATTGAATTTCAATAATTCAACTTTCCTCCTCTCCCACCGCCCCTTCCTTTGAGATTGTCAAAGTTCCCAAGGAGTTGGGTCACACCCATATATGAGTCACATCTAGTCTTCATGGGCATCTGTTTGTGTTGGCACTAACCAGGACCAGACCTGGGGGATGGTGGGGAACGAGGAAGCCAGGACTGATTTCTGGGACTGGAGGTCTGGAAGCGGGTTGGGGTCTGACTGCTGCATCATACAGATCTGCCTAAATCCTCTCTAGGGACCACCCGCACCCCGGGAGAGCCTCTCCACCCCTTCAGATTGTTGGATGTGTTTGCCTGTTGTTTGGGTTGTTGATTCACCACCGAGTGCCCCTTGTTCCATCCCCTCCCTGCTCTCTCTCTCTCTCTGTGAGTTCAATGCCATTCTTGGGCACCTGAGAACCCAGTGGTTCTCTCAGAGAACTCGAGAGTCTGTAGACATCTTCTCGCCATCTTGCCCCTTCCACAAGTTCAAACACTTCAATTCCTCTCACCTTCTGGGTTTTTCTGTCAACCCTTCTCCTCCCTGCGTGCAGAGCACAGTGCACCTCCAGGACACATCAGTATCTTCCCACTCCTTCCTCTCCCTTCCCCAAATGGGAGAGTTCCCATTTGGGTGAGGAAGTAGGGAGGGGAATAAACTCTGCCCCCTCACTGGGTATTCTTCCAAATGTGTGTTTCATGCCCTGGGTTTTTTTTTTTTTTTCTGTTCCTGAGGCTTAGGCTTTTAAAAATGAAAAGCTAAGAACTGACTCGTCAACATATCACTAAGCTTTCTACAATGTCTCTTCATCTGTGAGACAAACTGAGTGTTGGGCTGACTAATGGGGAAAGGACACAGGGTAGGAAGGCAGAGGGTGAAGAAACACAGCTTAAAACATATCAGTCTAGCACCTGACCACACCAGGAAGACCACAGGGATACAGCTGTGTAGGACACCATAGCTCTCTGCAATCAGGACTGGGAAAACTGTTTCACATGCTTTGCCCTAGAAACCTTGGCAACCCCTGAGACTGTGAATTTTGTAGAGGAAATCTGTGCACGTTTCTGTCTCCTTTGCTAGGCTGTAGACCTATTTCAGAGTAATAGCAAATCCCGTGACTAGGCTCTCACATCCAATATTCACAGGATGTGTGCCAGCCTCTGACCTGGTGCTCGACATAACTGTTGGCTGTGCTGCCAGGGCGACCACCCATCCCTGTGACAGGCCAAGACTATCCCTGACTGACAGAATAGTGCCGTGTCTCTAGGAATGAGGGCACACTTAACCCAGGCCAGGGGTTGGCAGTTCTACCCCATGGTTGCCAGCCTTTGCAAGACTGCCCAAAGCTGCCCACTTTCTGGTCTTTCTGGTCTACCTGCCAAGCCTCACTTGTAGGCTGTGTGGCTAAATGTGACTCCTCTGGCAGATGGTCAAGGCCCCCTTTCAGGATAAGAAGGGAAGATGTGCTGGAAGCCAAGTCTGCCTGTCTCTCCTGGCGCGGACTTCTCACAGGTGCAAATCTCAGCTCCGTGTGCACGAAAATCCTATCAGTGAACTTCAGGCTGAACTGCTTTTCCTAGGGTGGGCTCTGTGTGAAAGTGACAGCTATTATATGAAAATAGGTCTCTGTGATCAAGTGTATTTAGCAGGTCAAATTCTCAGTCATTTTTTAAAATGTTTTATTTTGTATTGAGGTATAGCCGATTAACAATGTTGTGATAGTTTCAGGTGAACGGCAAAGGAACTCAGCTATACATATATATGTATCCATTCTCGCCTGAACCCCTCTCCCATCCAGGCTGTCACATGACATTGAGCAGAGTTCCATGTGTTGTACAGTAGGTCCTTGTTATTAATTTTAAATACAGCAGGGTGCACATGCTCATCCCAAACTCCCCAACTATCTTTGATATAGAACTGTATGTTGTAATTCTCTGGATGCGGGTATAACATGTGACAATTCAGTTGGCCCTCAAACACTTTCGGATACAGACTCCTGGGACTGTCGCTAGGTGGGACACACTTTGAGAAACGCCATGGCAGTGCATGTGTCTCTTATTACAGTATGTTGTTCTGTGGTTCTGACCATTGTGGTTTGGGGTTAGAAAAAAATATTATCTTGTAGAAGCTAAGTGACTAAGAAGCAGCAATTTGGAATCACTATCAAAGCAGCATCTCATCATTCCTGGAAATGTCCAGATACTAAGAAATCAATGGCTGGATTGTTGCCACTGCTCATTTCAGAGCTGGGTTTGTCTGGCTTTGTTACTAATTGTCCAAGGTCCAAGTTGTTTTTATACTTTCTTTCTTGAAACACAGGCACAGTCTTCAATAGCCCTAAAAAATGGTAGGGGTCTTATGAAGCATCTCAGAGTGTTTTCAGGTGATAAATCAGTAGCCTATTTATTGTTAAATTAATTCATCCACCCCATGATTAGCATCAACTATGTACTGGGCCCTTTGAAACATACAAAATCAAATAAGGCAAAGTTCCTGTTCTTTAATATCTTCTGTGCCAGCTCAGTCTTGATGTCTTCAACCATTTATGTTCTAGGAAACACTAGAGGAACATATTTATAGACAAAAGGAACCCATCTGAGATGAAGTTAATAGCTGGTTTCAGTTTGGGTGCTGTGAGGTGAGAAATTGTTCCAAGAAAACAGAATAAGGAAGAAAGACCGTTGCTTCACTTCTACTTAATGTCAGTGAACTTCTTGGAAGAGATGATATTTTAAAAGAATTGAAATAAGGACATTTGGGCTGATAAATGAGCCGTATTCAATAAAATGAGGATCCCAGTTAACACAGTGGATGAAAGGAGGCGACCTCCACCCATAGCTCAGAAACAGTGGTGCTAAGTATGTTAAACATCTTTGTTTAATGAAGTTGAAGACAGCATCTCCTATACTTCCTAATTCCTGCTGTTATGAACTGTCAAGCCAGTGTTTCATTATAATCTTGGCCCTTAAACAGCACAGTTCATCCAAAGATGACAGGGTATTAGGAGCAGAAATTAGGCCTTGGACCAAGTTTGTAATAAATAATAAGCTTCACTATGTAGGTGAGGAAAAAGGACCAACCGCTAGATGACAGATTTGCCATGGAGCAAGAGAAGGACAGACTCCACGTAGGCACTGCAGAAAAGGTTCCACTGTGAATTTTGACTGGCCCATGACTCTCTTTGGGGAAAAAGTGGTCTGGAAAGAGAACAATAAAAGACAGAGAAAAAGAGGGATCATTGGGGGCAAATGTCCCTCCATCCACTACTCTAGCAAAATCATTTGAACTCCAAGGTACATGTTAGCACAGTACAGTGCCTACTAAATGTTAAAGGAGAAACTCAAATTATTTTTCTATTCAAGCCCAATTAAGATCTACGTGAAGAATAGGAGAATTTTTCCTCTGACTCAGAATGAACAAAAGGCCTGTGAATAATATTAGGATGTGACCTCACTGTAGTTAAAAATATTTGCTTTGCTTGTATGTAGAATGGCAGGTAAACCGTTCAGGACTAATGTGGGCAACAAGAAATATAAACATAAAAGAGAAGAGGAAATGAAAATGCAGTGGTAATAATAGACTTGGATTAATACCAGTATTTTCAAAGGAGTCCAAACAACTTCAGATTCAATAGAAGTTCCTTTGCCAAGGACTCCGACACATTCCATCTATCAGCAGGCTGGCTGCTGTTCCCTAGAGAATGTCTGTAAGATCACCCCCTTGGTCCTCCATACTGGGGCTCCTGACCCACACGGCTTGCTTTAAGTTTCAATTTCCTCTTAGTCTTCTGAATGGAAGATCTGTCTTCCTCTCTAAAATATGTTCAGTTTGCTTTCAAATAAAACTAATATTTATGAAGATTTACCTGTCAAGTCGAGCTCACTTTTTAACCTGACATCTTGAGTAACAGCCATGTTAAAGTTTGACTCCAAAGATTCCCGCTCTCTCCCTTTGCCCTGGTTGTTTGGGGAAAAGCAGGGTTACATAAGAAAACCTATGCAGGAATTCAGTGAGTTAGTACCTTTTAAATTTCAGATGCCTGGTTTAGTTCTCTAAAAACAAAAATAAAAACAACCGTGGTCCCATTTTTGTTAATGCTGAAGCTATTAAAAATGTTGCAATTACTTGGTTTGAGAAAAAAAAAGTATACTGAAAAAAAAAAAGGTCCAGAGATGTTTATTAAAGCCATGTCTCTCTTTAGAGTGGGGCAGCCTAGGTGTGGAGATAGCGAGTGTCTGGTTTTTTCTGCCTTATATTTACACCTTGGTGAGTTTTCCTCCTTTGGTTTTCCTCCTTGCTTTGGTTGATGTTATACTACCTGGAAAGTGGCAGGCCAGAATCATACATAGCCTAGGCCCTGGAGAGTCCCATGGCTGACACTTGATGTTCAAGTAGGAATTCATCAAGATTGTCTGAGATCAGGGAAAGGCACCTGAGTCTGCTCCTGAACAACCTGAAAACCCCTAGTGCTCTTTATCTCTTCTAAGTGTTCTTTCTTTTTTTAAAACTTTTCCTACACCAGGTCTTAGTTGCAGCATGTAGGATCTAATTCCTTGACCAGGGATAGAACCTGGGCCCCTTACATTGGGAGCACGGAATCTTTACCACTGGACCATCAGGGAGGAGCTCTTCCCAGTGTTCTTATTTGCCTAACTTCGATGACCTGTCTAGTGAATCACTGAGAAATTCACTGTCAGAGGCAGAATAAGCTTACTGAGCTGGAACCATCAGCCAAAGAATGAGGGTGGAAAGGAGTTAGTCCCTGGACCAGCTTTTCTGCATTTCACTTCTTAATTTACCCTCTGATATTTTTAACATACACTTAATGGCCATTATATTGACATAGAATTTTCAAAAAAGTTATTGAAGCCAAAAAGAATGGAAAGTAGGGACTTAAGGAGATATTTATACATCCATATACATAGCAGCATTATTCACAATAGCCAAAAGGTGGAAGCAGTCCTTGTCTGCTGATGGATAAATGGGTAAGCAAAATGTGGTTATACATTATGGAATATTATTGGAATATTGAGATGGAATATTATTCAGGCTTAAAAAGGAAAGAAATTCTGACACATGTGCAGGATGGATGAGCCTTGAAAATATTATGCTAAGAGAAATAAGTTCATCATTAAAAGACAGGTGCTATATGATTCCACTTATGTGAGGTAGTATAATCGAAGTCATAGAGACAAAAGGTAGCATAGTGGTTGCCAGGGGCTGGAAGGAGGCGCGAAAAGGGAATTAGTGTTTAATGGACACAGAGTTTCCCAGTTTGAGAAGATGAAAAAGTGGATAGACAGTGGTGATAGTTGCCCAAAATATCATGCACTTAATGCCACTAACCTGTACATTTTAACATGGTTAAAATGGAAATTTGGTGTTATGTGTATTTTACCACAGTTAAAATTTTTGAAGAGACACAACATTGGAAGAATATGTTGTGAGGAGGCGATCGTCCCCCTCCTCACCCTCATCCCCAGACACACTAGGGCATTTGGAGTGATTTAGTTGCGTATTTGGTTTTCATGTAAGCACCACTTAGTGATTTATTTTGCTGCTTTACACTTCTGAGCATAAGAATACAAGAACAAACTCCTCTTCTTCCTTCATAGTGAAGGGTCAGGTTTTCAGGTTCTTCAGTATTCTGCCCCCTTCTCCCATTGAGAATGATGGACTTTTCTGTGTTTTAAAGGCTGCTGAAAAGACAGCACCCTTTGGGTCTTGATTTGGTCTTTCTAGACCTGTCTGGGGAGGGTTGGGAATTATCCTAAATGGGCATGTGTTGGAGCCAGGAGGGTGGAGCCTAGGAATTTGAGATGGAGGGTGAAGGGCTGGGAGAGGTTGCAGCCCCAGTGCCAGGAGGAGGTTGGGAGATTGTAGATTTGGGGGCCTGGGACCCCAGTGGAAAATTATATTAACACCTGGGAGAAGGAGCCACTGGTTGCAGCAAAAGGCTTCAAGGACAGGTGGCCATATGCCCACACTATGGCAGTCATGTGAGAACGTGCCCACCGAGGGGACACATGGCAACAGACACACCGGAAGCAACGCAAGTGACAAAAGAGCAAGTACCAGGGACAGCCACAGTGGATTAAGGAGCTTATGGGGCCACATAACTTCCTGTTCCTGTGCCAGTCACTAGAGGGAGGGGGGAAGCCTGGGCTTGAGGGACAGGAGAGGAAAACATGCTCAGAGCTGGATATGAGGCGATGGGGGAAGAAACAAAGAAGCATGCGCTGCCTGCACCTTTAACAAATGCCTTGGCACACTTCCAGCTGTCACAGTTGTCCATATTTACTCTGAATCCAATCTGTGATTCCTATTGTCTTCTTACACTGTGGGCCACTTAGGAAGATGTAACAGATGGCCCTGTGTGGCAAGAGAACTCCTTTCCCACTGTCAGGAGAGATTTTTTTTCATGTATTCTGTTTCCTTTCATCCCAAAATAATTTTCTTTATATCAAAAATGATATACAGGTTTCATTTTGTAGAAAAGTATAAAGAAAATTTAAATCTCCCATAATGCCATAGCCACTGAGCCAACCATGGCTAACATTTGACTGCATCTCCTTCCCAGTTTTTCCTGTGCATCGTTTAATGTCTTTAGCCAGGTACCTCTTTCAGGTCTCACTGCCCCAGGTGTGCTGATGAATCTACGCTAAACCTTTCACATGCCAGGCACTCATTCATACAGTCACAGATGGAGCCAGAAGTGCCATGTATGACACAGAACAGAGAGGAAGCTAAGCCGCCCACATGGGATGCAAACCCGCCACCTTCTCAGCAGATTCCTCACCAACCACACACCTGATTCTGATGCAGGCAGCTTAGATGACACTGAAGTGGTTCCAAACATTTGTTGCAACTTGCATGATATTTATCTCTAAAAAACAAGTTTGTAAATGGTGTTTGGATTTCCAGGGCAGTTCACAAAAACTGAAGTGACTGACAACATAACTGAGAGATGTTGATAACAGTTCTGATCACACAGTTCTCCTAAGCCCTTCTGAATTCCTGGTCCCTCTGAGACCTGAATCCCACCTGTCCAAATTATAACACCTCCCCCATGTCTTGGCTATCTAAATTATGAAGTTGCGTGGATTTGTTTTGGCAGATGCTAGTGGGAGATCAAAAGCAAGAAGAGAGGACTTGGGAAGAGTATGGTATTTTTCACATGTGCTGTTGCTGCTGCTGCTGCTAAGTGCTTTGGTAGTGTCCGACTCTTTGCAACCCTCTGGACTGTAGCCCACCAGGCTCCCCTGTCCATGGGTTTCTCCAGGCAAGAGTACTGGAGTGAGTTGCCATGCCCTCTTTAGGGGATCTTCCCAACCCAGGGGTCGAATGCTATTAATATGGGAGTCAGGGTTGAGATCACAGGCTTTGGCATCAGTCCTGAGCTGTGTTCAAATCCCAGCTCTGCCTTTTATTAGCTGTGTGTTTGAGGAGATCACTTAACCAGTTTGAGTCCCAGTTTTCTCATCTATAAAGTAGGAATGATTTCCCTTGTAGCCCAGCTGGTAAACAATCTGCCTGCAAGGCAGGAGACCCTGGTTCGATTCCTGGGTTGGGAAGATCTGTTGGAGAAGGGATAGGCTACCCACTCCAGTATTCTTGGGCTTTCCTGGTGGCTCAGCTAGTATTCCCCAGCAGTAAAGAATCTGCCTGCAACGCAGGAGGCCTGAGTTTGATTCCTGGGTCAGGAAGATCCCCTGGAGAAGGAGATGGCAACCCACTCCAGTATTCTTGCCTGGAGAATCCCATGGGCAATGGAGCCTGGCGGGCTACAGTCCATGGGGTCACAAGAGTTGGACACAACTCAGTGACTAAACCACCACCAAGGATTTGTGTGAATGTTAGATGAGATAGGACATCATTTCTCAGGCTTGAGAAATGACTATATCTTAGAGATCCCCACTGTTGATTTGAATTCTTTAAGACATGTCTTAAATATTGACAAACACATTCTTACACAACTATAAAACCAAAGGAAAGTTGACAAAAAAAAGAACAAACAGCAAGCCAACAAAATTAAAATTGATTAATGTGATAAGTGATGCTACTTGGCTGAAATTAATGCAGCTTCTTGAAACATTCACCTCTAGCAACTGGATGTGGTTCTTTGGAGCTTGGCATCACTGGCCTACTATATGCTGTACAATGATTCAACTCACCTACAACCTGAGTCTTAAATGTTGTACACTGGAGGGCTGCAGGCTGTCTGTTGCCCGCTGACATGTTTCATTTGCCTCTCACAGTATTCATTTTTTCAATTAATTGCTGTTAATAGAAGAATTAAGACATTTCACATAAATTCTGCCTTTCCAACTTCCCTTGAATAGCTAGATCTAACTCTATGCAGCTCACCTTTCCACAAGGCCACAGAGTCTGTAGCTGGATAGTGGCCCCTCTAACCCAAGCCTAGGCTTATTTTTGACTGCAACGCCACTCCCCCAGCTGTACTCATTATCAGCTTCCAGGCTCTGTTGTTTAGGGTTTGTGACCACTTCCTATGTGACTCATGCTTTCCTCAATAGCCACTGACAATTAAAGAGTGCTTCAAGACACCCACAAAATGTGAGAACCCAAGACCAAAAAGTGCCTGAAATTATGGGTATTCAGTTATAAGATGTCCATCTAGATGACTCAGCCAGACATGTTTATATAAATGTTTGAAGATCATAGACATGCTTTGTTTTATTGGACTTCACTTTATTGTGCTTCACAGATATTCCTTTTTTTTTTTTTTTTACATGAATTGAAGGTTTGTTGCAACCTGCCTGGAGCAAGTCAATCGGTACCATTTTTCTGACAGCATTTGCTCACTTCATGTCCCTGTGTCACACATTTGGTCATTCTTACAATATTTCAAACTTGTTCATCATTATTACATTTATTATGATGACTTAAGATCAGTGACCTTTGATGCAAGAAGATTATGACTCACTGAAGACTCAGATGGTGGTTAGCATTTTTTAGCAATAAAGTATTTTTTAATTAAGGCATGTACTTTGTTTTCTAAACATAATGCTATAGTACCCTTAATAGACTACAGGATAGTGGAAACATAACCTCTATAAACACTGGGAAATAAAAAAATCCTTGTGAGTTGCTTTATTGCAATATCCACCTTATTGCAGTGGTCTGGAACCAAATACACAGTATCTGTAAGGTATTATTTTTGTTGTTCATTTGTTAAGTCATGTCTAACTCTTTGCGACCCCATGGACTGCAGCTCACCAGGCTTCCCTGTCCTCCACTATCTCCCAGAGTTTGCTGAGATTCGTGTCCATTGAGTCGGTGATGCTATCTAAACTATCTCATCCTCTGTTGCCTACTTCTCCCTTTGCCTTCAATCTTTCCCAGTATCAATGTTTTTTCCAATGACTTAGCTCTTTGCATCAGATGGCCAAGTATAGGCCTAAGGTATATCTACCTTATTGAAGAAAAAAAAAAAATGTTTACATTCTCCCAGGATATTCCTAGTCCCTCTGGGATCCTTAAACCCCAGTTTGAGAACCACTGAAATAAGGGTATTAAGCACTTAGAACTATGCTTAGCGCAGAGCAAAGACTAATAAAAGGGCAAGGGTAAGGGCTCGAATGATAAGGCCTGAAGGTTCCTAATGCCTGCCTGCCTGACTCTGAGTCACAGGTTAAGCTGATTGACATTTTTTTAGATTAATTTTTCTGGGAGTATATTTGCTTTACAACATTGTGTTAGTTTCTACTGTATAGCAAAGTGAACTAGCTATACGTATACATATATCCCCTCTTTTTTTGGATTTCTTTCCCATTTAGGTTACCACAGGGTGCTGAGTAGAGTTCCCTGAGCTAAACAGTAGGTTCTCATTAGTTATCTATTTTATACATGGTATCTATCAGTGGACACCAAGAGGGGCAAGGGGTGGGGTGGGAAGCTCATTGACATATGACTTGTCATTCACCATCCTTCACAGAGCTCCTTCTTTGGGATATCCATTCTGAATTGTCCATCCACTCCAAGGGCTCTGGCCCTAAGATCTCTCCTTAGAGGGATCAGAGTAACAGAGGTGACTCCACCCCTCTCCCTCTGAAAACAAATCATACACTTTCAGCTTTTAGGATCTTCTGTGTCAGGTGATTGATAATCCACAATGTTCATGAGAGGCAGAGATTCCTATGCCAAAACAAAATCAAAGGCTTCTCCAAACCAATTACAAGGCAGTTGTTGATTTTTTCCACAGTTCTTAACAAAAGGAGATGGGAAGTAAAGAGGGATATGCTGTTTTGCTTTGAATGATCTTAGAGAAATCAGCAATATGAGAGGGAGTAGGAGGAAAAAGCACAGGTCTGGAGGTCACACGTGTGAATGAAAGGGTGCCGCTACATACTGCCTAAGGTAGGGACACACAGTTTTAAACCCGGATTTGTCCAATAAACAGGATCAAACAGTCAGCACCGAAAGACGAGTCCACTACCTGGACACTGCCAAGAAGGAAATGAAAACAAACCAAAACGATAAGACATGGAAATCCATTTTGCCTTTGTGGATCAAGCTAAGTTTCCATGGCACACATAACCCAATTTTGTTTTATTGTTTGAGACTCTTAATTAACAGTAAGCCGCCTCTGAGCATATACCCCTTCAGATTTTCTTTGTTAGTTTGCTGTGAATGCACAGTGATGAGAATGGAGAATAGTGGGGGAACAGAAGGAAAAGAGGTGTTTTCTGGGCCCCGCATGTGCTGCTGGCAGGGGCCTGGAGGGAACGAGTGCAGGGAAGGGATGAAAGGCCTTAAAGCACTTTTCTGATATTTGGTGGGCAACCCAGAGATGCACTGAGGATGTTTCTTTACAACAAGCTCCTTCTTACCAAGCCTGTGGACAAAGACTGCTCAGGGGCAGGATGGCACAATGAGCCCCCGACTTACTCATGGAAGTGAGCAAATTCCTCAGGATCAAAACAGCACAGTCCTCTGTGACCATAATCATGACCAGTCACGCCCCACAAGAGTCCTGCTCCACCAGTCATGATCACTTTTGATACATGAAAGGCCGGGGAAGGAGTCTTTACTCCAGTAGCTGGTCCTGCCTAGAACCAAATAGGGGGCTGTCTTGGTCTCCTCAGGCTGACATAACAAAATACTTTGGACTGGGTGACTGAAACAACATTAATGTATTTCGCTCAGTTCTAGAGGGTAGGAAGTCCAAGATCAAGATACTGGAAGCTTCAGTGGTTCTCTTTCTTGTTTGCAGATGACGGCCTTCTTGCTGTGTTCCAGGTGTCAAAGAGTAGATGAACTCTCTGGTGTCTCTTATAAGGACAGCAATGTTATACAACAAAGGTCCATATAGTCAAAGCTATGGCTTCTTTGGAGAAGGCAATGGCAACCCACTCCAGTACTCTTGCCTTGAAAATCCCATGGACAGAGGAGCCTGGTAGGCTGCAGTCCATGGGGTCACGAAGAGTCAGACACGACTAAGCAACTTCACTTTCACGCATTGGAGAAGGAAATGGCAACCCACTCCAGTGTTCTTCCCTGGAGAATCCCAGGGATGGGGGATCCTGGTGGGCTGCCGTCTATGGGGTCGCACAGAGTCGGACACGACTGAAGCGACTTAGCAGCAGCAGCATGGCTTCTTCAGCAGTCATGTACAGGAATGAGAGTTGGATCATAAGGAAGACTAAGCACCTTATGCTTAGAACTGATGCTTTTGAGTTATGGTGCTGGAGAAGACTCTTGAGAGTCCCTTAGACTGTGAGGAGATCAAGCCAATCAATCCTAAAGAAAATCAATCCCAAATATTCATTGGAAGGACTGATGCTGAAGCTGAAGCTCCAATACTTTGGCCACCTGATGGGAAGGGCTGATTTATTGGAAAAGACCTTGATGCGGGGAAAGTTTTAGGAAAAGGGGAGAAGGTGGTGGCAGAGGATGAGATGGTTGGATGGCATCACTGATGGACATGAATCTAAACTCCAGGAGACAGTTAAGGACAGGGGAGCCTGGTGTGCTGCTGTTCATGGAGTCACAGAGAGTCAGACTCAACATAGCAACTAAACAACAACAAAAAAATTGCATCGGGGCTCCAACCTTATGACTCCATTTAACCTTAATTACTTCCTAAGAGGCCCATCTCCAAATACAGCCATGATGGTGGGGTTTAGGCATTCGATCTATGAATTTTGGCGGGGGACACAGTTCAGTTCCTAGCAAGGACTGTCAATGTGTTATCATCTGAAGTGTCACAAACTACCCACCCAGTCCCTCCCAGTAGCTTGACTGATGTTAAACCATCTTTACAGATAGAAGTGAAGACTACCTACTACCCTTGGGTACTACCTACTACCCTTGTCCACTCAACTAGACCTCGTGAAAGCTTCACCTAGAAGCAGTGACCAAAGAATGCCTTTACCCTGACCACAGAGAGCTTTAACTTGAGGGGAGAGGGGAAAGAAGCCTAAAGTTTCCTTTAGAGGTCAAACTCTCCATTTTGCGGATGGATAAACTGAGGCTCAAATGACAAAGGGGCTTCCCAGGTGGCTCAGATGGTAAAGTGTCTGCCTGCAATGCATGAGACCTGGTTTGATCACTGGTTTGGGGAGATACTCTGGAGAAGGAAATGGCAACCCACGCCAGTACTCTTGCCTGGAAAATTCCATGGATGGAGGAACCTGGTAGGCTACAGTCCATGGGGTCACAAAGAGTTGGACACAACTGAGCAACTTCACTTCACTTCACTTTTTTAAACTGAGCCTCAGAAAAGTAATGTCTTAGATTTATTAGAGCCTTAGAGCCTTAAAGGAACTTCTGGGCCCATTCCTCATGAATTTATACTCTATAGTATAATCTATATACTATAGATATAGGTATAGTAGAATCTATACCAGGTCTGTTTGAATTCATAGAAAAATTTAGTTTATGTATGCTTTCCCATGTTAACATACTGAGGACAGTATTGGGAATTCTCTATGGGATTTCAGCCATGGCACCAGCCATGGACAAAGGAAGCAGAGGGAATTTTAGAATGCCTTCTCACCATGCACAGATGAATTCCAGAACCTAGGGGTCTGGAGAAAACTCTGCCCTAAGTTGTCGTAAGAAACAATGAACTTGTGGAATGAAAAGTCCTTTAAAAAGAGAAGATATTTAAACCCAGGATATAGTTCCTCAGATTAAAATCATGTATTTCCCTCCTCCCTATTATCCTTGTATTTTTTTTTTTTTAATAAAAACAGATGAGATGGATTCCAAAGCAATACTGCCTTAGCACCATGGTAGCTTAATGCTTCAGTA
This sequence comes from Redunca redunca, assembly GCA_006410935.1. Lineage (NCBI taxonomy): Eukaryota > Metazoa > Chordata > Mammalia > Artiodactyla > Bovidae > Redunca > Redunca redunca. The sequence goes on along the minus strand of SJYQ01095434.1, from coordinate 80,756 downwards.
GAACTTCAATGTTAGTCTTTATTGTGGATTGAATTATATCTCAGAATGTGACCTTATTTGCAGATAGAATCATTGCAGATGTAATTCATTAAGGTCACCCTGGAGCAGGGTGGGCCCTTAATCCAGTATGACTGGTGTCCTTATAAAAAGATGCTGTGATGTTACAAGGGATGAAGTCTGTGTGATGACAAAGGCCAAAGTGGAGAGAGACAGCTTCTAGCCAAGGAATGCCAGCCATTGCCAGCAGTGCCAGCAGCCAGGAGGCAGGCGTGGAACCCACTCTCTCCTCAAAGCCTCTAAAGAAACCAATCCTGTCAACACCTTGATTTCAGATTTCCAGCCTCCAGAATGCTGACAGAATAAATTGCTCTTGTTTTAAGCCACTCAGTTTACGTAATTTGTGAGGACAGCTTTGGGAAACTAGTACACCCGCTTGGCAAAAAATTAGACCCCAGAAGAGAATGAACTGGATGGGACTAGCCCTGAAAGGTGAGAATCTAGAGAGAGGGAATTGGCTCAAAAATACAAATACGTGCAAAAATGCAAATACACAGTTCCAGTTTCACCAGACCCCTTTCACTTGTCCCAGGTGGACATGGCTAATGGGTCTAAGCACCCCCTCCTATGGGGCCAGGTAAGGTCTCTGAGTGCTTTTTCACTAGCTCTCCAGGATGCTGCTACTGCTAAGTTGCTTCAGTCGTGTCCGACTCTGTGTAATCCCATAAATGGCAGCCCACCAGGCTCCCCCGTCCCTGGGATTCTCCAGGCAAGAACACTGGAATGGGTTGCCATTTCCTTCTCCAATGCATAAAAGTGAAAAGTGAAAGGGAAGTCGCTTAGTCGTGTCCGACTCTTAGCAACCCCATGGACTGCAGCCTTCCAGGCTCCTCTGTCCATGGGATTTTCCAGGCAAAAGTACTGGAGTGGGGTGCCACTGCCTTCTCCAGGCTACTGCTCAGAGCAGAGACCCTTGCCCAGTTCTGATCCCTTCCTCAAAGGATATTTTCTGCTGGCCTCTGCTCTGTTATTCCACAGTCTACTCTTTTAAGTTTTTAGTGAGCACCTAATAGATTGAACCATGAGAACTATGAGCAGGGCTGGGAGAGATGGATGAGAGACAGGTCCAGCTCATGACCAGGAGGTGGCTGCTGGGAGAGAGGCTTGGAAATACAGAGCATATGTATTTGCATGTTAGTTAATTCATATTAATTAATGTAAGCCCAGCAGACAGCATCTACAGACAATGCTCTGAGTATCTAATAGTGAAGTCTTTGTTCCTACTCAGCCATTCCAAACAAAACTGTCTTCCCTTTTAAGGAAAAATGAAATCTAAGTAACACTCCAGTCTTCAATAAAACTGTCTGCACAAACAAACTGCTCGTGTAGTGTGGGTTTGTAAGGACGGTTTCCTTTTGCAGCCGGGTCATCCAGGGCATGGTGTGAAACGTTGTATCTCCTCCAACTCTCCTTTCTGTGAAGCCTGGACACCACGCATCTGTGCTTTCCCTGCCTTCACATCAAAGGTCTCGACACCAACTCAACAGAACTTTAAACAAAGACATGTCTGTTGTCACACCCACTTAGCCCACTGCCGGGTGTCTGTTGTAACATTTCTGTCTGTCCTTAGGTCTTGGAATAAACTAACACTGTATTTTATCAGACCTTATGTCTTCTCATCTGTTATCCTGCATGCCCTTCACACTGACATGCTGTGTTCAACTTTTTAACCAAGTGTTCACTGCTGGTGGCATTTTTCCCTGCCATTCCCTTTCTGCCATTCTGGTATTTGCATTATATTAATATGCAAATGAAACGAAACACTTCTTTATTCAGTTGAGAATTCACAGTTCTGGGGCTGAAGATGGGCTTGTTTATTTTTTAATAGATCTTTATAACACCAAGTTTTGGTGCTGGATTGGAAAGCAGATGTTTGCCTACCTTCTTTTTTCCTTCTTTTCTTCCTGCCTTTTCTTCCTTTCTTCCTTCCTCTTTCTTTCACTTGCCCTTGATGGGGACCAGGACAGGCTACCCCCAAATATAGCACTTTGGGATATTAAATATTTTAATCTGAAAGACTTTGAGAAAAAAGGCAAAAGCAAGAATGTCACTCTGACCTCCCCCAATAAACTTTCTTCCTTGAAATGGGTCTTCATTTCCTTATGAAGCCTCTCATGCCACATAAAGCTGATACTAAATAAACTGTGTGCTTTTCCCTGTTAATCTGTCTTTGTCAGTTTAATTTTCAGATCCTAAAAAGTCAAGAAAGAAAACTTTTTTCTCACCTGTACCCTCTCTTGATATCTTCCTTCTTTTCTTACTTATTTTGTTGTGGTAAAACATATATAAGATAATTTACCAATTTAATCATTTTTTGAAGGTATAGTTTAGTGATATCAAGTGCATTTATCAGCAAGTTAATTTTTTAAATACTGACAAACTGATTTCTAAAGTTTGTATGAAGAGATAAAAGGCTGAGAATAGCCAATCAATGCTGTATTCAAGGAGAAGAGTAAAGTCAAGACCAACCCTATTTCACTTTGACTGATTATAAAACTATGATAATTAAGACAGCGTGAAAAAAGAAAGTGTTTTGCTGAAAGAATAGTCTTTTCAATAAATGGTGTTAGGGCAACCAAACATCTACATACTGAGACCCCCATAGGCCTTATCCTACCCTCTGCTTTTCTTACTTGAAATATATACTCCTTGATATTTAACAGCCTAAAAAGATGTCCTCAGTTTTACCCTTAATCCCTTATGATTATACAGTGGAAGTGAGAAATAGTTTTAAGGGTCTAGATCTGATAGATAGAATGCCTGATGAACTATGGAATGAGGTTCGTGACATTGTACAGGAGACAGGGATCAAGACCATCCCCATGGAAAAGAAATGCAAAAAAGCAAAATGGCTGTCTGGGGAGGCCTTGCAAATAGCTGTGAAAAGAAGAGAGATGAAAAGGAAAGGAGAAAAGGAAAAATATAAGCATCTGAATGCAGAGTTCCAAAGAATAACAATAAGAGATGAGAAAGCCTTCTTCGGCGATCAATGCAAAGAAATAGAGGAAAACAACAGAATGGGAAAGACTAGAGATCTCTTCAAGAAAATTAGAGATACCAAGGGAACATTACATGCAAAGATGGACTTGATAAAGGACAGAAATGGTATGGACCTAACAGAAGCAGAAGATATTAAGAAGAGGTGGCAAGAATACACGGAAGAACT
>SJYQ01095434.1:55398-75516 GCA_006410935.1 Redunca redunca | reverse complement strand
TTTTTTTTTTTTTTAACATAACAACTTGTCTTTAATTTTGGCTGCGCCGGGTCTTTATTGCTTTGCAGGGCTTTTCTCTAGTTGTGGCTAGTGGGGCTATTCTTCACTGCAGTGCACAGGCTTCTTCGGCGGTGGCCTCTCTTGTGGAGTAGGCTCATAGGCTCTCGGCGCACAGGCTCCAGCAGTTGTAGTGCGCAGGCTCTATGCGCACAGGCTCCAGCAGTTGCAGGGCGCAGGCTCTATGCACCCAGGCTCCAGCAGTTGCAGTGCGCAGGCTCTATGCGCACAGGCTCCAGCAGTTGCAGTGCGCAGGCGCTAGGGCATGAGGGCTCCAGCAGTTGCAGTGCGCAGGCTCTAGGCGCACAGGCTCCAGCAGTTGCAGGGCGCAGGCTCTAGGCGCACAGGCTCCAGCAGTTGCAGGGCGCAGGCTCTAGGCGCACAGGCTCCAGCAGTTGCAGGGCGCAGGCTCTAGGCGCACAGGCTCCAGCAGTTGCAGGGCGCAGGCTCTAGGCGCACAGGCTCCAGCAGTTGCAGGGCGCAGGCTCTAGGCGCACAGGCTCCAGCAGTTGCAGGGCGCAGGCTCTAGGCGCACAGGCTCCAGCAGTTGCAGGGCGCAGGCTCTAGGCGCACAGGCTCCAGCAGTTGCAGGGCGCAGGCTCTAGGCGCACAGGCTCCAGCAGTTGCAGGGCGCAGGCTCTAGGCGCACAGGCTCCAGCAGTTGCAGGGCGCAGGCTCTAGGCGCACAGGCTCCAGCAGTTGCAGGGCGCAGGCTCTAGGCGCACAGGCTCCAGCAGTTGCAGGGCGCAGGCTCTAGGCGCACAGGCTCCAGCAGTTGCAGGGCGCAGGCTCTAGGCGCACAGGCTCCAGCAGTTGCAGGGCGCAGGCTCTAGGCGCACAGGCTCCAGCAGTTGCAGGGCGCAGGCTCTAGGCGCACAGGCTCCAGCAGTTGCAGGGCGCAGGCTCTAGGCGCACAGGCTCCAGCAGTTGCAGGGCGCAGGCTCTAGGCGCACAGGCTCCAGCAGTTGCAGGGCGCAGGCTCTAGGCGCACAGGCTCCAGCAGTTGCAGGGCGCAGGCTCTAGGCGCACAGGCTCCAGCAGTTGCAGGGCGCAGGCTCTAGGCGCACAGGCTCCAGCAGTTGCAGGGCGCAGGCTCTAGGCGCACAGGCTCCAGCAGTTGCAGGGCGCAGGCTCTAGGCGCACAGGCTCCAGCAGTTGCAGTGCGCAGGCTCTAGGCGCACAGGCTCCAGCAGTTGCAGGGCGCAGGCTCTAGGCGCACAGGCTCCAGCAGTTGCAGGGCGCAGGCTCTATGCGCACAGGCTCCAGCAGTTGCAGTGTGTAGGCTCTAGGCACACAGGCTCCAGCAGTTGCAGGGCGCAGGCTCTAGGCGCACAGGCTCCAGCAGTTGCAGTGCGCAGGCGCTAGGGCATGAGGGCTCCAGCAGTTGTGGTGCAGGGGCTCAGTTGCTTCTTGGCATGTGGAATATTCCCAGACCAGGGATCGAACTCTTCTCCCCTGCATTGGTAGGTGGATTCTTATCCACTGTGCCACCAGGGAAATCCCTCAATAAAGCTGTTTTTAAAAAGAAAGCAATCTACTTACAGGAAAGAGACATATTTCATTAAGTGATAATATATCCTTGCTGCTGCTGCTAAGTCGCTTCAGTCGTGTCCGACTCTGTGCGACCCCAGAGACGGCAGCTCACCGGGCTCCCCCGTCCCTGGGATTCTCCAGGCAAGAACGCTGGAGTGGATTGTCATTTCCTTCTCCAATGCAGGAAAGTGAAAAGTGAAAGCGAAGTCGCTCAGTCATGTCAGACTCTTTGTGACCCATAGACTGCAGCCCACCAGGCTCCTCCATCCATGGGATTTTCCAGACAAGAGTACTGGAGTGGGGTGCTATTGTCTTCTCCGAATATATCCTTAGGTAGAATCTACTATAGCAATTATCTGTGATAAGGGTATCAAGAAAATATTTATAACATGAGGAAAAATTTAAAAAGTCATATGAAGTTCTGGGTGGACTGAAAATTTTGTAAAAATCTGTGAGCCAAGCTAGAACACACACTCAAGATGAAAACACCTGCTTTAGGGAGGGAGAATACCATGGATTTAGAATACCTTGGATTTTCCTAATAGTCTAAATTTTCTGCTCTGATGTTGTTGCGTTTTCTTTGGAATGAATCTTCTGATCCTTTTGTTTTGCATGCATTCTGTTATCTCGGCCTCTTCAGCTCCTGCCCTGGCAGTATCCATCAGCATCTCTGTCTAAAGCACTTTGTTCCCATGTGGGTCACTCCTGAAGCAGGGCCGCTTGTTCTGGGCTTCAGGTAGGGGCAGGGCAGTGCTGCATCGGAAGCATGAGACCTTTCTGGGCCTGTCAGTCCTAATAACAGGCTTGCTCCCTCTCCCACCTGGAACTGTTACACCGGCTTCCAAACCTTGACAGGTTCTATTTCATGATTCCTTCCCTGTTAGTCATTCACTTCCCACTTCCCTTTGCTGTCACCTTTTTCTGCAACACACTGGCTTAGCAAGCTCTGTGAGTCTGCATCACCACCAGGCTCCCAGCTCTCTGACTGCCTGCCCCAGCTGCTCCCCCAGCACTCAGCAGGACCGTACAAGGCTTCATTTACCTCTGCAGCCCCCAAAGATGGGAAAACAGCTACTGTCGGTGTCAGCTGCAAAGCTTCCCTCCTGCCCTTCCATCTCTCTCCATCCTTCCTGATATATTATCTTGTCACAAAGGAGTTACTTGGGGAAACATGCTATTATTCTTTCCTTGGTGTGATGAAGTCACAAAGGCAATTTTCCAGGGAGATGGGCCCAGCAGGCCAGTGCCCAGAAATGGGAAGAGAAGGGAGTTGGGCCTTTTACTCACGTCCAGTTGGCTTCAAGGACCCGTTTTACCCACCATGATGGTACTGACTGCTTAAAGTCAGCTCTGCCTCTCAGCATGATGAGCATGGAAAGACAGGCAATGGCAGGCTGGAATTGACCATCTCATGGGCCAAACGGCTGTCTACATCCCCAGAATGAAGTGTGGGCAGCAGGTTTGTGATGAAGGATTGTACACTGGAGCCAGAAAGTTGCCTGCCAAGCCCCTGTCACCTGGTGACAGAGGGTGGTTTGGTGAGCCAGTGTGCCAGCTATGCAGGGGTGCCCACCTGCACTCAGAGCCTGCCACATGTTCTGTTGGGGGCCTTTTTGGCTGTGGCAGGCAGCCTGACATCTATCTGTTCAACTGCTCCTAAGGTAGCCACGCCAAGACTCAACCTGATAAAACAGAATGGCTCAGATGCTGTCAGATTGACTTGTTCTTAAAATGGGACTTGATTTTTCTCTCTGCAGAAAGCCTGTCAGTTCTCTCAACCCAGGCCGCTCCTGGAGAAAATGTAGCTTCTCTCCAGTGTGTGGGGTGGGCAGGCCTCTGACAACTCCTTTCCTGGTCTTACCAGCCCTTGGGCTCTCCCTTCAAGCTGCCTTTCAAAGCTATCTTTTCTCTTATATTTCCCTGTATCTCTCTCACTGTCTTTTTGATTCTCTGCTCTAAGTTTGCACTCAACTTTTTTGCAGAAATACATTTTGCCAGCTGCGCTTGCCAGTTAATTATTCAAATACCAGGACACAGTCTGAAGGAGAGATGTCCAAGAGCACGCGGTGATGCACCATGCTGTAGCTGGGCCCTTTGCCCTTCTCTCTCCTCTCCTCTCCTGCCTTTCCCTGGTCCCTAACAGGCAAAAGAATGCAACAGGTGCACAGGCGCACACCCACTTGCCACCCCCATCCCCACACACATGTTCTAGAAGAAAATTAAGTACCCAAATTCTTCCTTTTTAGTATTTATGACTGGCATAATGAAACAGTCAATTATTATGCAAATACACAGTGCAAAACAGTGAGGAGAAAGTTACCTAGTTGGACCCTCAATGATTTACAGTTACATTTTGCCTCATCCAGAAAACTTTTTTTCACGAGCAGCTGGGTGGCCTGAGGGAGCTAGATTTATACATCAAGATTATTTTTTAAGGTTAAGAAAATGCTACCCATAATATAAAAAAGTGATGGTGCTTTCAGACACCCTAAGCACATGTCATAAAGATTTTAGATTTTATTTCACTTTTTACAAGATTCAGAAACTGAAGGACAGTTAGGACTCAGCTGCCCTGAATTCTAGGCCCTTGCTGGTTCCCACGGGATACCGTAAGCATGTGTCATAAAGATTTTAGATTTTATTTCACTTTTTACAGATTCAGAAACTGAAGGACAGATAGGACTCGGCTGCTCTGAATTCTAGGCCCTTGCTGGTTCCCATGGGGTGGTGGGATCCTGAAGATAGAGTCTGTCATGATGAAGCATCTTTGCAGCCCCATTAGATCTGGCACACAGTAGGGACTCAATAGATATCTATTTATTAACAAATGACTGGAGAGGACCAACTCTATCAATATGTTCAACATGGGTACTTTTAGAACAATTAATGATTTAGTAAATGTGTGAATTCAGTGGGCTTCCTTGGTGGCTCAGGTGGTAAATAATCCATCTGCAATGGGGGAGACCAGGGTTTGATCAGGGTTGGGGAGATCCCCTGGAGGTGGAAATGGCGACCCACTCCATGTATTCCTTCCATATTTCAGTTACTCAGATGAATCAGCTGAGCTAGCAAACTGCCAAGTACAGCAGGACTAGAGAGAGGACTCTATAATTTTATAGAAATCTGAGGGCTTCCCAAGTGGCACTAGTGGTAAAGAATCCACCTGCCTATTGCAGGAGATGTAAGAGATGCAAGTTATATCCCTGGGGTCAGGAAGATCCCCTGGAGGAGGGCATGGCAATCCACTCCAGTATTCTGGAGAATCCCATGAACAGAGGAGCCTGGCAGACTATAATCCATAGAGTCACAAAGAGTCAGACACAACTGAAGTGACAGCCTGCACGCACACACAGAGACTTGACTGCTTATATGAGCAGACTTGCTCCAGAGCCCTCAAGGGTGTAAATTTGGGTGTGTTTACTCTGCCACTGGGCAGTTCCGAAGGAGCCCACGTTTGGGTGTTGTGCATGTCAGTATCACCCATGGAGCTTCGTTAGCAATACCTGTTTTCCAGGTCCCTCCCTGGACCAATTCAATCGAGAGCTCTGCAGTGGGGTCCATGCATCACATTTTAAAGCTCTGTAGAGAGGTCTCCAGTTCAGCCAAGTCTGGTAGCCTCTTGAAAGCTGTGGGGAAAATGAGGCACAGAGAAGGAGAGGTGGGAGGAGAGAGTTCCCCTCTGCATTCTGCAAGCTCTGAGATTGCTTCCTGCCAGTAGTGCTGCTCGAACTTCAACGCATTCACAGATCACCTGGGCATCTTGCTGAAATGCAGACTGATTCGGTAGGCCTGGCTGGGGCGTGAGATTCTAGCACATGCTCTGTTTACCCAGAATCCCAGAATTCCTGTCCATGTTGTCAGAAGCTCATTTCCAAAGGCTGATGTGGCTTTCTTCCCCGGGTCTGATCTCAGGTAGCCTTGGCCTGCAATGGCCTGGAGTGGGGCTTGGGTTCCCAGCCAGAGATTGAGGCTGCGTCACAGCGGTGAAAGCACCAGATCCTAGCCACTAGACCAGTGGTCAGTGACAAGGGTCTTGGCCCTTCGGCTGCAGAAAAGAATTCCCACAAAGACAGAAAGTAATGAAGCAAGTACAATATTTATTAAGAGGAAAAAGAGAACAGTACATGTGAATAGATACAGAGGCAGGCTCAGAGAGAGAGAGAGAGAGTGGCTGAGTCACGTGCTCATGGCCGTTTGAATTACTTTATGGAGCCTTTCTTCTTGCTTCCCTTTGGCTAATCCTTTTGATTTGCCTAGTTCACAGTCCATATTTGGTAAATCTCAGGACATTCCCTGTGTGTTCAGTCATCTTTTAGCTAAGATGGATTCTACTAGAAAGGCGTATGGGTAGAACATTCCTTGACATAACTCCCCTTTGACCTTCAAGGAGCTTTTCTGTGCATGTGTGGTCAAGGAGGTCTCCCGACTTTGAGAATGAGAAATATGTGGTCTGGGCAGGGCCCAGACTGAGTTTCAGTCTGGGAATGAATCTCCAATTGCTTTACTCTGGGGATGAGGGGCCCATCTACCACCTGCCTCAAATTCCCCCTGAGAGATGTAAACCCCCCCAAAAATCTTTACTGGGAAGATGAAGGGTAAAGGTTTGTCTTTCATAATTTCTTCAGGCTGACAAGGGCTCATAGACCCTACCTATCTGGGGTCATGGAGCTTTTACCCTGTCTCATTAAAGGGGACTCAGGGTGACTACTGCAGTTTTGGCAGGATCTGCTGTGAGAAATGGCTGGAATCCCTGCATCATCATTGTCCCATGATGCCCTAGAGAAGACAAATGGATAATTAGACTGGAAAAGTGGGGTTCAGTTCAGTTTAGTCACTCAGTCATATCCAACTCTTTGTGACCCCATGGACTGCAGCACGCCAGGCCTCCCTGTCCATCACCAACTCCCAGAGTTTACCTAAACTCAAGTCCATTGAGTTGGTGATGCCATCCAACCATCTCATCATCTGTCGACCCCTTCTCCTCCCGCCTTCAATCTTTCCCAGCCTCAAGGTCTTTTCCAAGGAGTCAGTTTTTTGCATCAGGTGGCCAAAGTATTGGAGTTTCAGCTTCAGCATCACTCATTCCAATGAACACCCAGGACTGATCTCCTTTAGGATGGACTGGTTGGATCTCCTTGCAGTCCAAGGGACTCTCAGGAGTCTTCTCCAACACCACAGTTCAAAAGCATCAGTTCTTCGGCGCTCAGCTTTCTTTATAGTCCAACTCTCACATCCATACATGACTGCTGGAAAAACCATAACCTTGACTAAACAGACCTTTGTTGGCAAAGTAATGTCTCTGCTTTTAAAGATCAGTAAAAGACTATTATAATCAAATGGTCAAGCAAGGGTAGGAATCTGGTTGTACAAGGCCAGCATATTCTCTATTTCTAAAATGAAAGTTCTGAACCTGTTGGTCCCAGGTCTCCTTCTTGGACTGAAAATTCTTGGTTGCAGATAAGTAGCAGTATGGAAAATGACAAAACACTAGGCAAAATACAACCTCAATCAGTACGGCTGAGAAGAGGAAGGTACAGAAAAATGGAAACCTTCCATCCCTTTGGCCTATGAAGAACATAGCTTGGGGTAAACAAATCCAGGATTCTGTTGACAAAGTGGAGGATGTGAGGGTTTGCACAATGCAAACTAGGGAAATGTCTGTCCATCCTGTAGATAAGGGAAATAGGCATGGAAAAGCTAAGGCAATTAGTGGCTTCATAGTAGCATTGCTGCTGCTGCTAAGTCACTTCAGTTGTGTCCAACTCTGTGACACTCTATAGATGGCAGCCTACCAGGATCCTCCATCCCTGGGATTCTCCAGGCAAGAACACTGGAGTGGGTTGCCATTTCCTTCTCCAATGCATGAAAGTGAAAAGTTAAAGTGAAGTCACTCAGTCGTGTCCGACGCTTCAAGACCCCATGGACTGCAGCCTACCAGGCTCCTCCATCCATGGGATTTTCCAGACAAGAGTATTGGAGTGGGGTGCGAGTGCCTTCTCCACATAGTAGCACTAATCAGAGTCATATTTAAATCACCCAGCATGGGCAGAGACATTCAGTGAATTCCAAGGGCAAGGGTGAGAGCAAAGAAGACAACAGTTATTTACCAGAGCATATCAATTACTCTTTAAGTGGATTGAGAACTAGGAGGCAAAAAGAAGATAGTAGCTATGAGTACCTAGCCTAGGGTCTGACATTTTTGTCCTTTTTGAATAGCAGCTTCAGGTCTTTTTGAATAGTGCCTCACTCAGGTCCATCTTGGAGAAGGAAATGACAACCCAGTCCTAGAGAATTCCATGGACAGAGGAACCTGGTAGGCTGCTGTCCATAGGGTTGCACAGAGTCAGACACGACTGAAGTGACTTAGCATGTGTGCTTGCATTGGAGAAGGAAATGGCAACACACTGCAGTATTCTTGCCTGGAGAATCCCAGGGACAGAGGAGCCTGGGTGGGCTGCTGTCTATGGGGTCGCACAGAGTCAGACACGATTGAAGTGACTTAGCAGCAGCAGCAGCAGCAGCAGGTCCATCTTCCCAAAGATGGGTTACATGCCTAGCGAGTTCTGTGATTGAGCTGTGACTAAGGGGAGTCTTTGGGGGGCATGGGTAGAGCTTGTCTGCAAAAATTCCTCTCAAGGCAAGATGGAAGCAGGATGGGATGAGAGGGGCTGGCCACATGACGGGGGCATTCAGCTACACTCTGGCTCTAGACCCCACCAAGGTTAGTGGCAGGCCTCAAGCCCAGACCTGATGCCCAGACTCACATGCGGAAGGGCGGACACAGCTAAACTTGGGCTGTGTTCCAAGACTTTGCTGGTCACTGGGCTCGGAGACCTCACCTCACACACAACCGCAAGGGACAACCACAACCACTGCATTGCTACTACAGTGGTAAGAGGCCAGTGGGATTCAGATCTTTGGAAATCCTTGCTATGCCTTGGTGTGAGCCAGCTTAGACTGTGAAGGTGGCAATTTCCCATCCCTGCCTCCCAGCTGACCGATTTTTACTCAAATTCAAAACGGTCTGACTTTTGGAAAGTGGCCTCTTTGTCCTAGAGAGGAAAAAATGAAAGCTGCACTATAGAAATCACAGTATTGGAACTCTTTTTTCAATATTTTAGTACTACTGGAAAGCTAAAAAAATTTTTGCATGATTATTGTACACACTTTCTGGAGTTTTTTTTCATTTTTTAAAATTTATTTTCAATTGGAGGATAATTGCTTTATAATATTGTGTTGGCTTCTGCCATACAACAATGTGAGTCAACCACAAGTATGCATACTCCCCCTCTCTCCTGAACCTCCCCTCCCCCTCTCCCTCATCCCACCACTCTAGGCTGTCACAGAGCACCAGATTGAGCGCCCCGTGCCATACAGCAGCTTCCCCACCAGCTATCTATTTACGCATGGTAGTGTATATGTCAGTGTACTCTCTCAATTCATCCCACCTTCTCCTTCCCTCTTTGTGTCCAAAGTCTGTTCTCTATGTCTGTGTCTCTATTCCTGCCTTGCAAATACATTCATCAGTATATTTTTCTAGATTCCATTTATATGCATTAAAATATGAAGTTTGTTTTTCTTTTTCTGACTTACTTCACTCTCTGTAACAGGCTCTAGGTTCACCCACCTCACTAGAACTGACTCAAACGAATTCCTTTTTATGGCTGAGTAATATTCCATTGTATATATGTACCACAACTTCTTTACCCATCTGCTGATGGACATCTAGGTTACTTCCATGTTCTAGCTATTGTAAATAGCGCTGCAGTGAACACTGGGGTACATGTGTCTTTCAGTTATGGTTGTTTCAGGGTATACGTCCAGTAGGGGATTGTTGGGTCATATGGTAGTTTTATTCCTAGTTTTTTAAGGAATCTCCATACTGTTCTCCATAGTGGCTGTATCAATTTACATTTACATTCCCACCAACAGTACAAGAGGGTTCCCTTTTCTCACACCCCCACCAGCATTTTTTTTTTTTTTTCAGATTTTTTGGTGATGGCCATTCTGACCAGTATGAGGTGATAGTTCATTGTAGTTTTGATTTGTGTTTCTCTAATAATGAGCAAGGTTAAGCGTCTTTTCATGTGTTTGTTGGCCATCTGTATGTCTTCTTTGGAGAAATGTCTGTTTAGGTCTTCCTTCCACTTTTTGACTGGGTTGTTTGGAAAACTGAGATTTTAAAAAGAGTTCATTATATTGGAGCAAAAAAATGCAAAATGGAAGAACAAGAGTCTATTGAATTTCTCTGTGAAATGTGGTAGTAATACATGTACTTAAGTTTTGTTTGCTGAGGCTTTCAGTGCATTCTCAAGTCTTAAAAAGGAAGATTCTGGAAAACAGAGCATTGTAGGACTTGCTGGAATAGCAACAAGAGGAAAGCATTCAGAGCTCCATTGCTAGGTCTCTGTATCCCTAACTATATCCATAACTGTGAAACACTGGTTTTCTTCTATTTGCCTGCCCTCATGTTCCTTCCTGGGCCTCAGGTGGGACTCCTGGAGGTGGAATTGTGGTATGTTACTTTGTTCACAACATTTAAATATCCTCCTTACCTGGAAGCCTGTCCTCAGCCTCGTTCTGAGTTTTCCAGTTCTTGCAGGATTAGGTCTTTATTGCATGTAAGATAAATGCTTGACGTTCCTCTTAACTGCACATAAAACAAATTCTTGCCTTTCCTCTGCTAGAAAGAGAGAGGAGAAAACAGGGCAACAGAGAAAAAAAATCTAAACAGCCTTCAAGGTCAAACCAGAGAGGAGATAATCTTTCTTTCCTCTGAGATCAAAGTAAGAAGCAATTAATTTTCTTGGCTGCACAAAGGGGATATAGGTAGACATTGAAAGAACTTCCAGTTAATGAGGATTTCTGAACTGGGGGATGAATTATCTAGGTGGGATAGAGTCTCCTTCCCTGGAGGTATTTAAAAGCTGGAGCAAGAGGCAAGCAGGAGGGCTTATGTGCTGACTGGCTTGCAGAGAAAGAGGAGAATTAGCCTGGCATCTGCTCAGGAGGACAATGAAAATGACTAGCTGAATGAGATCAGTCTTTCCTCTCCTTTCTGTGTCTTCTCAACCAGCTCAGATTCACCAGGCCACCAGTACTGAATATCTTGCATTGTTTATTTCCAAAATACTTTCATGTTACTTCAATTGGTTATTACGGTGATTAAATGGGAAGCACATACATTGTTATCATCATTGGAACAAGGGGCCAGAGTCAAGTGAGCGGTCTGCACTCACACAAGTCAGTTAGCATCAGGGCTGGAACCTGAACTGGTTTCCCCATATGCTGTGCTTTCCCACTGCTGTTTGAATACTGTGAGTCTGATGAAGTATTAAGGATGGTGGGGCTTCCACTATAGCTTAAACTGAATTTCTGAACATTTTCATTATGTTTCCAAATGGAAAAAATAAGGACTTCCCACCTTATCTCCTTGTTAACTTTTGGCTGGAGGGCAGGATGGCTTGACTTCTAGCTATCCTTGTTAGAAATGACACAAACGGAAGATGCAACTTCGTTGAAAAAAAATAGAGAAGAGAAAGAGGGTGTGTGCTCTCCTCTGCCTAATTGCATGGTCTACTGAATTGTAAGACTGTGCCCCAGGGGCTTGACTCCAAACCAGAAAACTCCAGGGAACATATTGTTGGGAAGTGCCTCGCCTTGCTGGAGACAAATCAACCAGCTGATCTGATTACAGCTTCATCAGCCCAACTTGAGCCTTGCATGGCTCCTTTTCTTAAAGAATTTAGAGTAAAACTGAATTTAAAAAAAATAATTGAAACCTCTTTATATCTTTCATATGAAGCCTAAGAAGGGCATAGCTAAGTTTCTGCATTCACAACGTCTTTTCTGGGGAGTGGAGGGCGGACAGTAGACCTCACAGGGAAATCAGCTGCAAGTATTCATCTTGGAATTAACTGTAAAATGCCCTGCTGGGTCCCCACCATGCCTGACTGCAGCCCTTATCTATTCTTGTTTTAAGGTACAGGCTTGTTACAAGATTGACAGATATAGATCTGCAATGTTTATGAAAATTAGAGAAATAACTACTGAGTACTCCAAAGTATTTGTAAGCATGAAAAACAAAAGTATATTTAATACTTCAGTAGGCAATGTCAGTCAGGAATTTGAGAAGTTGGGGTTGTATTTTTCTGCTTTAAATTTTTGGTCACATATCATATGTCTATTCCATATATGCACATATGTGCATGCTCAGTTGCTAAGCCATGTCTGACTCTGCAGCCCCACAGACTATAGCCTGCCAGGTTCCTCTGTCCATGGGATTCTCAAGGCAAGAATACTGGAGTGGGTTGCTGTGCCTTTCTCCAGGGGATCAGAGAAGGCAATGGCACCCCACTCCAGTAATCTTGCCTGGAAAATCCCATGGACGGAGGAGCCTGGTAGGCTGTGGTTCATAGGGTCACGAAGAGTCGGACACGACTGGGCGACTTCACTTTCACTTTTCACTTTCATGCATTGGAGAAGGAAATGGCAACCCATTCCAGTGTTCTTGCCTGGAGAATCCCAGGGACGGGGGAGCCTGGTGGGCTGCCGTCTCTGGGGTCGCACAGAGTCGGACACGACTGAAGCGACTTAGCAGCAGCAGCAGCCTCCAGGGGATCTTCCCAACCCAAGGATTGAACCTGTATCTCCTGCATCTCCTGCGTTAGCAGGAGGATTCTTTACCACTGAACCTCCTGGGAAGCCCCATATATCCACATACATACAAACACATTGATGTGTGTGTATGTCTGTACACACACACAGAGGCTTATATAATCCCATCCCCTTATATAATCAATTCTGTGTGTGCCTATGTGCGAACATGCCATATAAATTAAACACAAACACAGAGGCTGTAATGCATGAGAGCTCAACAGAACTGAGTTTCTGCAATTTTTGTTTTGTTTTGTTTTCAACCGAATTATGGCCCCTTTAATTTTACTTCTGTAACAGAAGGTGTGGGGCTCCTGGCTATAACATCAAATAGTTCTCTCTCTCTCTTTTTCAATCTGAGGAAGGAAGGAAGAAAGGTACCAAGGAAGGAAGGGTTTTGACAGAGTTAATTGGGTAGTAGGGGTCTCTAAAAGCGACTTGCCTCTCACAGCTATCAGGGAGGGAAGAAATAGAAACTGGAGGGGAGGATTTCCTGCTCCCATTTCCTTCGCTGATCAGAAGCTCCCTCTTGAAGTAAGTTGGTACAACCTTTTTTCTCATATGCATCCACTTAACCCAGTTCTTCTAGGAATTTATCCCAAAGAAGCAACTGGACAGGTGTGCAAAATAGAAGTAGTGGAATACACATTAGTGAGAAATTGGAGAGTTAGAAACAGTAAAGTGTCTAAGACAAGACATTATTTAATGTCTGTTAACTAGAGGATAGAGAAAAAGTTGGCTTAAAGCTCAACATTCAGAAAACAAAGATCATGGCGTCCGGTCTCATCACTTCATGGGAAATAGGTGGGGAAACAGTGGAAACAGTGTCAGACTTTATTTTTGGGGGCTCCAAAATCATTGCAGATGGTGACTGCAGTCATGAAATTAAAAGACGCTTACTCCTTGGAAGGAAAGGACCAACCTAGATAGTATATTCAAAAGCAGAGACATTACTTTGCCGACTAAGGTCCGTCTAGTCAAGGCTATAGGTTTTTCCTGTGGTCATGTATGGATGTGAGAGTTGGACTGTGAAGAAGGCTGAGTGCCGAAGAATTGATGCTTTTGAACTGCGGTGTTGGAGAAGACTCTTGAGAGTCCCTTGGACTGCAAGGAGATCCAACCAGTCCATTCTGAAGGAGATCAGCCCTGGGATTTCTTTGGAAGGAATGATGCTAAAGCTGAAGCTCCAGTACTTTGGCCACCTCATGTGAAGAGTTGACTCACTGGAAAAGACTCTGATGCTGGGAGAGATTGGGGGCAGGAGGGCCAACAGAGGATGAGATGGCTGGATGGCATCATGGACTCGATGGACATGAGTCTGAGTGAACTCCGGGAGTTGGTGATGGACAGGGAGGCCTGGCGTGCTGCGATTCATGGGGTTGCAGAGTTGGACATGACTGAGCGACTGAACTGAACTGAACTAGATCACAAGACATCTCCATTTCAGAATAATAAACTAGGTTCATAAGGCAATGATCCATATTTCCTTCCTGGAAAGATAACGAGAGCTGATTTTTAATGAAGGTTGACCACATGGCAGGTACTTCACATATGCTGTCTGATTCAATGCTCATAACCACTCCTTGAGTTAGGCATTATTTTACTCAACTGACGGATGAGGAAAATGGCCTGAGGTTAAGTAGGCCCAGTGTCACAGACTTAATAAGTCATTAAGACTTTAGATCTCACTATTTAAACATCTTTGTGAAGATGCCCCCAGTAATTTTTTTAATGCAACAGAGAAGCAAAGGAAATAAAAGGATGTATTTGTACAAATAAACAGAAAGAGAAAGCAAAAGAATTGAAGAGATGGCACTGTCGGCTAAAAAGAAAAAGAGCACAACGTGAGACTTGTGTGTTAAGTTTTATTTGGGGGCAAAATGAGGACTGCAGCCCAGCAGATAGTACCTCAGATAGCTCTGAGAAACTGCTCCAAAGACCCGGGGGGATGATCTCTATATATGTAATTTTGGTGAAGGGAGAATATATGCAATGATGCACACACTTTTCCAGAAGGTTTCTGCTAGTCGTGAGGAGCAGTTGTCACCATGAAGGATTTTAGTGTTTTTCTAGATAAAAGAAGACACAAGAATTGGGCTCATAAAACTGGCTCTTAAGTTGGCTTAAAACTCAACATTTAAAAAACTAAGATCATGGCATTGGATCCCATCTCTTCATGGCGAGTAGATGGGGAAACAATGGAAATAGTGACAGACTTTATTTTCTTGGGCTCCAAAATCACTGTGGACGGTGACTGCAGCCATGAAATTCAAAGATGCTTGCTCCTTGGAAGAAAAGCTATGACCAACCTAGACAGCATATTAAAAAGCAGAGTCATCGCTTTGCTGACAAAGGTCTGTATAGTAAAAGCTATAGTTTTTCTAGTAGTCATGTACAGATGTGAGAGTCAGACCATAAAGAAAGCTGAGTACTGAAGAACTGATGCTTTCAAATTGTGGTGCTGGAGAAGATTCTTGAGAGTCCCTCGGACTGCAAGGAGATCAAACCAGTCAATCCTAAAGGAAATCAACCCTGAATATTCATTGAAAGGACTGAAGTTGAAGCTCCAATACTTTGGTCACCTGATGCAAAGAGCTGACTCATGGGAAATGACCCTGATGCTGGGAAAGATTGAAGGCAGGAGGAGAAGGGGATGATGGAGGATGAGATGGCTGAATGGCATCATCGGTTCTCTTGAGTTTGAGCAAATTCTGAGAGATAGTGAAGGACAGAGAAGCCTGGCAGGCTGCAGTCCGTGGGGTTGCAGAGAGTCAGACACAACTGAGTGACTGAGCAACAAAATGTCTAACAAAAACAACTGCTGCTGCTGCTGAGTCGCTTCAGTCATGTCAAACAACTGAGCAACAAAAATATCTAACTATCTGAAGCCCTGTCCTACCAGCTTTTCCCTGAGGATAGAGGGCCTCATTTTAGCTCTCCACCCTGAGCTCCTTTCAGGGCCTGTTAAAAATTAGTAGCACATGATTTAATCCTTGTAGAAGATGGCAAGTGCCTGTGGCAAGTGCCAATTGGTAGTTGACAGTGCAATGGTTAAGATTTGCGGGCTTTGGAGTAAGAGAATCAAGTTCAAATCCCAGCACCACACTGATGAGTTCTATAACCTTGGGCAAGTGACTTGACATCTCTAGCACTTCAGTTCCATCATTACAGAAGAGAGAGAGAATTTCCCATCTCACGAATTTGTTGTAAGGCTAGATAATAAATGCGGGACTGTCATATATACGGAGAGACCTCTGGAAGGATGTTCACTTATTCATGAACAGTGGTCATATCACTGGGTAGCAAAATGTGAGGGGGGATTCTATGTTTTCTTTCTCCTTTTCTATATTTCTTTAAAATTATCTCAAAGGGTTTATGTCCTTTATAAATAGAAAATCCAGTATAGCTCTTTTCATTTTGAAAATGATAATGATATCATTTCATTTGGAAATATCATTTCATTTGGAAATGATAATCAGTGGCAAAGAATGAGGATAAGGAGAAGGGAGAGGAGATGAAGCTGCAGAAAGGGTATTAGCCATCATCTCCTTCAGAGAGAACAATTGCCGGCAGGACCTGGAGCTAGAATCAGCGTCTCCTGCCTTTCAGGTGAGCGTAATGTGCACCTTCATGAGCTTGAAGAACATTCTGCAGGAGGCAGGGAGGTCTACTCTTAGAGCAGGGCATTGGCTAAGGCTGCTCTTAACAGGTCTGGCTGACCTTTCTGTGACCTTTGCCAGAGCCCTGCCTTCTCCTGGAGTGCTGCTCTTTCCTCTGGGGAGGGAAGCTGTCTAAAAAAATGATTCATACAAAGATGGAAGTGATTCATCATGTTCTGGGAGCCCTCTCAAAGTCTTTGTAATACAAAAAAAACTTTCAATGGAACTCTTGGCCTATTGGAGGGAGACTAAATTGGTCTGACTGCTTCAAGTTAGATTTAGTTTTTGATTTGTACCAAAACTTTTAGAATTATACATACATTTTGACCTAGCAAATGTACTTTTAAGAATGTATTGCAGTAATAATCTATAATGGAAAAGAATCTGTAAAGGAATATATAAATACCTGAATCACTTTGCTGTACACCTGTAACACAACATTGTAAATTAACTATCCTTCAATTTAAAAAAAAAAAGAATGCATTCCAAAGAAATAATCATAAATATACAAAATGTTTAGCTACATAAATATTCACTATAGTAACTCTTTATTATAGTGAAAATTAAGACCTGCCTACATGTTCAACAACGGGTTGAACAGGTATGATCACTGAGTCATGTCCAAATCTTTTTGAATCCATGGACTTTGTAGCCTGTCAAGCTCCACCGTCTATGGAATTCTGCAGGCAAAAATACTGGAGTAGGTTGCCATTCCCTTCTCCAGGAGAACCTTCCTGACCCAGGGACTGAACCTCGGTCTCCTGCATGGCAGGCAGATTCATTAACATCTGAGCCCCCAGGGAAGCCCAACAACAAGGAGTTGTATAAATTATATCAGCTCCAGTCAATGGACTATAGGATTCCTTCTAAAAATGTTATTGTGGGAGTATATTTATTGTCCTGGTGAAATGTTCCTAATATGATATTAAGAAAAGCAGCCCCCCAAACTAAATATTCCCATGTAAAATAAGAAAAGTACACCTACACTAAAACTTTTGAAAAATTGGAAAATGTTAATATTTAGTCCTTAACTATGATTATTTCCTTCTCTTTGTTTATTGAATACATGTCAGTTTTGAAATAAGAAGTAATGTTATCACAACTTGTAAGGCATAGGAACCCAAAGTATACCCCTGCTACCCGGCAGCATACTATGATACTAAATTCACAAGGACATGTTCCGCATCTGTTTCAGTGCATTGCTGTGATTTCAGCACCTGGCACAACGCCTGACAGGGAGAAGCTCTTCTTGGATGTTTGTTGAACAAGTGAGTGAAAGAATGGTAGAACAAATGTGTGAACAAACAGGATGGCGGTAACAGGGTCATGGTAGAGGGAGCTCAATAAATGATACATGAAACTATAACTATGTCTTCCTCCTCCTGGGATCCCTCCTGCAGACTTTTCTGCAGCAGGTAAATGCATCCCCAGGGGGGCAGATCAAGTGCACAGACTGTACTAATGGCCATTACAACTGGACGCTGTACTACTTGGGGTTAGGTTTGTCATAAAGTGACAAACAAAAACAAAGTGAAAATGGCTTGAAAATAATTAAAAGTTCATTTCTTTCTAACATTCAAGAAATCCAGAGGCAGACAGCTTGGAGTTGGAAAGGAGCTATCACATTTCTTCTATCTTTTTGCTCTGCCACAAGTGGCTTCCATTCCCACGGTCACCTTGTGGTCCAAAACGGCTCCTGGGGCTCCAGGTATTTCATCAGCATTTCAGCAAACAGGAAGGAGTAAGAGAAGAAGAAATATATGCTCGCTCTCCAGCAGCTGCACACGTGACCTCTGCTTTATCCCACTGGCCCAGACTTCATCAAGGGGGCCTGATAAACATAGTTTTTGTTCTGGGATGCCTCCTTCCTAGTTAATGATTGGGGGTTTTCTTCCTGTGGAAGAAGGGAAGAACTCATATTGGGAAACAGTTGGCAGCTTCTGCCACTGTGGTGTCCTCAGCCATCCCATTGCTAGCCAAACTGAGTCCCATCATATGTGTAGCCACTGCTGTGATGATATAGGGGAAGTCACCCTGTCAGTGGGTTACAATTCACCAGGTGTTTGGGGCTCCTGCTGATAAACATTGCCAAGCGATGATACATTTCACAAGTTGCCCCCTAACAGCCCAGATCCATTTGCAGGGAAGTCTCTGCTATGGTCACAGGTGTGACCAGGTCACTGCTCTCTGCCTAGCAGAGCTGGACCACAAACTGCAAGTCAGCATCTTTTCAGCTGCAGCAATTACTCCTGTCCTGCAGATCCTGGCTGACTACGGCATTCAAATCATCAGAGAAGCCAAGAAGTAGCCATGAGGGATTCTAATTATCTTCATGAGGAAAGAAATAGAAGAGGCCTAAGTCAAGGGATTTGAGTCACCCTCTGGAGACTGCGGGGTGCTGCCCTTTGTGACATCACTAGGGGGCTGGCAGGTGGCTAGATCTGAGTGTAGCAAAGCAATGTCAGGCTACAATAGAGCAAAGGAAAAATAATGGTTCTTTTTTTTGTGGAAGTGAGAAACAGATAGCAATAAGCATTCTGTTAGCAGCTAACATTTAGTTAGGTACAGTATAAGTCCGTGTGGTTGCCAGCATTCATGACAGCCTGCAATAATCCTTACTTCCTGGTCTTTATGCCCTTGTCCAGTCCTGTCCCACTCTCAATCAGAGCTGACCTATGTGACCAGCAGCCTTCAGTGGAAGTGGTGATGTGTAACTCTGGGGCTGAGTCATCATAGGCATTGCAGCTTCTGCCTTGGCCTTTGAATTGATTGCTCTGAGGGAAGCTGGTCACCATTCGGGGACACTCTAGCCATTCTATAAAGAGGCCGATGTGGAAAGCAACCAGGACGTGCATCAGTCAATCAGTCAGCCATATAGTGGGCAACCCTGGAAGCAGATCCTCCAGTCCCAGGCTGGCTTTCCCAGGACTGCAGCCCCAAACATCTGACTGAGCTGTATGAGAAATCCCAAACCAGAACCACCAAGCTATGCTCATGTGCTCAGTCATGTCCTACTCTTTGCCACCCTGTGGACGGTAGTCTGCCAGGCTTCTCTGTCCACGGGATTCTCCAGGCAAGAATCCTGGAGTGGGATGCCATTTCCTCCTCCAGGGAATTTCGCTGACCCAGGGACTGAAACTGCATCTCTTGCATTGCCTGCATTGCAGGTGGACTCTTTACTTGCTGAGCCATCGGGAAAGCCTGTGTGAGAAATCCAAGGGGGCCGGAACCACTCAGCTAAACCCCTCCTAAATTCCTGATCCTCAGAAACAATGTGATAATAGTTGCTTATTTGTGCTTTAAGCCACAGCGTTTGTTATGCAGCAATAGATAACCAACATCTGTTATACAGCATGACACTCAGAAGGCATTGTTATCCCCATTTTACTGATAAGGAGACTGAGGCTTAGTTTTCCTGGGATCAGAATAGTTGTTAGAAGCAGAGCTGGGACTCTAGCTATGCAGTGCATGAAACCAGCACACTGAACAATTGCTTACTATACTGGTTGCCACGGGGAGCCACCTAGGACTTCCAGAACACTTGGACGTCAAGAAAAATCACACGTCCCCAAATGAACTGAGTGGTCTTGTGACAGTGAAGTGTACCTGCTTCCATTCAGGATTATACAGGCCCGATAGGTAGCTATGGATCCATGCCCCCAAATCCACATCCCATTTAAAACTCCAGTGCATGGTTGTGCTGTGAAAATCAGTCAGTTTACTCCCAGGAGCGCCCTTGACATGCACAACGTTTCCCAAACTCCCAGAAGAAGTTTGCACAGCCTCAGAACAACTGCCCTCCCTGGAGCCTTCCAACCTGATGCAGTTTGGGGGTTGCTGATATTTATAATGACTGAATTTAGAGAGCAGGGATGTGTTCTGTAGCAAGGCATGTGGTGTGGGATGATCATCTGACTTTCGCTTTCCTCCTGTGCTGGGTCAGTTTCCATTTAACAACCTGGCAGCCTGCCAGTGTGCTGAGGGGTCAAATTTGACAAGTACCTACTTGTCAGCCAAAGAATGTGAGCATTCCTCTGAAGTCACATCAAGGAATGAGTTTCTGAGCTCTGGTCTGGGACTAACTGGCTTACATCTGTCTCCTTCTGGCCAGAGACCAGCAGCCATGTGAGGGAGGCTGGTCCAGTGGAAGCTTCTGGGCCTGCTGTCCCATTGGCTAAGAAACCCAGGGATGAGAGAGGCTTGTCCTTGTTCT
>SJYQ01095434.1:0-54989 GCA_006410935.1 Redunca redunca | reverse complement strand
CCCTGAGGGCATGAAACTGCTGCTGCCAGGGGAAGTGAGCCCTGTGGAGCACCTGGGCAGCATATGTGACCTGACTGCCTTTGCAATTATCTGCCAGAGGCTACAACCTAAGTGCCTACAGGGACCAAGCAGGTCATGTGAATGTACAAAGGGGTAGGGATCACAACAAATGGAAGGGCACACACCTCATCCAAAGGCTTTCAAGTACATATCTGAAGATCCACATAGCCTAAACAAGACATGTGCTTGGGACAAACATGGCCCACAGGCACCCTGCATGTAATCTCTGGCTCCATAGGTGTGTGTGCAGCGCATCATGAAGACTGATAATGGGAATGATGACCTCGAATTGTTGACATGTTGGTTAAGCTCTTTCAGGCTACCAGGACTAACGTGATCTGGTGGGGCTGTTGGGAGTCTCTCTGGAAACGTAAGCTGGTTGATGTGGCTTCACCAGCCACAGAGCCTGCTCAGTGATCAGTCAAGAACAATAACAGCTCCTGTGGCTACACAGAGCTCTAGAAGATCAACCAGGGAGGGCTCTGTCCATCTTATTGGTCCCTTATTAGCAGCTAGGGCTCCCCTGGTGGTTCAGATGGCAAGGAATCTGCCTGCAATGCAGGAGACCTGAGTTTAATCCCTGTATCGGGGAGATTCCCTGGAGAAGGGAATGACAACCCCCTCCAGGATTCTTACCTGGAGAAGCCCATGGACAGAGGTGCCTGGTGGGCTACAGTCTGTGGGATCGCAAAGAGTCAGACACGACTGAGCGACTAACACTTTCAGTGGCTTCCTGCCTTGCAGGCTATGCTGTAGTAGGGATTCTCCTGTTGTTACCCTGTAACACTTCAGCTTCTTTCTACCTCTTGTTTTCTGCTTTTCCTGACTTATATTGCTTCAGGGGTGCTAAGATGTTTTAGTCATGTCTGACTCTTTGGACCCTATGGACTGTCACCCATCAGGCTCCTCTGTCCATGGGATTCGCCAGACAAGAATGTTGGAGTAGGTTGCCATCCCCTCTTCATATTGCTTTATCGCAACTGTTTACTCATGACTTGTCTTCAAAAAACCCTGTCACCTCCACCAGCCAACTTCCCCTTAACACCTTACTGGCCTGGACTGTGCCACCCACACAAGCCGCAAGTCAAGCTGAGAAATGAGATACTTAGCTCTCCGTATAGATTAACGGCCTCTTGCTTCTTATGCATAGGGATTTTCTCATATTACAGGTGCACTTATGTATTAGTTCAATGCCCCATAGGTGTCTCAGGCAGGGAGTGTGAAATAAAAAAGCACAGAAAAATGTGTAGGTCTGAATACCATTTCTGTCTTCTACTGACTCTGTAATCTAAAAATATTTAACCTTCCTGAATGTCATTCTCCTGCCAGGTAAAAGGGGGTACTAAATACCTCCTTTGCAGAGCTGTTGCTTGGATTAAATATGATAGTGTTTTGATATTTCCTAGTCCTAAAGAGATTTCCCCAAATAGTTACTATTTTATTGTGATATGCTGTCTTCTGTTTGATGAACTCATGGTAGGTGGACACATAGTAGAAGAGAAGAGAGCTTGAAGGTCAAGGACAGAGACCCTAAAGTCATGCTATTGGGACCAGACCTATCCTCCACCTCTTACTAACTGCGACCTTGGAGGACTTACTTGGCCTCTCTGAGCTTCAGTTTCCCTATCTGTAAACTAAAGACGCTTTACCCTCTGAGCCACCAGGGAAGCCCTAAACTAAAGACAGATAGAATATACAGAACAAAGTAATAGAACATATCTCCTAGTGGTGCATTTGGAAGAAAAAAGAGAGTATACCTACACTGGGCACAGTGCCAGGCACAAACTGTGCACACGATAAGTGTTGCCTATTATTAATATTGATTGCTGGTTTTTTTTCCCTAGGCCCAGAACTGAAATTTATTGAACCAAAAGAGCAAGTGCCTTGCTGTTGAAACTTTAAAACCAATTGCCTAAAATACACCCGCTCTTATAACTGGAAGCAGATCAAGAGTAAGTTGTTGGTATAAGGTGTTCTGCCCTGGATTCAAGCAATAAGAGGGTCCATCATCTGTAGAGAATTTTTAAAATAATTTATTAAAAACCCAAGTAAAATTAAAAATTGCTACCAAGTGCCAACATTTCTAAACAATATAAGTGATAAAATAGCCTCCTTCTTCCATCTTATTTGTTAAGTTCTAAAGGATGGCTGCAATTCACTTTAGGTTAGCACTTGTTTGTTAGTTATCTTTTAATAAACATTGTATTCTACTAGACAACCCCCAGTTAGACAATCCACAGAGCTCTGACACTCCAGACTCCGGTGCTAACAGTTTCTCATCCTTTCAGTTTGGCTCCAACCCCTGCAGCTCTTCATACTCTGAGTGAAAACAATAGACTCGGAATGAAGGAGGAGAGCTCAGGGCTTGTAAAGACAATGAATTGAAACTTCAATTCTGTGTGACTTCCGGGAATTCGTCTTAGTATTCTTAGCTTAGTTACAACAGCTAACAGAGGGTGAACTGTGAGGTGTGATATTTTTGCTTGGCAGAGGCAAATTTTAGTTCATACATGATATATTTTACACAGATGGATGATCTTTTAAAAACGAAATCACTCTTTTAAGAAAAAGTGAAATCAGTCTTTTAAAATTATTTGTTTTTAAAATTAAAGAATAAATCCAGGGGATTGTATTAATTTCTGAATTAGTACAGAATTCACGCTGAAAATAATTTTGTCATGTAGAGGAGGATGTTAAAAGTGATTTTCTCTGGTTAGATTAGGTTATGCTGCCCAGGGGCTACTCTTAGCAAAGATGGGAGAAGGCAAAGGAAAGTGAGCAAACTACCATAGTTCACTGATCCTAAAATGTGTGTCTTTATTCACAGTTTAACCTATCTGAAATCAGAATGGGTCTGTCCATCACCGTTGGTTGAGTAGTAGTCATGATGTATTGTTGCCACTGACGCCTGTGCATCAAACCTAGCAACAGCTTGGAAGAAAATCCTGGCGACAATAATGGAGCACTTTTAAAGAAGCTCTCTAAGAGAACAACCCTGAGGGAGCAAACTGCTGGGGGGAGGGCAGAAGAGAAGGCTACCAAAAAATAGGAACGACGTAGAAGAGTCAAACTGTGACTACGACATTTCAGACATACTTGAACCAATTCATTTCACTATTTTCAATATGAATGCCTAAGAGTGATAGAAGATAAACGTTGAAGTATAAAGATGCTCTTTTGATGAACAGAAAATTTTTCAATTAAAAAAGACTTGTTGACTGTAAAAAAGTGCACAACCTAAAAGTTAGCCTTCATGAAGATGATAGCTCAGGATAGCATCTCTCAGATAGCTCTGAGGAATTGTTGCAAAGAGATAAGGAAGAGCCAGGATATACAGGAGTTCTTGTTGGGGTGGGGGGGACAAGCAAAAACGAAACCAGGTAGTCAAACATCAAAAGATTACTGCTAATCATAAAAATAACCAGACATCTCAAGTTAATTTGAGTGCTTTTCTATGTATGGGAAGATGCAAGAATCTGGGCTTGTGATTATTCCTTGGATATGCACTGTAACTGTCTAGGGTGAGTATCCTGTTTTTCTGTGTCGTGAATCCCCTCAGGGTGCACTGCAGGGGAGGGGGGGGGCTGCAGTGACTCATGGCTGTACCATCCTATGTTTACTGAAATGGCAGGCAACATTCTTTGTCCATATCTCCATGGCAAAAAAGGATTCCCTGGTGGCTCAGATGGTAAAGAATCCACCTGCAATGTGGGAGACAAAGGTTCAATCCCAAGGTTGTGAAGATCACTTGGAGAAGGGCATGGCAACCCACTCCAGTATTCCTGCCTGGAGAATTTCATGGACAGAAGAGCCTGGTAGGCTACAGTTCATGGGGTTGCAGAGTCAGACACGACTGAGCAACTAACACTTTCACTTTTTTCCTTTCCAAAGCAAATACATTCAATACACCACTCACGAAGGGACCTTAGAGAATCAAGCCTAAGGCCCTCGCTTTACAACTGTCCTGAGGGACGTTATCCCAGGTCACACAGACAGCAGGCAGGGAGAGCTAAATGGAAGTTCCCTAGCTACGGCTGTGCTTGTTTTTCCATTGTCCATATTCAAGTTATCTAAAATGTTAACTACAATACTAGTGCTTCAAAAACTATGGTAAACAACCAATTTTTTTTTTTTTTTTTACAATTGGCACCTAGGGACAGGGGAACCTGGTGGGCTGCTGTCTATGGGGTCGCACAGAGTCGGACACGACTGAAACGTCTTAGCACAGCAGCAGCTAATACACAACTCAGGCCACTTGTTCATTGTATAAGTTCGTGTCAACCAAAAGGCCTCCCCCTGCTTAGCAAGCCAAACATTTGACTATAGCAGCTGTGCTAAGTTGCCACAACAGTTTCTAAACCAGTGAGTTATTAGACCAACTTTAAGTAGCTCTGTGGCATGTCACAGTCTATAAAGAGATGGGTGATCAGGAAAACATCCCTGGTTATTTCTATAAGCAAAGACTTAGCCTTTGGGTAGCTTTGTCTTTGTTAAGTTACTGAACACATTCTGAGAGTTAAGAGTCCAGGCGTGAGCCACTGTCACTACCAGCTCTGCTGCCTTGGGCCAGGGCCAAAACCTCTCGTCATGATTTTCCTTATCCATAGAATGAGGGAACAGTAGTACCCAACTCAGAGGGGTCATCAGAGGTATATGTGTAAATACCAGGGGATCTGCCACACACAAGGCTTGAATAAGCATGAACTATTATTAGTATTGTTAAGTGAAAGTGTTAGTTGTTCAGTTGTGTCTGACTCTCTGCGACTCCATGGACTGTAGCCCACCAGGCTCCTCTGTCCATGGGTTTCTCCAGGCCAGAATGCTGGAGTGGGTAGCCATTCCCTTCTCCAGGGGATCTTCCCAATCCAGAGATCGAACCCATGTTTCCTGAATTTCAGGCATATTCTTTACTGTCTGAGCCACCAGGGAAGCCCATCATTAGTGTCACTATCACCTAAAAACTGGGTTCACTTCTTGGGTACCAAGCCAATAGATATAGCCACGCCAAAGATTTGGAGAAGGAAGGGTTATTATTTATGTGCAGCTTGTAAGAAGAACACTGGGGATCCTTCCCAAAGCAGTGTCTCCCAGAGCAGCAAAACTGGGGAAGTGTTATGTTAAGAGTGGCTGTTACTCTGTTGCTCAGTCGTGTCCGGCTCTTTGTGACCCCATAGACTCTAGCCTGCCAGGCTCTCCTGCCCATGGGATTTTCCAGGCAAGAATACTAGAGTGAATTGCCATGCCCTCCTCCAGGGGATCTTCCAGTGCCAGGGGTCGAACCTGCATCTCCTGCATTGGCGGGCGGATTTTTTACTGCTGAGTTACCAGGGAAAGCCCTGAGTTAAAGGCACGTGCATGTTCATGAAGGGACTTGAGTGGAGGAGGATTCAGCACAGAGGTGGGGCAAAGGTCAACAGAGTCTAGGCTTCAGTTAATTGAAGATAGGCAGACCAATATCATCACTGTATCCTCTATCTGGTGGGCCCTTAGTTCTGGCAGCACTCAAATATGTATTATTATGTGTATCCTTTGAGGAGGAACTAGGACTCTCCTTTATCGCTGCACTATTGTTTGACTGTCTTTTTTCTCTTGGTACATCTCTTTGTTCTTCGAAGATCATTAATCACTGAGATCTGTTCAAGGGCAAGCATGGTGGCCAGGCTTAGATCACAAAATGGCTTAGGCCAAAATGGCTTCTCTTATGTCAAGAAATCCATTCGTGGTTCTTTTTCTTCCAGGGTCCCCTAACTTAACTGCTTGCATTATTAGCCCTCCCCTCCTTTTCAGGTTGGGGGGATGTGGGTTATGGGTCATGGCGTAGTTACCACTGAGGCAGCACAGGGCATAGAGCCCTGAGACAGGGGTCAGGGCTGTGCGCTGCCTCTGCTCTTTGGTGCCAGGGGTGCGTTCCCAGGCTGCACCGGTGTTTAGCAAGACATAGTGAGCACCTCCCCAGGCCAGGCCTTGTGCTGGATGCTGATTGAGAAACGGCGTCTGCCTTGAACTGTCTCACATTATACAGTAGGCAGGACCACTGACAACACACAGTAGGTGCCATCACAGAGGCCGGAACCCTGGGAGGACAGAAGCCTCTCTGTGCTGTGGGTTTTGAGCACGTGGAGTGAGCATGAGTTAGAACCTTCCCTTCCTGTGCCTCCCTCAAGGAGACATTTTGACCTAAAGACACGCTTTGCTCCCTCCCAGTGTGATCTGAGTGATAAATCTGGGAGAACAACTGGGTGTTGGGTGCTCTGCTTTAGCTGCCCCCTCATCTTGCCTCTTGGGAGCCTTTGTGGGTGGGAAGTGGGCCCTCTGCCAGCAAATGGGTAGGGGCTGGTCTGAGTTGGGTTTTAGTTCACAGATGCTCTTGGTCCTCCCACTGAGCCATTCTCTGACTTAGTCTTTATCAGATAAACACGGGGCACCAGTTGCTGATACTCTGATTAATTTCTCAGTAAGTTTGGACTTTGGTCAAGATGGAGGGCGCTATATCTTGCCGCCTGGGGGATCCCAGTTAGACATTACACGTCAGGAGAGGGGCAGCCAGCTCACTGACGTGGATCCATGATTATGCTGACAATGTTGCATCTCTGCCTGGACGTGCGTAATGGTCGCTCAATAATTTTGGTTAAACCGATGAACGGTTTCAGGAGGCTGAGCAAAGGGAAACAGGAAAAGCTTCAGAGAAAAGGAGATGTTTTATTCAAGCTTCAGAGGATAAGAAACCTGCCAACAAAACAAGGTAGAAATAGGCACTCAAGCCTGCGAGGGATGGGACATGTTTTGTGAGAAGTTGCATGTTCCCATCTTTCCAAGAACCAGTTTTCTCATCTGAATGAGGATAAGAAAACTGACCTTGCCTCCCTCATGGGGTCCTTCAGAGTGTCATAGAACTTACTGGAGGCAAAAATGTTTTGAAAACTGTAAAGTGTTGTACACATCATTATATAATATTCAGTGGCCAGCATAAACGTTAACTGTCAGCAGAAACGGTCAGAACAAAAGATTTTCTTTTGATGAATTTTTAAAAATCTTTTATAAACCTAACTCTCCCAGAAAAGGTTTTCATTAATGTCCAAAGCCCACAGTTGAACTACTAAGCCTCTTGGCTCTTACTAAAATACTGATAAAAACACAATCTGGCTTGCCTCTATGGATATGTTAAAAATGGTATTTTCAGAGAGAACAATAGAAAAACAGTGTTGTCAGTTTGACATTCCTTGCTAAGATATTTTCAGGCTGCCCATGTCTATATGCAAACAATACATTCAGAAACCAAATGAGTGCTTTATGGATTTCTTTCTTCTGCCCAATTTGCATAGAGGGGAGGCCTGTAAAAAATGTAATGGCAATCAAATTTCAATGGTAATGAAAGAATGAGGTGGTTTTGACTGTCAATAGATGCTGAAATAATCATGAAAGCAGCAGCTGGCCCCTTTCTTTCTCTTGTCCAATTAGAAGCTATTTTCTCTGCAAGGAATAGTCAAAGGTAATCATACCTTGATCCTCCTTGTGTCAAAAGTCTGTCTGGAAGACTGACTTATCATCCACTGCCATTTGCATTGACAGCATATTAATTTTTCTGTCTCACCACCTCAGAGAAAGGTTTTGAGCAGAAATCTTACTTCTTCCCCGGTGGGTAGGGGAGGACTGTGTCTTCTAGGGATTGGAGAGAATTGCGCCAGCCAAGCTAAGTATCCAGCAGAGCCAGCTGCTGGCAGCAAACAAAAGGTCTCGGTGGGATTTGTGAGACAAAAAGTGTGCATTAGGGCAAAAAGATTGAGTATATCCATGTATCAGTGGCTCTGGGAAGAGAGAAGCTCTGTAAATAATCTACTTGCAGACAGTTTAATGCTTTGAACATAGTAACAGCCCACGTGTAGAAACCGCTGGAGAGGGCAGACAGCAAGTTTCACTCCCAGAGATATGGTTTGCTTTTGCGGCAAATGAAGGTTCTGGCAGCCTAGGGAGGAAGAGGGAAGAGAAGGAGGAGGGCTTTGAAACACAGCCATAGCCTTCCTGTGCCTCTGGGGCACCACAGAGAAGGAACTGTTACAGAGAGGATCCTAGTATGAACTACAGCCAGTGTCTTTTTTTTTTTTTTTGCAGATTTAAGACAGTTGCCCAATGGCTGATAGACTTCAGAGTCTATAGTGTTCCCTGGCCTCCTCCTGTACGGGCCACGTGATGCTAGGTCTTCTGGGGCTCAGAAGAATCGTTTATTGTAATCCCAGCATCTGTAAAGTGTTGGATGGTTTTCAGAAGTGTTTTTCACTTAACATACTGTGAATTTTTTTTTTTGCTAATAATCATGAGGGGCAAGAAAGGAAGTGGAGTTTATTTCTCTGGAAGAGGAGTAAAAGAATAATACCTCCTAATAATAATTTTGTTATTGTTCAGTTGCCAAGTCGTGTCTAATTCTTTGTGACCCCATGGACTGCAGCATGCCAGGCTCCCCTGTCCCTCACTCTCTCCCAGAGTGTGCCCCAGTTCATGTCCACTGGGTCATATCCATCCAGCTCTCTCAACTTCTTCTCCTTCTGCCTTCAGTCTTTCCCAGCACTAGGGTCTTTTCCAATGAGTCAGTTGTTCCCATCAGGTGGCCAAAGTACTGAAGCTTCAGCCATAATAATGATAGCTTAGGCATATCGAGCATTTACCAGACTTATTTCCTGAATTGTCACATTTAATTCTCACAAGCCCCTTATAAGGGAGGGGCTATTATCACCTCCAATTTGCAGTTTAGAAAACAGAGGCTCAGAGAGATGAAGTGAATTGCCCAGATCATACCACTAGGATGTGTCAGAACTGAGCCTCCAAGCTAGCCGGGAAGAACCTGCTGGCTTCTGAGTCCCCAGGCTCTGCTGCCTGGGTCCCCTCTATTTTGATACGTAGTCCTGTTCCTCCCCCAGGGAAACATATTCAACAAGCACTGGAGAGCCCACTGTGTGTCAAGAGCAGCTCTAGACACTGCGGGTTCATGCTTTCATTCAACAAGTATTTCCTGAGTCTTCATTATGGGCCAGGCACTGTTTTGCACAGGGAGTACATCAGCAAACAAATCTCAAGATTCCGCTGGTTGGACCAGACAATCAACACGGTATGTTTAGGAAATAATATATTAGAAAGCGACAAGCTTAATGGAAAAAAAGGATCATAGGGCTCAGTAAAGAGGACCAGCAGTGCTGGAGTGGGAATAAGGGGACAGGGTCTACTTGTACACAAGGTAGTCAGGGGAGGTCTTGTTGAGAAGGTTACATTCAAAGATGTACATGTATTGAAGGAAGCAGGGGAGTGCCTTTACATGAGAAGCGCATTCCAGGCAGAGGGAATAGGCAACACGTGGTATGTTAAAGACCAGTGAGTGCAGTTGAGGGCATGACAGATGTATCACAGTGTGAAAGGCAGCCTGGTCGTAGTGGGCCTTGTAGACCACTGTACAGACTTGTCTTTCATTCGGAGTGAAGTGGAGGGCCCTGCCAGGCCATGAGCAGAGGAGCAGCCTGTTCTGGCCTCTGTGTTTAAAGGACCCCCCTGGCTACGGAGCTCTGGAGGTCAAGGGTGGAGGAAGAAAGGCCGGTCAGGAAGCCACTTCAGTGATCCATATAAGAGATGAGGGTTTCATTTTTTGACTCAAACTTCCATGGTGAGAAGAGATTGGATTCTGCATGAATTTTAAACGTAGAGCCACACTGCAGGCCTACCCATTAGACTGATTGAGACCTAGTGAAAAGAAAACTTCTTTATAAAAGAACAGAACATAGGAACTTGTGAATAGTGATTACAAAAACTGAGAAATAGTGCCAGCTAGGAATAAACTATACATATAATGACCCAACAGAAAGCACACAACTGGAAAACATAATAAAGTCTTTGTTTTTATTCTTTATATCATTGAATTCAGTGTAGTCATGCAAATAAGTGAGCCTTACTAGCAAAGCCATATCATTTATAACTTTATCCTCGTGACTGCACTGTGAGCACAGTCCATAGAAAAACAGTATTGTTGGAACCATTGCTTCTTTGTTTTCCAAGCTGAACTCTTAACTATTTTAATCCATCAGGAAATGCAAATAGAAGGAGAAAAGGGAAGCAAAAGAATGCATGTATTATTTAACTGTTCCTGATCCCTATGACTATGGACATCTTGTGATTATGAGAATTGAAAGGAGATTGGGTTTTTCTTTTCCTACAGTTTCCATACGAGGTACTGATTCAGAAAACAGAGGTGACCAAGTGGATCAGATTCACATCATTTCTCAAGAGGGGACAATAAGTTGTGCACAGTGAGGAAGGCAATCATCATCTGGGCTGGTGTATTTATCTTCTCTAAATATAGCAAAGAAGTGTTTTGCTTTTGAGATGGGTTGGATCATCACTTGATCATTTTCCCACAGATGAGTGTGGTCAGGAGATGAATATCAACAATATTTACCAATTGACTTCTGTGTGCCGGCTCTATGCTATCTTATATTCACCTTTGTATAGCCAGCTTACAGTCTGAATTCTGCCTGCTTTGGTTTATTATTGAGATACACACCATCTTGAATGCTCATAGTTGAATGAAGAGCTTGCTTTCTGCTCAGTTATATGCTTAATCATTTTATGTTATTTATTTATTAAAAATTTTTATTGCAGAGCAGTTGATTGACAATGTTCTGTTCGTTTTAGGTGTATAAAGTGATTTAGTTATACATTCACATATACCTATTTTTTTCAGATTCTTTTCCTTTATAGTCTACTGTTTTTGTTTGGTTAGTCACTAAGTCTTATCCAATTCTTTTGAGACCCCATTGACTGTACCCCACCAAGCTGCTTTGTCCATGGGATTTCCCAGACAAAAATACTGAAGTGGGTTGCCATTTCCTTCTCCAGGGGATCTTCCTGACCCAGGGGTCAAACCTATGTCTCCACCTGGCAAGTGGATTCTTTACCACTGAGCCCCCTGGGAAGCCCATTTATAGATTATTACAAACCTATGAAGTTTAGTTTCCTGTGCTATACAGTAGGTTCTTGTTTCTCTATTTTACATGCAGTATTGTATATGTTAATTGCACACTTCTAATTTATCCCCCACATCATCTTATATTAAAGAGACATTAACCTCAGTGGAGTTTACTCTTAAAAGTGGACTCTGATGCTGAATTCAATTCTGAGCATCAGAAGCTAGGCTGGAAGATCTATACCCTCCTGCTTGTCAAGTGACAAACTGCAGCCAATACCAGACTGCAGGTTAAGGAAGCATGATCCAAGTGTCCCACAAGGAAACAACGATGGATAAGTGTCTAAGCTTATTCTCTTCAAAATATGCTTAAAAAACTCAAGACATTCTTTTTAATCAAGATGACTATTTCTGGAATTTCTAGGCCCTGAAAGACAAGAAAATTAAACAAGGAAGCAACAGCATCATTTTTTCTGAGAATTAATTAGAAGGAACAAAATTTCAATAAGGAGCCACTGTTAGAAATCACCTTATACATCTTTGAAGAAAAGCTCAGAGAAGATCACCCCCATGGTTGAATATCAAGTTTCTCACTTAAGGCAAAAGGGTCATTTATTCTTGCATTGAAATTTGCTGATACGAAAAGGTGAAATAAGAAGAAAGGGATGGCTTCCCTGGTGGCTCAGTGGTAAAGAATCTGCCTGCCAATGCAGGGGACACAGGTTCGATCCCTGGTCTAGGAAGATCCCACGTCCTGCCTGTGTGCCACAACTACTGAGCCCACAAACTGCAACTACTGAAGCCTGAGCACACCTAGAGCCCGTGCCCTGCAACAAGAGAAACCACGGCAATGAGAAGCCCAAGCATGGCACCTAGAGAGCAGCTCCTGCTCACTGCAACTGGCAAAAGGCCTGCATGTAGCGATGAAGACCCAGGACAGCATAAATACAATAAAGAAACGAATAAATCTTTAAAAAAATTTTTTTTAAAGAATAAAGGGAAAAGTTGGCAAACCTCCTGTCCAAGAATAAAAACATAGGGCTAAAAACTAAGGCTTCCTTATTTTATAACCATCTCTAAAAGACATTCCAGACATTCCAGACCAAGGACTACCACTGTAGGAACTTTGGATATATAGTCAAATTTCTCACATTTTTAAAAAACAGTTTGCATTCAGGATCAATGATTATGAGATCTTTGTCCTTTTCTACAGCCATGTTGAGAAACCCTTAGGGATTCAATAGATGGAAACACTGACTAAGGTGAGAGCTGGGCTGGATTTGGGGAAACAAGAGTGCCATGTGTTTAAAAATATACCCCAAATTCACACTGGAGCTAGAAGATAAATCCAGCATGTGAGAAAGACTGAGGGAGGCAGGGATGATAGTTGGACCTCTTAGGGGTCATCTTAAAGAATATTAGAATAATTTTTTCTTTTGGTTTCAAAATCTCTCCTCTATAGTGTTCAGATCATGGATCTTTATAAGTGTGTCTGAATCTAAAAAGATTGCTTCATGGCAAAGAATCCTTCCTCCCAGACCCCGGTTGCCATGGAAACAGCACTTGCTCATGTGGCAGAAGCTCACATGCACACAACACATACACACACAGCAGATTAATATATTCTCGGGGAAATGCCTTTTATGTGATCTCCTTCTGGTGTTCTGTATACTTCTTAAAAAACACATTCAGAGCCAAAATTTTACCAGTTCCTACCATTCAATTGTTAACTATCGTGTCCTTTGTTTTGATGTTTAAAAATTCTGATTTTAGGTTTTTCTTCAACACAGTCTCTCCTGGAAGTGAAATCAATCCATTATTCACCCCTTCACCTACCTCTAACTTTTCTCCCCCACTTTTTATGAACAGACTATGGATTTCAATACATTTAGTTTAACTAAAAAGAAGCCTATTTCAGATTCTACTCAATTTCTTTGATGAGTATAATGATGCATTTCAAGTATTTCATTTCCCTAAATATTCTTTATTCCAAGTATTAGTTTTTTTAAAAATATTTATTTATTTATTGTGTTTTGGGGCTGTGATGGGTCTTCTCTGCTGTACTGGGGCTTTCCTTAGTTGCAGCGAGTGAAAGCTACTCTTCGTTGCAGTCAGTTTCTGTGGTGATTTCTCTTGCTGCAGAACGCCAACTCTAGATGTACAGATTTCAGTAGCTGCCGCATGGGAGTTCGGCAGTTGTGGTTTTCGGGCTCTAGAGCATGGCTCAGTAGTTGGTACACAGGGCTTAGTTGCTCTGTGGCATGAGGGATCTTCTGGGACCAGGGATTGAACCAATATACCCTGCATTGCAAGGGGGATTCTTAACCACACTGAACATCTAGGAAAGTCCCAAATGCTAGTTTTAGCTGGCAAAACAGCGATTCTTTGGAAGGATGTTGATGAATCACAAGTTCATGTGAGTATAGGACTATAGTTATTTGGTTTAGTGTTTCACCTATACGAATTTGAAAAGAAATCAAAGGAAAATCTGATACAGGGAAGTAATTTACTTCAACCTGTATTTCTTGAGCACCTACTATCTGACTGTATCTGACTCAGTTCCTGTGACAGCTAATTCTGATTACATAGAGAAGCTCATGATCTACCATATGGAGAGTGGGTACAGCAGGGTGCATGAGAGTCGGAAACTGACCTCGATTTCACCACCAGTTGGGAGCTTCACTTCAACTGAATTGAGCCCTATAATTATAACCTGTAAAATGAACAACTTGAACTTGACTCTCATCCTGGCCCCTCCAGTCCCACGATGCCATGACTGTAATCAGCTTCAGAGCCAGACCAATGGAGGCATATGGTTGATGAAGCAGCCTTAGACCTCAGTCCAGGTGGTGAATCAGTCATGACATTGGATAAGGTCTGACACCCATCAGGCTTCCCATCCCTTGTACCCACAGCTACCCAATGTGTCTGCCCATGGGGTGAGATAGAGCTCCTACTCCAGTGTCCCTTTAGACTTCTTTTTTCTCCTGCATCAACTCAGATTGTCCTTCATCATGCCCCCACTGAGGCTTGCCAACCTGCAACGCTTGTTCTCACCAAGTTTTCCAGTGTCTTTGTTTGTACTCAAGGCAATGTTCTTTAGTTGTAAAGTTATTTTTTGGAGCTATTAGACCCCAGTAAAGTCTCCAGTTTAGTTCCTACAACTATCCCTCTCACATGCTTTGCTTCAGCCTCAAGGACAACTCCTGAAGCTCACCAAGCTCTTGATTACCCTGGACCTTGGCCCGAAGCTGTGGCCAATGCTGCCTAGAGGAGTTGTCCCTCTCCACTTAGCTTGTAACCCCTTCCCACCCTTCAATCTCAGCTTCCATAACTGAGCCCTGGCTTTGCTTTTTCCTTTTACATCTTGCTACCAGATACAACAATTTCATAACCGTCTAATGTCTATCTACTCCAGGAGATGACAAATATCATAAGCGCCCTGCACCGCTGGACACCCAGTGCCTAGCCCACCCAGGGGTTCAGTTAGTAACTGTCAAGTAAGTGCATGGATGAACAAATGAATGAATGCACCATCTTGACCCAAAGAAGAGACAAATGGTGGGAATTTCAGGCCCTGGCACATGCTGAGTGGGGAGAGACATCTTTTTAAAAAAATTTATTGAAGTATAGTTGATTTGCAATGTTGTGTTAATTTACACTGTACAGCAAAATGACTCAGTTATGCATATATATTTTTCATTATGGTTTATCATAGGATATTGAATATAGTTCCCTATGCTATGCAGTAGGACCTTATTGTCTGCCCATCCTGTAAATAATTGTATATGCTAATCCCAAACTCCTAGTCCTTCCCTCCCTTCCCTTGCCCCCCAACCTCTTGGCAACCACAAGTCTGTGGGAGAGATACTTTTAACCCATAAAACTTGTCTCTCTTTGCATTGTTGTATGGCAGAAACCAACACAACATTGTAAAAAAATTTTTTTTGAATAAATAGAAAAAACACACCAGTGAATTCTTTCCACAAAAAAAAATAAAAAATAAATACCTGTCTTTCATCTCTATCTGCAGTGCTCACCTAGCTCTTGAAGGACAGACACCAGCAGCAGAAAACATCGTTACTCCCAAATGGTCTGTAACTATTTGTCAATAGTAATGCTTTAACTCATGATGAAAGCTTTCTCTATATAAATCCAAAGCATTTTACTTTGTATTTGGGCAAACATGTTGATGACCGCAGCCTTTAGAATATAAAGCACAGTGATAGAGACGTTAGACTGAGATAGAAAAGCTGAGAGACTTGCTGCTGTCTCACAGTGAGCCTTTAGCAGAATGAGGACCAGAATCTGACTTCTGGAGGGCAAGTCACTTTGCCTCTCTGGGCCTGTTTTCTTCCTCTGCAGATGATTTACTCTCGTCCCTCCAACACTTCTGATATCAGTAATGCCCAAATCCTTCAAATTAAAAAGAGTATAGAAGTATGTCAAACATTTAAATGACACTCAAAATGTTTTTTTTAGATTTGTGATATTTGAGATTTATCAGATTTTAAACATTTGCTATATTCTCTAAAGAAATATTCATGTTTATATCTTTTAAAAAATACATGTAAACTTTTCTTTAAATAACAGGCTTATAGAGTACACATAATCTTGGAAATAAAAAAAACATTAGCATCATTTTTGCTGTCCAGACTGGCGCTGGCAGATTCAGTTGCCCTACTTATTCTATTTGTGTGCCTCCAGGATAGAGGAGAGGTAACTGCTGGGCTGCTCTCAAATCTTTGTATATCAATTCCAGCTTTAAAATATGATTTTGCATCCTGTTTTCACCACTGGATCAATGTGAATTAGAAAAATTATTTATAGTTTTGTGTTTGCTTGATTTTTTAAATATGTGAAATGGAAAGAATACCTTTTTCTAGCTCATGTCCCGAGGAATTTGGCAAAGGCTGTTGGAATTAGTGGCTGTGGCCGTGTCCGTTCCATGGGGAGGTTTGACCACAGGGCGGGTCATACACTGATATAGGCTTGCCTCTGTTGCTGAGTCCCAAGGAAGGTTTCTGGAGTGAGATGCTGATTAATGGAGTTCTGTGGCCTAAGAAGACAGATTTTGTGTTGCTTCTAGAACAGTGGGTTCCCCAAGAACCCAATTGGGTCGTTCCAGCAATGAGAATAAAAAGATAAATGTGCTGTGTGTGCATTTGATGTCAATGTGTGAATGTGCGTATTGTTGCCAATATTCTTTCCCCTGAGATAGTGTTCTTCCTATCCTTTGGAGTTAAACTGATGTTTTTAACATCAAAAAAATGTAGTCGTCCATAAGATTCCAAAGTCTGCTTAGAAACACTGAGCTGAAGGACAACCTTGTTATTATTTCCTAGATCTTTTGTGACCTGGTTTTGTCAGTCAATGATTAACTTCCTTTGGCTAGCAGAGATAATCTAAGCTTTGGAAATTTACCCAGCTTCTTAAGTGGAAGGATACTAACATTTATTGAGGGTATACTGTGTGCCAGGAACTGCATTTGGTGCTTTCATATCTATTACTGCATTAAATCTCCTTAGTAACTCTATGAAGTTGGAAGTATTATGCCAATTTAAAATGGGAACAATCTGAAACTCAGAAGACAAGTCACTTGATCAAGGTCCTGAGTTGTTAACCAGCAAAGTCTAAATTTGAACTCAGTTTTTCTGAGCCCAAAGTCCAAGGTCTTCTAGCCTTACTAAGCTTATTTCCCCAAATAAAACCATAAGACACATATTTTAATCTGGGTTATACTTTTGATGTCAATTGAAGACCATCTGGGGACTGAAATTTTAATTCTGTGTTGTGCTAAGTCGCTTCAGTCATGTCAGACTCTGTGTGACCCCTGGATTGTGGCCCACCAGGCTCCTCTGTCCAAAGGATTCTCCAGGCAAGAAGACTGGAGTGGGTTGCCATACCCTCCTCCAGGGGATCTACCCAACCCAGGGATCAAATCCGGGTCTCGAGTTATAGGCAGATTCTCTACTGTCTAAGCCACTAGAGGAGCCCCTGGCATTTTAATCCTGATACCTAAGAAGAAAGCATTCTACTTCTAATAGATATAGGGACACATACACTCACTGTTAACAGAGGCAATCCAGAATTGACCAGGACTAGAATCCATGACACCAGGGCCTCTTCTCATCTGTGGAGTGTGTAAAGGACTCTGAAGAGGTTCCAAGGCCAGGGACCAAGTGAGACCAAGTTGCTTAAGACACACTGTGTTTCTGAGAAACTTTCAGAGCTAGGTATAAAATATTCTGGATTATCTCTTCTTCTGTATAACCTATCCTTGCTCTTCCCTCTGTCCATAAGAATAATCCGTATTGACTAAATTTCATGACACAAAAACAAATGGTTGATTTGCCCTCCCGGGCCATAACCAGCGATTGGCCTTGTGTTCAGTGACACACAGGCTAGAGTTTGTTTCTATGCCTCATGCCTTGTCTTATCTGTGATTAACTTCTGCTATAATGGTGACAAAGAAAGGCTAATGTTCTGAATTTTCAAGACTTTATTGTTAAGAAATCAGTTCAAGAGAAGGCTAAGTCTTTGAGCAGAATGACTAAAAGTCTCTAAGCCCCAGGTTTGCAAATTTTAGTTAAAAAGGTAACATGCAGGCTGCCCTGTCTGTAGGTTCCCATTCAGTAGGTCTAGAGTAGTGGCCTGGAATCAGTGTTTTAATAAACAAACCAGGGAGATAAGTGCAGCAAAGGATCCAAGGGATCCTTTGGCAAACAGTTCTAAGACACATTTCATTCAAAGAGGATATAATCATTCACTTGCTCAGTGGAACTTTTTCTTTTATTGCTGTTTTTTTTCAACCAATAAAGGACAGTGTTTTTGTACCCTAGTGCTGAGAGAGACAGAGAAGGCAATGGCACCCCACTGCAGTACTTTTGCCTGGAAAATCCCATGGACGGAGGAGCCTGGCAGGCTGCAGTCCATGGGGTCGCTAGAGTCAGACACGACTGAGGGACTTCACTTTCACTTTTCACTTTCATGCATTGGAGAAGGAAATGGCAGCCCACTCCAGTGTTCTTGCCTGGAGAATCCCAGGGTCGGGGAAGCCTGGTGGGCTGCCCTCTATGGGGTCACACAGAGTTGGACATGACTGAAGCGACTTAGCAGCAGCAGCAGCAGCAGCTGAGAGGGAAGTGCATAAACTTTCAAATAACAGCTCATTTTCTGGGTATGTTTCAGTATGAAAAATGGGCCAAAGAGAAAAACCCTTAGCTGTGGAGAATTCCAGGTGATTGGGGTGTGGGTGGTGGGGGGTGATAACCCAGTCATGCTAAAGATCCCAGAAAGGAAAACATCACAGATAGCCTTCAGAAGGACAAGGAACATACTAGGGCCATCAGCATGATGACCATAAATCTGGACCAGCAGTCACAGTAATTCAAGTTGCTTGGAATTTCCAGACAGTTCTGTTTTTATTGAGTGTACAAGTCAGCATCTCTTTTAAATGCTGCCTGAAAATACCAGTGCTCTGGCTGCCTGCCATGCTCCTCCAAGGTAACTGGCACCATGGTAGGGCTGTCTTCCTGGTTGTTTACGGGTAGGGAGTCATTCTGGTTGATGAGCACCTGAGCTGAACCAGTTGTTAAAGACACTGAATGTCTTCCCTAACTCTGCCAGTGCCTTGTGGGTAAGTTGTGACCATGGAGAGTCACAAAGAGTGAAGGGCATAAAGGGTGCCTTGAGAAAGGGGAGCTGGAATCTGAGGCTCCTGGCAGAAAAGCAGGAAATATAGCTAAAAATACTTAGTATGCTGTCCCCAGTGAATTGGGGAAACTAGGCCAGAGACAGCAAAGTTTCTTTAGGAGAATTAAAGCTGAAGGGCAGGTAGTGGCTCCCTGCCCTGAAATAGATTCGGAAACCAGTCTTGGCAGTGATCACCTACAATCATTGATTACTGATGTCTGCCAAGGGCTCAGGAAGGGGTATGTGTGTGAGGCATGCTTGTTAGCTGTGCTCGAGGGGACATGGGGCTGACCTTTTGCTGATCTCTCCTTTCAGAAAAACACACCAGCTTATTCTTTCTCCCCATGAATATACATGGCCATCTCCAAGCCGCTCAAATAAGAGATTTATAGTAGTTTAGGCAGAATCTCTCAGAGATATCTGGGCTAATGAGCAGTAAATGCTAGTCAACATATGTCTCTGAAAACTATGAACAGGGGACTCCCTTCAAGCTGGCTTTCCCTGTGTAGTCACTTATTCTCTTTGCAACAGATGTCCAATGTGTCAGGTTCCCCCCCAGGCCCTAGAACCAGCTGTCACCATCAGATCCCCTGGAGTGGATCATGACTGGGGTAGGATTTACATCTGTCACTCGGTTTCACACAGAAGACATGGTGGGTTATTATGAATTATGACTGTGAAATCACGAGTACTTTCAGTCATAACTGAGGTCCGTGGAAACCCCTGCCCCACCTGATGGTGTTGATATTACCGGTTGTGATCTGCTGGATGGATGGGCAATGGTGCAGAGGGTGTTCACCTTGCTTCCTTATTGCTCCACTGACTGGCTTTTTGCCATTTTTTAAAATGAAAAATCCAGTTTCCTCAAA
Source organism: Redunca redunca (assembly GCA_006410935.1). NCBI lineage: Eukaryota > Metazoa > Chordata > Mammalia > Artiodactyla > Bovidae > Redunca > Redunca redunca. The sequence goes on along the minus strand of SJYQ01095434.1, from coordinate 35,423 downwards.
TATTAAATAATCTTGCCTTCAGGGACACTCTCTTTTCTAGAAGGTGTATTGTCATTTGAAAACACCAGCTTTTGATAATAACATAGGGGATATAACCTATGTAACCAAATTTTCTACCAAGATTTTGCTTTGCAGTTTGACCTGACAGTGTTATGCTTTGGGACTGTAGGGAGTTGATATACTGGCAGTACTGGGTTGTACTAGTCAGGGTTCTGTGGAGAAAGAAAACCAGTAGGATATATAGAGATATATATGAGAGGATGGGCTTCTTTGGTGCTAGTGGCAAAGAACCCGTCCACCAACACAGGAGATGTGGGTTCGATCCCTGGGTCGGGAAGATTCCCTGGAGAAGGAAATGACAACCCACTCCAGTATTCTTGCTGGAGAATCCCATGGATAGAGGAGCCTGGTGGGCTACAGTTCATGGGGTTGCAAAGAGTCAGACACAACTAAAGTGACTTAGTATGTACGTATGCACATGTAAGAGGAGATGCATTATAGAAATTTGCTTGTGTGAATAAGGAGGTTGAGAAATTTCACAGTCTGGAGAATCAGGAAAGCTGGTGGGGTAATTTAGTCTGAGTCCAAAGGCTACAGAGCCAGGAGCCCTGGATGTCTAAGGGAGGGAAGAGATGGATGTCCCAGCCCAAGGAAAGAAAGTGATTTCCCCTTCCTCCAGCTTTTTGTCTTATTCAGTTCCTCAGCGGATTTGGTGGCACCCACCTGCCTTGGTGAGGGCAATCTTCTTTACACAGTCTACTGATTCAAATGCTAATCTCTTCTTTATACAGTCTATTGATTCAAATGCTAATTTCTTCCAGAAATAATATTTTACCAGCTATCTGGGCATTCCTTAGCCCAGTCAAGTTGACATATAAAATTAACCATCACATGAATGGAGAGCACAGAGCCTTAAAAAATCATTAAGATTTAGAGAAATAATGGTATTTTTTCAGGTTTAAAAGAAGTAGTGAGTGATTTGGTTGTTAATGCTAATCATAGAAAAATGCCTTCGAAGAATCCTCTGGGGAAATACAGAGGAACATGCAGTAGGGTGTGGGGAAGACTCTTTGCGACGCTATGCACTGTAGCCCACCAGGCTCCTCTGTCCATGGGATTCTCCAGGCAAGGATACTGGAGTGGGTAGCCATTCCCTTTATCCAGAGGATCTTCCTGACCCATGGATCAAACCTAGGTCTCCCATATTGCAGGCAGATTCTTTACAATGAAACTTCCTCTTATATTCACATTTCTAAGCCACGAAGAACTTCCATGTACATACTGACAAATCACAAAAAAGAAAATAGAAATGGTACAGACACATTTGAAAAAATGTTCAAGGCTTTATCCTAGTTGGGGAGCGAAGAGTCATTGGCAGTCATGATCTCACAGCCACTTGGGGGTATTTAGAGCTTCAGCTATAAAAATGGGCAGGATTTTCCTTGAGATCAGTGGTACCCATCTGTTTTCCTGTGCAAACTGATACGATCCTGACCAACTGCTCAGAATTCATCGCCATGCAATTCATAGGCGCCACTAGCAGAATATTTCTTTTAAAAATTTTTTTCTTTATTTATTTTACTTGGATAATTACTTTACAGTACTGTGATGCAGAGCATTTCTTTATAACAAGGTAGTCAACCTGTGAATTTCAAAACTGGGTCATGCTCTCTAGTTATCACTTGGTTCAAAATGTGAGCTGCAAAAACTGTAATAACAGACTGGGATGGATCTATGAGTTTGCCACTGAAGACAGCCAATTTTATAAGGAAGGCCATGTGACCCTGAAAAGTGCTCTAGTTCAAGAAAGTGAGGGCTTTGAGGAGGAGCATGAACCATCTGATAACTCTTGAAGAAAAAGAGATAAATCCATCTTTTCCCAGGTCTCTTTCACTGGAAGCAAAACCCTACTTACATACATTGTCACCTTAGCACCAGAGTCCGATTCATGAACTGTGGAATGAGGGGTTATGAGAATCTATGATGGAATCTTTCTCTCTTTTTAAAAATTTTCTATTTTCCATCCAACAGCACTGTGTAGAGAGAATACTATGCAGATGCTGTTATTTTTTCCCCCTGTGTTTATATCTTGAGGCAGAATAGTCTACCTGAAGCTACATGGTGGGCTATGGGAGGAAAAAATATCTGTGCTATTAGAGTGAAAAAGTGTTTTATGGACATTTTGAAAGGAAAATGTGTCAAGAACATGGGTTTTAAATTTTTCTGGGCTTCATTTTAAAACTTAAAAAAAAATCCAGTTATTTCACTTGATTTGCTAAGTTCAAAGAAGAGATCTGAACTTGTGACCGGTGCTGGAGGCTCAGTGTTAGTCTTCTCTATGTAACTTAGCATGAAAGTGAAAGTGAAGGTCTCTCAGTCGTGTCTGACTCTTTCCGACCCCATGGACGGTAGTCCATGGAATTCTCCAGGCCAGAATACTGGAATGAGTAGCCTTTCTTATCCCTAGGGAATCTTCCCAGTCCAGGCATCAAACCCAGGTCTCCTGCATTGCAGGCGGATTCTTTATCAGCTGAGCCACCAAGGAAGCCCAACTTAAGCATAGTAATATAAATAAAGTAATAGTTAGGAAAAAAGAAATATTTAACTTCATAAATGAAAGAAATGCAGGTTGAAGTAAGACTTTACCATTTTCAAACCATCAAAATAACAATGATTTTTCAACAATTTAACAATTCACTGCTAGTTAGGATGTGATATACATACATATATATATACATATATATGTGTGTGTGTGTGTGTGTGTGTGTGTGTATATATATATATATATAACTATATTACATCCCATCATTAGGAAGATAAGTGATATGTCCTTCCTGGGCATCTTTTAGCAGTACACTTCAAGAGACTTGAAACATTTCATCCATTGACAGTGTAATTCCATTGTTAGGGAAACATTTTTCTTAGGAAAACGAAGCTTTATAACAAAAGATGTTTGTTACATCATTACTTAAAATACCAAAGAAAGAAGGAAGGAAAAAGGAAGGAAGAAAAGAAAGTTTCTACAAATAGCTTAAATGTTCAACAAAGTAATGATTCAGTAGATTATGATGTGTCTATGAAGTGATCTGGCTTCCCAGGTGAAGAGGTGGAAAAGAATCTGCCTGCCAACACAGGAGACCTGGGTTCAATCCCTGGGTCAGGAAGATCCCCTGGAGAAGAGAATGGCCACCCATCCCAGTATTCTTGCCTGGAGAATCCCATGGACAGAGGAACCTGGCAGGCTAGAGTCAATGGGGTCACAAAAGACTGGCACAACTCAGTGACTAAACAACACCAACAAAACCATCTATTAGAGGCCTTAAAATGCCAGGCATTCCTACAGTTCCCTTCTAAGGGGTCTTTTAGCCAGTGACCTTTCCAGCTGGCCCAGGGGTAGAAACCTGACTGAGGGAAGCCAGTTTATTTACAGGATGATCAGCAGGGAAGACGGTGATTCACTGAAACCATGCAGAGCTTTCCTTGGCACAGGCTGAACCTGAAGCTTGGGGAGAGAAAAGCACTTGGAGGCAGAGAAGATGTGAAGATGAGTAGGATCTCCATCGTGGTGGTGACTGAAGCAGTGTACCAGTTTTCTCTTGCGGTATTAACAAGCCATCCCCAAAAGTAGTGCCTTCAGTTCAGTTCAGTTCAGTTCGGCCACTCAGTCCTGTCTGACTCTTTGAGACTCCATGGACTGCATCTTGCCAGGCCTCCCTGTCCATCACCAACTCCCAGAGTTCACTCAAACTCATGTTCATTGAGTTGGTGATGCCATCTAGCCATCTCATCATCTGTCATTCCCTTCTCCTCCAAGCTTCAATCTTTCCCAGCATCAGGGCCTTTCCTAATGAGTCAGCTCTTTGCATCAGATGGCCAAAGTATTGGAGTTTCAGCTTCAACATCAGTCCTTCCAATGAACACTCAGGACTGATCTCCTTTAGAATGGACTGGTTGGATCTTCTTGCAGACCAAGGATCTCTCAATAGTCTTCTCCAACACCACAGTTCAAAAGCATCAATTCTTCGGTGCTCAGCTTTCTTTATAATTGAACTCTCACATCCATACGTGACTACTGAAAAAACCATAGCCTTGACTAAACAGACCTTTGGTGGCAAAGTAATGTCTCTGCTTTTTAATATGCTGTCTGGGTTGGTCGTAACTTTCCTTCCAAGGAGTAAGCATCTTTTAATTTCATGGCTATAGTCACCATCTGCAATGATTTTGGAGCCTCCCAAAATAAAGCCAGCCACCATTTCCACCGTTTCCGCATCTATTTGTCATGAAATGATGGGACTGGATGCCATGATCTTAGTTTTCTGAATGTTGAGCTTTAAGCCAACGTTTTCACTCTCCTCTTTCACTTTCATCAAGAGGCTTTTTAGTTCCTCTCCACTTTCTGCCATAAGGGTGGTGTCATCTGCATATCCGAGGTTATTGATATTTCTCCCAGCAATCTTGATTCCAGCTTGTGCTTCTTTCAGCCCAGCGTTTCTCATGAAGTACTCTGCATATAAGTTAAATAAGCAGGGTGACAATATACAGCCTTGATGTACTCCTTTTCCTATTTGGAACCAGTCTGTTGTTCCATGTCCAGTTCTAACTGTTGCTTCCTGACCTGGAAACAGATTTCTCAAGAGGCAGGTCAGGTGGTCTGGTATTCTCATCTTTCAGAATTTTCCACAGTTTATTGTGATCCACACAGTCAAAGGCTTTGGCATAGTCAATAAAGCAGAAATAGACGTTTTCTAAAATTCTTTTGTTTTCAATGATCCAGCAGGTGTTGGCAATTTGATCTCTGGTTCCTCTGCCTTTTCTAAAACCAGCTTGAACATCTGGAAGTTCTCCATTCACGTATTGCTGAACCTTAGCTTGGAGAATTTTGAGCATTACTTTACTGGCGTGTGAGATGAATGCAATTGTGTGGTACTTTGAGCATACTTTGGCATTGCCTTTCTTTGGGATTGGAATGAAAACTGACCTTTTTCAGTTCTGTGGCCACTGCTGAGTTTTCCAAACTTGCTGGCATATTGAGTGCAGCACTTTCACAACATCATCTTTTAGGGTTTGAAATAGCTCAACTGGAATTCCATCACCTCCACTAGCTTTGTTCCTAGTGATACTTCCTAAGGCCCACTTGACTTCACATTCCAGGATGTCTGGCTCTGAGTGATCACACCTTTGTGATTATCTGGTCATGAAGATTTTTGTACAGTTCTGTGTAGTGCCTTAAAACAGCAATAAAAAGTAACCTTGCTCACAAATCTATGATTTGTGGGCAGAACTTAATGAGGACAGCTGGTGTCTGTTCCATGAGAAGAGCCTGTCGGGAAGCTAGTGGAGGATTGGACAGAGGATCCCTCTTCAAGATGGCTCACTCACATGGCTGGTGTGTGCAGGCCCATCACTAGCTATGAACCTCTCCATGGACTTCCTCACACACAGCATGGTGACTGGGTTTCATCGGGACCGGGTTGAAGAACATGAAAGTGAAAGTCACTCAGTCATGTCAGACTCTTTGTGACACCATGTTCTGTCATCTGACTGGCTCCTCTGTTCATCAAATTCTCCAGGCCAGAATATTGGAGTTAGTAGGTGTTCCCTTTTCCAGGGGATCTTCCCAACCCAGGGATCAAACCCAGGTCTCCTACATTGCAGGCAAATTCTTTACCATCTGAGCCACCAGAGAAGCCCCTGAAGAACACGGTTTTCTATTTTATAAGCACATGGTGTTTTTGTGACCTAGACCTGGAAGTCAAGGAGTGTCACTTTTACCAGGCTCAAGGTCAAGGCAGTCGTAACAGTCATCCTATTTTCAAAGGGATGATCATAAACTCCATTTGTTGTTGGAGGAATGGTTAGGCTTTCCTGGTGGCTCAGATGGTAAAGAATCTTCCTGCAATGTGGGAGACCTGGGTTCAATGCTTGGGTTGGGAAGATCAGCTGAGAAAGGGAATGGCTGCCCACTCCAGTATTCTGGCCTGGAGAATTGCACAGAGGAGAGAGGGGCCTGGTGGCAGGCTACAGTCCCTGGAGTCACAGAGGGTTGGACAGGACTGAGCAACTTTCACTTCAAGGTTCTAGAGGAGAGCATAGAACAGCAGACATTTTTGCAGGTCTGCCACCAACACAGAGGGTTAAATAAATGAAAGGGGACCAAGGACCTTAGTTGCTAATTAACCTATGCTGGGCCCTGAATGACCTGAAGTTTCAAAACTACATTCTAGACACCATGGGACCTGTCTGTTCTTTTTCTGGGATTTCATGATGGCAGACCTCCATTTTTTACAATAAACTTCCATTATTTAATTATTAATACCTAAGGTAACTTTAGCAAATCTTCCATCCTTGCAAACAAAAGAAGAAAAGGAAGTGCTACTAATCTAGACATCCAGATAGCAACTACATAAAGAAAAATTAATGGAAGGAAGACTAGAAATAAATGTGTTGAAATGATAACAATCGTTGCCTCTGAGTGGTAGATTTTTAGGTGATTTGACTTATTCCTTTAAGATTATTTGAAAAACACTAAGGTGAAAAGGCACTAAAAAACTTTATTCAAAAAGAAATAAGATTATTCATGGTAGGGAGATTTGTATTATAAATGAGACTTCTATCAAGTTATGTCTGGTTGCCCAGAACTGGTTCTCATATAAAGATCTTAGCTGTACCCAGTTCTTTCCCCAATCTCATTTTTATTTATTAAAAATGTTTTTAGTATTTATTTTTATTTATTTATTCATGTGTCTGCACCGAGACTTAGTTGCAGCGTGTGGGCTCTAGTTCTCCCAGCAAGGATTGAACCCGGGCCTCCCACACTGGGAACACAGAGTCTTAGCCACTGGACCACCAGGGAAGTCCCCTAAATCTCTTTTTTAATAATCCCAGCTTGGTGCCAGTTACTTGCAAGAGATCGTTTTCTAGACATATTCATGTCTAATAACAATCCTAAAATTAGATGTTCAGGGAAGTTGGAAGAGACATCTTGTCTGATCTGGTTCTCTTGTTCTTCACCACCCTTGAACAAGCAGTCCCTCAGCAAGGGCTGATGATTAAGGATGCTCTGCAGAGGACCACTGCATCAGGCTGGCTGCTCAGGCTTAACAGGTTGCCCCAGCGTTCTGCTGCTGGTCACAGAGAGTGATGACATCCCACTGCAATAAATCCTCATGGGCTGAGGGCTCCATTTCTATTTAAATCCACTGAAGTTAACCCATCTTGTTATTTCTCATTTCCACCACTGCCAGCTGGTTTAAAGGCAATGACGAAGCAAGTTCAGGCCAGACAGTCTCCATTCTAGAGATTCCCACTGTCTCCACTGTCTCTTTCCCTTTCATGTTGTCATGTATGGAGAGAGAAGACATAATGTCAGCCACGGGCACAGTCCCTTGACTCGCTTGGAAGTCATATTGGCTCCCTAAGATTTCAGGGGTATTCTTTATCACCTCCTTCACCCCAGTTCCCTTTTCTTCATCTGACTCACCTCACCTTACAACACCCCCACTCGCTTCTACCCGAGGCACATGTATAAACACACGCACATACACATACACCCTCTACTACCACCTCATACAAATCTGTTCATCAGAGGATCTTTTACCAACTCTCCATATAGTCTCTGTTGTGCTTTGGTACAATGTGGTTGTCCCCTATTCAAAACTGAACCTGTTTCCTTTATCCTCAGCATCCACCTTCTAGCTATGTTTCAAAGCCTCTGTAGGCTTTAAGTTTAGTGGGAAGTTCCAAGCAATCCAGGCACTTTTATGGTCAAAATAGCTGGAGAGAAGATGGTGCAGGTCAGGCAAACATAGGGGATCTGTGACATTTGTCTTTACCTGTCCAACCTCAGGGATCCTGCTACTTACCAGTGAGATAGTGCTTTAAGGTTTGCCCTATTTTCATCTCAACGAGGACTTCTCAGACAAGCAAGATTACATCTTGGATTTAGCACTGTTAGCATGCGCTCTTCATTCATTTATTTTGGCAATAATTAATCTTTGCTCTAACCTATACAAACTGGCTTGGTATGGATCAACTTCAAATGCTTTTCTCATAGGGTAGTTTAACAATAGCAGAAGTAATGATATCATCTCTGCAGAGTTGTCTAGTATTTCTGTTTTTTCTGACCATACCTTCTGATAGATCACACAAGAGCACTGTGAAGGCAGCAATTAATTTTTCTTTAGTTACTGCACTTACTGAAGATGCTTTACTTGTGAGGTCTATGCCTCCTGGCACAGCATAGAGACAGCCCTGCCAGAAAGAAGATTCCCTTAGTAAGACAATATTTTGTGCATAGAGAATGTTGAGATTCCCTGCTGAGGTATTTTAGTCTTTTGGAAATATTTTGGGGAAAAATTAGTTGGAATAGCTTTGTGTTAATAAATCCAAAGACCTCTGATGCAGAACCAGTCTCTTCCCTGCTTTTTGAAAACAACAAAACAAAAAATAAACTATTATCCAATGCAATATGCTGAAGAATTGATGCTTTTGAATTGTGGTTCTGAAGAAGACTCGAGGGTACGTTGGACAGCAAGGCAATCAAACCAGTCGATCCTAAAGGAAATCAACACTGAATATTCATTGAAAAGACTGATTCTGAATCTCCAATACTTTCACTTGGTGCAAAGAGCTGACTCATTGGGGGGAAAAAAACCCTGATGCTGGGAAAGATCAAGGGCAGGAGAAGAAGGGGACAACAGAAGATGAGATGGTTAGGTGGCATCAACAGATATGAGTTTGAGAAAACTCCGGAAGATAGTGAAGGACAGGGAAGCCTGGTGTGCTGCAGTCCATGGGGTGGCAAAGAGTTGGCCACGACTGTGTGACTAAGCACAGCACAGTGCAATATTGCTCTGTATGATATGTCACATGCTGTTAATCAATTGACAGATTGTTTCCACCTTTTGACTATTATGAATTTTTCAGTTGGGTTATTTGTCTTATTATTATTGAGTTGTAACAGTTCTTGACTTTCTCTCTAGTTGTTCTATCCATTATTGAATCATATTGAAATTTCCAAATATTATTATTAAATTGCCTATTAATTCCTTCATGTCTGATTGTTTTGTTTGTTTGCTTAGTGGTTAGGTAATTATTAGATAGAAATTTCCCTAAATGTTGGGAACCAATGGATCTTTCTTTCTTTGCAGAGGGCCCTTGCATACGTGTTGAGGCATGCCTTCAACATCCAGTCAGGCAATTGACAACTCTGCCTTAGCTTACACTTCCTGCCCACACACAAATTCAACGTTAGGTTGCATAGCAGTGAGAACTTAGGGGCTTCTCAGGTCTTTCCTGAGCATATGCAACAGTCCCATGTACGACCACAGCTTTCTAGTTTTCCAGGAATATGTTGGAGTTTTTCGAAGTCCTTATGGGCATTCCCCAGCCTTTCCTTTTAAGCTTTTAGGTTAGCCTACTGTTTGCCAACAGATACCCATTGCCTCAAAGTAGTCATGAGGTTAAATAATTGCTTCTAAGTATTTTCAACAAAAGTCCTCAGGGAAAAGCCTTTTCACACTGGGTGAGCTCCAAAAGAAGTCAAAGCCTGCCTTGCAATTGGAATATTTCAGGGGAACAGCAGACAGGTCAAATCATGACTGTTCTGTGAGAAAGAGGCTTTGCAGGTGCTCTGGTTTCATTTTTACCCTGTCCTGTTGCTGTTGGCATGCTGATTTTCACTGTGATTGTTGGCTATTGGTTTTCAAGGCTACAGAGCTGGGGGATGTGGGTAATGGGAACCAAATTAAATTCACTCTTCTTAGTAAGATTCAACTGTTTTTTCTTGAATAAAAACTTCTTGAATTCCTGCAATCTTTGATTAATTTCCAGAGTTTTGAAAAAGTTGATTCTGACAACTTTTTGCCAGTTTCCTCCTTGTTTTTATGGAGGAAAGAATTTTTGGAGATCCTTACTCTGCCATTTCCACTGACATTACTCCAGTGAAGTCTTAATGGGGAAAACAAGTATGTGTTTTGAAATAGTGGATTACAGTGTGTATGCTTAGTCACTCATGTCATGTCCGATTCTTTGCGACCCCATGGACTATAGCCCACCAGGCTCCTCTGTCCATGGGGATTCTCCAAGCAAGAATACTGGAGTGGGTTGCCACGCCCTTCTCCAGGGGATCTTCCCAACCCAGGGATTGAACCCAGGTCTCCTACATTGCAGGTGGGTTCATGTTTTGAAATAGTGGAATAGTTTCAAGTAATGACAAGATTCAGGGTAGGATCATGGGAATGGATAGCTGGAGGGGAGGGTAGGAAAATGCCACTGCTGTGGAGGAAGGTGGCAGGTAATAGATTTTTGAGGCCAGGCTGATGAGAGGATACCATGGTCCCTATGTTTGTATCCTCCCAGAATTCATGTTTAAATAATAACCCTCAAGGTGATGGTATTCTGAGGTGGGGCCTCTGAAAAGCAATTAGATCATGAAGGTGGTACACTCATGAATGGAATTAGTGCCCTTATAAAAGAGGCCTCAGAGAGCTCCCTGTTCAGTTGCTAAGCTGCACTGGACTCTTTGCATCCCACAGACTGCAGCATGCCAGGCTTCTCTGTCTTTCACTATCTCCCAGAGTTGCTCAACTCATGTCCATTGAATCGGTGATGACATCCAACCATCCCATCATCCTCTGTCGCCCCCTCCTTCTCCTCCTGCCCTCAATCTTTCCCAGTCCCTTCCATCATGTGAGGAAAAAGATGACCATCCAGGAAGGAGGCCTTCACCAAACAACAAATCTACTGGCACCTTGATTCAAGATCCTCTCAGGTTCAGCACTGTGAGAAACAAATTCCTGTGGTTTACAAGCCACTCAGTTTATGGTATTTTGTATTAGCAGTTTAAATGGACTAAGACAGGGGGTATCCACATGGATTTGAAATCTTCCTGAATGATGGTACTGCTTCAGGGAAAAGGATATTGACCAGGTACCTAAGTTTCCCATGACTAAGAAGTTACCTAAGACTGATGGATGGTAGTGTCAATGTTTGAAATTTGAGAAATAAAAGTTATCATATGCATAGCCAGTAGGAAAAAGCAATGGTAGAGAAATTCTCAAGGGGAAATATGACCAAAAAAATTTTAATGAGAATTTTAAGTACATGGAAATTACATGAAGATAAAAAATGGAGAGCTGTTATCAATATAACAAGGATGGTCTATCTGTGGGAACATTTCTTAATGCCAACAAAATATTTTTACTCATACTTCCATACATCAGGATGTAAAGGCAAGAACTGCAGCCCTCGATAGCTTTATCTTCTCATAGTGACACTCTGATCATTTTTCAAGGCAGTTCTCTTTCTCTGAGCTTTCTATTACCTGGGTTTCTTTCTAGCTTTATATTATAGAAGAGCCCATAAGTCTCTCTCACTGGAGATGACCCACTATAAGGACAAGTTTGGTGACCTGCAATATCTTCAGGTCAAAGTTAGTCAAGGCCTTTGTCTTTGGAAAGTCATTGCTTTCTGCAGGCTCTGAGGGCACTGATTCATCCATCTTTGGTCTTTACACACAGAATCACGAGTATTCATTATATAAAATTCTTTTCATTGACATTTTCACTATTTATAACAGCTAATCTATAGTGGCTCACAATACATGTGCAAAAGCATTATACACTAAAATGTCCTGATGGGGCCATTACCAAGTTACATCCAAATACAAGCCAAGACAACAAGATTTGGGGCTGGAAAATACACTGTTTAACATAATGGTTTAAAGCTACCATCACTTTGGACAAGGAAAATCAAGTTCAGCTCTCCTGACTGAATTTTAGACCCAAGGGACATGGGGTGAATTCAACTGCTTTTCCTCTAATTTTCTAACCACATGTTATACCAGACTTGAAGTAAACAGCATGAGGAAAATAAAGCAGGGAAATTTCCTCTCCTTCAAGTGGCTGTAACTCCTTTTCCTGTTGGTTGCTGACTTCCTGGAAATAGTGGTTTCTAGTTGCCCTCTAGTACCCATTCCCAAGCAATCTTCAGCAAGCAGTGGCCTGGCGTCCACCTGCACCACTCTGAAAAGATCAGCTGTGATGGACGCTCTGCTGTCAAGGACGATGTCTGTCTAGTTTGTGAGTGCTGCATGAATGACTTAATCCTTCGTCCCCCTATACCTCCCATCTCCACCTGGGAGCCCCACGTCTCCAGCTCAGCCTGCTGGACACTGACATTAACACCAATATTTAGCAAATATCTCCAGCTCAGCATGCCTCAGATTGTACAAACTGGTTTCCCCAAACCTGCTTCTCTTCTTGTCTTCCTTAGTCTCCATGTTACCCAGCCTAGAAATACTGAGTCATTACATATTCTCTCTTTCTCCATATAATTGATTCACTCCATTTCTGAATGAAACATTCTTAGATGCCTCTCCTCTCCAACCCCACTGGGTTCCCAGTTATCCCCTTGACTATAGGCACCCCCTCTGCTTTCCTATGTGCATTGCTATCAGACTCCCCTCTATAATATAGACATATCTGAACAGTGTCAGGCCTTACAGGTGTGGCAATGCTAGGGTGACTGAATCTCCCCATTAGCTTGGAAAATTTAAGTTTTATGTTGGGCGTTGTGTTATCCCATCTGGTTAGCATGCCCTTCTATTCTCAAAAGCGACCCATTTGGATGATGAGTTATGCGGTCATTCTACCATGGCTAGCAGGATAAAATTCAGACTCTTTTATCTAACTTACAGTCTGGCTCCAGGCTAACTTTTTGGCTCTGTCTTCTTCCATTCTGGACACCTGCTATTCCTCAAACATACCAAGCTGTTGCCCACCTCCTCGCTACTGTCTATGCCATTTCCTTTTCCTAAGCTACTTTCCCCCTATTTCCCACTTACTGATTCCTCTTTGACCTTCACTGCCCAACCAAAATAGCACCTCTTCAGTAAACACTATATCCTGTCTAGCCTCACCTCCACCCATCAGAGATTGCTTCCCACCATCCCCCAGAATCCTGCCTATGATCTTGTAGCAATTTGTTCAAACATTTGTTTGAAACTAGTACAACACCTGGCACATTGTAGGCCTTCAAAGTGTTTTGAAAGAGAGGCTTTAAAGGAGCATGAAGCCAGGAGTATTTTCTCTGGCTCTTTTCAGAATTGAGAGCTTTTATCCTCCATGTGGGACTTGTTTGAGAAAATCTGACATGTCAGAGCCAAGTCTATTTCTTCTTCATCTGTAAAGAAATAAGGAGAATAATTGCTGCTGCCAAAACCTACCCAAGTAAGCTCAATAGGATGGCAAAAACAAGTCCTGCTGTTGAACTGTAACATGTTGAAATAAAGAGATGAGCTTTCCACCTTCTGTCATCTGTCCCCACAGCCTAGGGCCTGTGGAGGGGGTGGGCAGGAGGAGGTTCTGAGTTCTGGCAAATGGCTAAATAGAGAATGTACCTATGGGAGGTCAGAATGATTTATTCTAATACAAATGAAACTAATTCAAAGAATAACCATTTATTGACCATGTCCATGGGTCAGATACTGTGCTAAGAAGTTTACATACCATTTTTTTAAATGTAAGGCCAATCTTGTAGGATAGATATTATGTATTCCCATTTTATATTTGAGGAAACTGAAACTCAGAGAGGTTGAGTAACTTACCAAGGGCATAAAGTAAGTGGAGTTGGAATGCATAATCATAACACTAATAAACACGTGTATGTGCCCAGGTCTTTATGGCGTTTGCTGCTTGGTCTTCACTACCACTTCACTACCACTTCACTACCACATATGAGTTCAATACTGTTATGTTTCCATTATCGGATGGGAAAACCTTTAAGTAACTAGCCTAGGGTCACACAGCTAGTAAGCAACTGTACCAGGAAGTTTACATCAGAAGTCATGTAGCTGGTCACTAACTTCACTGTCCTCCAGCTCTGTTTGATTTTGCTATCTTGGTTCATTCTATATTGTCAGCATCCATAATATACTCTAGCTCTTCAAACATATGCAGACCAGCAACATTGGTATCACCAGGAAGTATGCTTGAAAATTCCTGGACCCTAGTCCAGACCTAGGAAACCAGAATCGGCACTGTAACATGATCCCAGGTCCTGTCTAAACCAGGGGGTATCAACCTTGTCTGCACATTGGACTTCCGTCAGTTCAGTTCAGTTGCTTAGTCATGTCTGACTTTTGTGACCCCACGGACTGCATGCCAGGCTTCCCTGTCCATCACCAACTCCCGGAGTTTACTCAAACTCATGTCCATTGAGTCAGTGATGCCATCCAACCATCTCATCCTCTGACATCCCCTTCTCCTCCTGCCTTCAATCTCTCCCAGCATCAGGGTCTTTTCAAATGAGTCAGCTCTTCACAGCAGGTGGCCAAAGGATTGGAGTTTCAGCTTCAGCAGCAGTCCTTTGGAGAAGGAAATGGCAACCCACTCCAGTGTTCTTGCCTGGAGAATCCCAGTGATGGGGGAGCCTGGTGGGCTGCCGTCTATGGGGTTGCACAGAGTCAGACACGACTGAAGAAACTTAGCAGCAGTCCTTCCAATGAATATTCAGGACTGATTTCCTTTAGGATGGACTGGTTGGATCTCCTTGCAGCCAAGGGACTCTCTACAGTCTTCTCCAACACCATAGCTCAAAAGCAGCAATTCTTTGGCACTCAGCTTTCTTTATAGTCCAACTCTTACATCCATACATGACTACTGGAAAAACCATAGCTTTGACAAGATGGACCTTTGTTGGCAAAGTAATATCTCTGCTTTTGAATATGCTGTCTAGTTTGGTCATAGCTTTTCTTCCAAGGAGCAAGGGTCTTTTAATTTCATGGCTACAATCACCATCTGCAGTGATTTTGGAGCACCCCAAAATAAAGTCTCTCACTGTTTCCATTGTTTCCCCATATTTGCTGTGAAGTAATGGGACCGGATGCCATGATCTTCGTTTTCTGAATGTTGAGCTTTAAGCCAAGCTTTTCACTCTCCTCTTTCACTTTCATCAAGAGGCTCTTTAGCTCCTCTTCACTTTCTGCCATAAGGGTGGTGTCATCTGCATATCTGAGGTTATTGATATTTCTCCCAGCAATCTTGATTCCAGTTTGTGTTTCGTCCAGACCAGCATTTCTCATGACATATTCTGCACATAAGTTGAATAAGCAGGGTGACAATATACAGCCTTGACATACTCCTTTCCCGATTTGGAACCAGTCTGTTGTTCCACTTCCAGTTCTAACTCTTGCTTCTTGACCTGCATACAGATTTCTCAGGAGGTCAGGTGGTCTGATAGTCCCATGTCTTCAAGAATTTTCCACAATTTGTTGTGATCCACACAGTCAAAGGCTTTGGTGTAGTCAACAAAGCAGAAGTAGATGTTTTTCTGGAACTCTCTTGCTTTTTTGATGATCCAGTTGATGTTGGCAATTGATCCTCTGGTTTCTAAATCCAGCTTGAACAAAAAACTCAACAATTATGGTGGAGTAGAAGGACATGTGCTCATCTTCTCCTGCGAGAACTCCAAAATTACAACTCGGTGAACAGTCATCAACAGGAGAATGTTGGATCCCACCAAAAAAGATACCCCACATCCAAGAGCAAAGGAGAAGCCCCAATAAGACAGTAGGAGGGACGAAATCATGTTTAGAATCAAACCCCGTAGCCACCAGAGATGCTTGGAGGGCTCAAACAAACCTTGTGTGCACCAGGAGCCAGAAACCCCACAGAGACTGGACTTCCATAGGGAGCTTGAAAGAATCCTGATGCCTGGGTTCCACTGACAGCGATTCTGCTTTGTCTGGTTCTGGTTTCAGTATCAAACTTATAAAAAGCTTCCCAGGGGAATTCTGATGTGATGCCAGGTCTGAGAACTACTCCTTTAAGCAAATATAGCTTGGTTCCTTCCTTCCTTTCCTCCTTAACTCATTTCTCTTATGTGCAATTGACCTTGCAAGCTCTGTGGGAAGATGAACAAACAATTACAATACTCCATTGGCCGGGGAGATCCAGAGGAAAGCCTGATGTCCAAGTTCAAGTGAAAGAATCAGGGCGGAGTGCTTCCAGGACACCACGTGGGTTTCAAAGGCAAATAGTTCTTGGATCTGTGGCACCTGTGCTCAGTTGCTCAGTGTATTTGATTCTTTTTCACTCTATGGAGCCTGCCAGGCTCCTCTGTCTATGGGGTTTTCCAGGCAAATTGAGCCATTGAGCCACCTGGGAAGCCCTGGATATGTTGAGGGGAGTGGGAAGCTGGTATGGGTGAAGGGAGAGTTCTGTATTTACTATGAAAGTGAGAGTCATAGAATTTGAAGCCATAACAGATTATAAAGATCATTTGATGAATCCAATGAAGTAATATTTACCTTCACTACATATAATGCACTTTGATGTTTTCTAGTATTTCAATACTCTCTTCCTTCATTAAAAAAATAAATACTGGTCATGCCTAATTGAACTGGCTTTCTGCATCATTAATGGGTCACACCTGCAGTTTGGAGACCAGACTTAAATCCTTCCATTTTCCCTTGCAGGAAAAAATAACCTAGAATATTGAAATAACAGCCTGGAAGAGTAAAGAAAAATGTGTTCAAATTCCAGTGTGAAGGATTTGTATCAGAAATTTAAAAAAAAAAAAGCCTTCTGTATGGTTTCGGTTGTTGGATATTTCAGAAGGACTTGCTTTCCCTATAAGTTCTACCCATTTTCAGGCAGACTAAGGCATAGACCTGTGCAGAAGTCCCGATGGTGAATTAATAAATGAGGTATCCAGGCCCTTTCTTGTTGTTCAGTCGCCAAGACATGTCTGACTCTGTGACTCCAAGGACCGAAGCACGCCAGGCTTCCCTGTCCTTCGGTATCTCCCAGAGTTGGCTCAGATTCATGTCCATTGAGTTGGTGATGCTATCTAACCATCTTATCCTCTGCCACCCTCTTCTGCTTTTGCCTTCAACCTTTGCCAGCATCAGGGTCTTTTCTAATGAGTTGGCTCTTCACAGCTGGTGGCCATAGTATTGGCGGTTCAGCTTCAGCATCAGTCCTTCCAATGAATATTCAAGGTCCCTTCTAACCCCACTCAAATATCCTGGATATATTAATACTACTGAGCAGGTATTCTCAGTTTAGCTGGATCTGGGAAGTGGTCATTGCCATTTGGGCGTGGGAAGAAGGCCCTAATAGAATCACCCAGGGTCTTTATCTAAGGTACATGACTCCCAGCTCTTTTGATATGCACCCTGCCCTTTTAAGGCCAGAATTCCAGCTGACAGTATGCCCTGTTGAGGCTGTGGGAAAGGTAGGAAAAGCAAAAGTGAGAACCACTGATCTCTTCAGCAATGGTTCCTCACCTTTTAGGTTTCACAGGTGAATAAAAATTCAAACTGAGTTTGGGAATTAATATCAGGGTGCCAATATTTCATTGTGTCAAATAAGGATGTAAAAAAAAAATCCCCCCCTCAAAAAAAACACACACCAAATTCCCCAAACTACTGCTCTCTACAATTATCATAAGATTAGGAAGGACATAATCTTAAAGGAAAGTTTTGTGAAATTAATATGTTTAGCCTTAAGAAATTTTAAATATGGTAGCAGAAAATTTCCCATCTTAACCATTTTTAAGTGTACAGTTGGGTAGTGTTAATTATGTTCAATTATTGTGTAAGCAGCCTCCAAAATTTTTCATCCTGCCAAAATAAAATTCTGTACCCAGTAACAGCTTACAATATCCCCCTCCCCCTAGCCCCTGACAACCACCGTTCTACTTTTGGTCTCTATGAATTCGACTGCTCTAGGTACCTCATGTAAGAGAAATCACACAGTATTTTTGTTTGTTTGTTTTTGTGACTGACTCCTTTCCAGTCTGCAGGGTTCATCCCTGTTGGAGCATGTGTCACAGTTTCCTTCCTTTCTGCAGTCCCTCTGCTCCCCACTATGTCAGAATACAATGAGAAGACAGTAATTTACAAATCAGGAGGCTCTCACCTGACACCAGGTCTACTGGCACCTTGATTTTGGACTTCCCAGCTCCAGAGCTGTGAAAAATAAATGTCTATTGTTCCAGTAAAAAAAATCTGAATAATATTTTATCATATGTATATCCTACATTCTTTTAATCCATTCATCCACAGATGAACACAGGTTGCTCCCACCTTTTGGCTATTTCTAGTAATGCTGCTATGAACAGGGTGAAGAAATCTGTTTGAGTCACTGCTTTCAATTATTTTGGGTACAATCCCAGAGCTGGGATTGCTGGATCATATGGTAATTGAATGCTTAATTTTTGGAGGTACCATCATATTGTTGGAAGACATTTAGCTTTTTCTAGATAAGAAAGCAACTGCTGCATTGAACTAATTTTTCTTAGTTTACTGTGAAGGCTTCATCACGTACCTGCATCAGTCTATAGATCAATGCCTAGAATTACTGCTTCAACAGATATAAACTTATTTCTGATGCTATCCACTCTTCAAAAGAGGTAATCTGGGTTCTTTATATCTTGCCTGACAAGAAAGATAATTATTTTTCATCATAAAATATCCATTAAGTACTTTGGAAAAGTATACAAAATCCATTAGCTTGATTACACTAAATTATGAAAAACAAGACAGTTTCTATTATTCACTTTATCAAGTCATCACTATTTTAGATTTGACTATAGGTCATTATCATTCTAATATTGAGCATTGAAGACAGCAGACATTTGCTCTTCCCCTGCATAGTGACTGAGTTTATAAAACTCCTCGAGGAGATACTCTTGCTTTCCAAAACTCATTTCTCTAAACTTCATGTGTATCAGACTAAGTAAAATTTCTGAATGATGGGGCTTAAAAAATTTCTGTTTTCAAATTATTCTTTTTCAGTTCTTTGTGAGCTCCAGAAGAAACTCTTTTACTACCGAAAGTCACTAGTTATTATCAAATAACTAATTCGGTAGGAAAAAAATCCTAATAAAAGAAAAGAAAATCCTGCTGTTTTAAAATGAAATCTTAATTGTAGCTGCCATATTGGCCTTGACGGTCTTGACAGTATTTTTCACATCACCCAGTCATTGGAGAGGGGCAGGCATGAAAAAACAGAGCAAAATTTATTAGTAGTATGACATGTCTTAAAAAAAGAACTTACTCCTTGGAAGGAAAGTTATGACCAACCTAGACAGCATATTAAAAAGCAGAGACATTACTTTGTCAACAAAGGTCTGTCTAGTCAATGCTATGGTTTTTCCAGTGGTCATGTAAGGATGTGAGAGTTGGACTATAAAGAAAGCTGAGCGCTGAAGAATTGATGTTTTTGAACTGTGGTGTTGGGAAAGGCTCTTGAGAGTCCCTTGGTCTGCAAGGAGATCCAACCAGTCCATTCTAAAGGAGATCAGTCCTGGGTGTTCACTGGAAGGAGTGATGTTGAAGCTGAAACTCCAATCCTTTGGCCACCTGATGTGAAGAGCTGACTCATTAGAAAAGGCCCTGATGCTGGGAAAGATTGAAGACAGGAGGAGAAGGGGACGGCAGAGGGAGGATAAGATGGTTGGATGGCATCACCAACTCAATGGACATGGGTTTGGGTGAACTCTGAGAGTTGATGATGGACAGGGAGGCCTGGAGTGTTACGGTTCACAGGGTTGCGAAGGGGCCTTCTCGACTGAGCAACTGAACTGAACTGAACTGAACTGATGACGGGTGTTAAAAGACATACTAGAGAAACTCCATAGATGTACATCTGAATGTTAATTGAAATGTTGCATTTTACTGAAGAAATTCCAGATCTCTCATAATTCCTCCCTGGGATGCCAATGAATCATAATTTCAATATGTTACAAATTCTAAAAAGTAACAAATTGTCATTTCCAAACCTGTGAATCTGCTCTTTGCACAAGTCATGTCTGAAGTTCCTCCTATTTAAATATCTTTTTTGTTTTTGCTTGCCTTACAAAGAACTCAATTCTGGAAATGTTTTTTATCTCTTTCTTACTTCTGGGCTCAAAACTGAATCAGAGATCCCTTATGAAGTGTTTGTGTGTGTATATGTGTGTGTGTTTTCTTTTTGCCCTTTCTCTGCTAAATCTGTGTGCTTTTAGTGTAGCACATTTTATTTTCCCATCTGTACGATTTGCTTGAAGCTTGGTATTTTTATGCCATAAAAGAAAATGTTCTAAATGTATGGAAAAAATACATTTCATTGTAAAATCTGATGAAGTTATTCCACACTGTTTCAGACAGTTGTAAAAGTGTTTTTTGGCATTAATCTTCTAGAGTTTATTATTTGTTCACAATCTGCCCATGATATGAAAACAAATCTCCACCCAATAATTTCATCAGGTCTGTAGACTCTTCTTCCTTTCCCACTGTTTCTGATGCAGGTCAGTCTCTTACTATTTTTTTTTTCTGGTGGTAAAATATGAATAACAAAAATTTTAATCATTAAAATAATTTTATTTTATTGAAGTATCATTGATTTACAATGTTGAGTTAATTTCCACTATACAGCAAACAGCAAAGTGATTCAGTTACACATACGTATATTCTTTTTCATACTTTTTCATTACTATTTAATTAAGGATAATGATTATAGTTCTCTGTGCTATACAGTAGGACGCTGTTTATTCAAAGCATCTTTAAGTGTACAGCCCAGTGGCAGTTAAGTGTATTCACATGATTGTGCAGCCCTCATCATTTTGTACTTGAGTTACTGCAACAGCCTTCAAAACCCAGTCTTGCTTCTAATTTTCCCCGCAGTAAGGAAACATAGAAATCGTAACTCTGTTGACTTATTTTCACCATGTGCATCCGGAGAAAAAAAGTGAAATGTAAGGGGTATTTTTTGCCATTTCTTCCGTGCTTTAGGCTACATAGCTGATGAAGATCAAAGGCAGATAAAGTTCCAGAGGCAAAAAAAGGCATGTACTTGCTGCACTTGTGCTTCCCTGGCGCAGATTACTCCTTGCTCCGGATATCACAGCCGAAGCGATTGCTTTGCGTACCTTGAAAACGTAAATGCTCTTAAACTGATTTGGCACTAAGGGGTCTGGTCACCAGAAGCACCGAAAGGCTTTTAGAAGTAAAATTTGTAGCTTAATAGAGCGCAGAAATGATTATTTCTCAAAACAAAACGCAAAATTCTTAGACGGCTGAACTTTGTACACACACAGGCGCGCGTGCACACACACACACACACACACACACACACACACAGCGTAAAGGAGCCTGACCCGCCTTGGCCCCGCCCACGACCGCTGACGTCACCTGGTCAGTCTCCTGGTCGACGCCGAGTCCTGAGCCCTCTAGGAGGGTAAGAGCATTGAAAACGAAAACGAGGAACCGGTTGACGCAAACTGTTTCAGGTTTGAAGCCTTTAGCAGTGCAGTTTTGCATCACTAGATGTCAGTGTGGGCTTTCCCGACCGCCTCTGCAGGAGATGCACCAGACCCTGGGTCCTTACCCAAGTCCTGGCAAACACAGGGCTATTTTCAGAACTGTAATTTCACCAAATATATTATATACTTACATATTTTGACTTTTCAGAGCTCTTGTAAAACACAGAAACCCTGAACCAAAGGCTGTTCTTTTTAATGCTGTGACCTAATCTCAGTGCTTGCATTTGGAAGATAGCTTACCACGATGTTTTGAGACAGGTGATGGGAAGGCCCAGCTGTGTTCCACTTAGGGTCTTTCTAAAGCAGCGTGCGATCTCAGATACTTGTAATACCTAGCTTAAGGAAATTAGGCATCTTATGCTACCATGACTCACGAATAGGGCAGGAAGCCAAGAAAAAATATGTATGACTAGCTACATAAGAATTTCATTGGCCATGGTTATTAGATTTTTTTTTAATGCAGTTTGTCATCAGGGAGCTTCTGAAGTCTTAAAGAACAATCAATATATTCGTTTCCTAGGGCTGCTGTGGGAGAAGGAAATGGCAACCCACTCCAGTATTCTTGCCTAGAGAATTCCATGGACAGAGGACCCTGGCAAAAAGTCTGGCACAACTGACTAACACACATGGCTGCTGTAACAAATTACCACAAACAATTGCCTAAAAACAATACAAATTTACTATCTTGCAGTATTAGAGGTCAGAAATCCGAAATGGGTCACACTGACTAAAACCAGGATGTTGGTAGGACTGTGTTCCTCTTGAAGGATCTTGAGAGAATCCATTTCCTTGCCTTTTCCAGCTTCTAGAAGCTACCAGCATTCCTTGGCTTGTAGCCCCCTGTCTTTAGCAATGGCCTGCTGAGTTCTTCTTGCACTGCATCACTCTTCTTACATGTATCATTTTGAAAAGTCAAAATATGTAAGTATATATTTGGTGAAATTACAGTTCTGAAAATAGCCCTGTGTTTGCCTTCCTTGGGGAAGGACCCAGGATGCTGTCTGGTATATCTCCTGCAGAGCAGAGAGGGTGGTGGTCGGAAAAATCCATGCTGATATCTAGTGCCTCTCCTTTCCTCCTCCCTGTTTCATCTATAAGGAACCTTGAAATTATTATTTTTAAAATTTATTTATTTTAATTGAAGGCTAATTACAATATTGTAGTGTTTTTTGCCATACATTGACATGAATCAGCCATGGGTGTCCCCATCCTGAAACCCCCTCCCATCTCCCTCCCCATCCCATCCCTCTGAGTCATCCCAGTGCACCAGCCCTGAGCCCCCTGTCTCATGCATTGAACCTGGACTGGCGATCTGTTTCACATATGATAATATACATGTTTCAATGCTCTTCTCTCAGATCATCCCTCCCTGGCCTTCTCCCACAGAGTCCAAGAATCTGTTCTTTACATCTGTGTCTCTTTTGCTGTCTCGTATATAGGGTCATCATTACGATCTTTCTAAATTCCATATATATGCATCAGTATACTGTATTGGTGTTTTTCTTTCTGGCTTACTTCACTCTGTATAATAGGCTCCAGTTTCATCCACCTCATTAGAACTGATTCAAATGTATTCTTTTTAGTGGCTGAGTAATATTCCATTGTGTATATGTTCCACAGCTTTCTTATCCATTTGTCTGCTGATGGACATCTAGATTGCTTCCATGTCCTGCCTATTATAAACAGTGCTGCGATGAACATTGGGGTATACGTGTCTCAGTTCTGGGAGCCTTGAAATTAAATTGGGCCCATTCAGATCGTACAATCTCCCTATCTCAAGACCCTTCATTTATTTATACCTGCAAAGTCCTTCTTGCCATGTAAGGTAATATATTCACAAGTACCATAGATAAAGGCATAGACCTCTTTAGGTGTGCCTTTCCCTGCCTATCACAGTCATTATTTTAATTACAACAACATAAGATGCAATTTTTAGATACTTATTTTTTATTTGCTGATGTATCTGTCTATGCCGGTCTTACTTGGGGCACAGTGATCTTTGATCTTTGTTGTGGCATGTGGGATCTTTATCAGTCGCAGCCTGTAAGATCTTTAGTTGTGGCATGCAAACTGTTAGTGGTGGCATGTGGGATCTAGTTCCTTGACCAGGGCTTGAATTGGCCTATTAAAAAGTTCATCACCTCAAAAATTGTATCTTAGTCACTGAGACTTTCCTGGTGGTCCAGTGGCAAAGATGCAATTTTTGAGGTGATGAACTTTTTAATAGCCTAATTCACTGTGATAGAAAACTGCTGTCCATAGTAGACTGTGTGGGAAAATAACAAGGCCTAAATTTCCTTTATTCATGGAATGTTAACAAGGAGGAAAAATAAATTTGCCACACCCAGCATTAATATTTGGTCACCCTCCAACCTGACTGCACACAGCACTACCTCTCCTTGCCCTTGGGGTTCCGCATATTCAGAATGTCTATCCCAGGAACAGCACTGAGCTGGGGAGTGGGAGATGTGGTTCTTGTACTGAGAAGCATTGTACTAAATGAAATCCAGGGCTTTGAGAAAGCTGTTTATATCCCTGTGCAAATTCAGTATAGGATTGGATGCCTAAAGCCAACAAAACTTAACTCCATGGCTTGCTACAACCTAAAGGCTGGTTTTGTTCTGCCTTGTAGAGCTGAATGTATTTCCTCACTTCTCAAAATTGATCTTTCCTATCTAGTGCTCCCAGGGACCCAAAAGCTTACCTGTTATCCTTGACTGTCCTTTCTCAGTAATGTAAAACACCTGATGGGCCTCCAAGACCTATGGTGGCTACTCTTAATAGCTTTTGAATCCACTGTACATCAGTCTCCTGACTTGTCTTCCTCTGCCACTGTGCTTTCCTCTCTATCAAGAAACTCTCCAAAATACTGCTTGAGTTATCCTTCTAAAATGTGTATACAATTATGCTACTTCCCTGTTTATGAAAGTGGTTGTCTTTTGTCTTCTGGATTGATTCCAGCCTCTTAGCCCAGCACACCAAGCCAGTTAAACTTTGCCTCAACCTACTTTTCCAGCCTAGTTGCTTGCCTCATCGCCTCCCACTCTTTGTTTCAGCTCTAATGAACTGCTTGCTGTTCTTCAGATGCTCAGAGCTCTCCCTTGCTTCATGCTCCCTCAGCCTGGAATGCCTGTGGCTGCTTAAGCCAACTCTCAAGATTCAGTTCAGTATCACTTCTGGGAATTCATCTGTCCTTCACGCAACCCCTGTCCCTGCACTTGGCTCCAGCACGCATTTATCACACTGCACTCTAATCATCTCATGACTTATTATCTATGTCCCCTAACTCTAGGCTGTAAGTTTTTTGAAGGCAGGGACCCTGTTTAACTTTGCATCCCCACTGGTAAACACAAGGCCTGGCAATTACAAATGCTCAGTCACCTTTTGCTTAAAGAATGAAGACATCTCCAGCGCAGGTCCCAAGGTATTCTGCAGTTTCCATGAATCAAGGACAACCTAGTTCAGGGCTATATTTCAAAACCTACCTGGTTTAGACCTGAATCCTGAGAGTGCAGCCAGAGCCCAGCTAGTTTCTGGGAAACAGAGGGTGGGGCAAGTTGAACAGTAGCTCTTATTACTCTGTTTTCTCTCTGGTTGCCAAGGATAGATCATCCAGCAATTATGAGTTTACCACTTCCAACCTGCCCTAACCTGGCAGCATACGTCAATCAACAGTGACCCAAAGGGAAATGGCCACCCGAGATATGGACTTCCCTGGCTGAAAAGCATAGAAGATGGCAAATGGGACACATGCAGACTTAATGCAGTGATGACAGCCTGGTCAATCAGGAGAGATTCAGAACAGGTATTGTCATGGCTGCCCGTCGTGATCCATGATGGATACTAATGTGTCTTGTGTGCAGAGTGTCTCAGAAGCAGGCACTGTAGGGAGTTAAAAATAAAACAGAAACAGAGTTCTGTATTTGCGAGTCTTATGCAATCTAGGCTTAAAATAAGGGGCTTGCTTTCATTGGGGCTTTTGGCTACTTTTCGGGCTAGGGGAGGAGATGGTTAGGGAAAATGTCTTATAATACTATTTAATCATTGATGTATAACCATAGCGATTTCAGCAAGTGACAGGAAGCGGGGGGGTGGGGGGGGCGAGTGTATATGCACTGGATAAGAGCCCACATGCATTATGTAGCAGAGAGCTATTTTTTCTCCAAGCCAAGCTATTCTTCACTTCTGGAGGCAGGGAAACGCCCCTTGGTACTGACCTCATGATGCACCTTTCCACTAAATCTTAAGGTTTTTTTGACAGTATGCCTCTCAGAGCAGGGATTCCTTTTAAATTTAAAACAGTGTGGGGAAGCTGAGGATTTCTTCATAAGGGAGGAAAATCATCATGTGTTGCAGTTGTTCTGTATGATGGGTTTTAAAATAAGGCTTTTAAATACTGAGAAAAATATATTGTTTGCAATCCAAGGTGGATTGAGAAGACAGCATAATATAAACATTTACCCTCTTATTGATACTCCATATCATTCTGATAAGCAAGAATTATTTTTATTAGTAATTGCTGACATTGTATCTCAAGCTGTTTTGGGAAAGGAAACTGATTTCAGAATCTGTGTTTGACATAGCCTAGGGATCTGGCCACTGATTAACATGAAATGCTGTCACAACATGTTTAGTCCTGTTTAGGATGCTGAAGTCTCCTTAGTGAAAGCGTAATTTAATTATCTTGTAGACTCAAGAGATTTTTTGTTTTAAAGCTTTAGATATATTTCAAATAACTAGTCCCTGGTCTCTTAATGACAATTTCTTTTCAAATTTTTATATATACATGCATACATATTTGTCCATCATATGACAATTAGATTTGCCATTATGTCATCAAAATTAGAGTAGTGATAGACATACTTATTAGTAAATTACTACTAAACAATTATTTCCAATAAATTGTGTCAATAATGTATTCTAGTTATACAAAGTGGTAAAATCAATCCCAGTCAGTACTAGTATATATTAAACTGAATAATATCATAACCTGCTAGAAGTAATGCAAATTATTACAACCTGCTAGGGACAATCACATTGAGATTAAAATGTGTGCATCTATTAACAAATTTCAAAGTATTTTCCAATAGTCTTTCTCAAAAGACTGGGTCTTTTGAGACTCACAACTGCTCTATGCGATGGGTATTATGATCATTTGCATTTTACAGAGGAAACAGGTTTAGCCAGGTGAAGTGGCTTGTCATAAATCCCACAGCCAGAGCTGTCCTGCAACAAATGGCAACTCTGGCGGGATTCTTCTTCACTGAGACTGACATCCTGACCACTTGGGGTACTCAGGGGCCAGCTTGCCTGCCAATGGACCAGACCCAGAGGCCTCAACTGGTACCCTTATGTTCCTGGTCTCCTCCTGATGTGGACAACTGGCCAGAGTGCCCCGACTGGTAAGGAACAGGAGACTTTATTGACCTCTCTTCCCTTCCCTCTCTCTTTCCTCTCCATAACCCGTCCTATCCTTCCCTGTTTTTCTAGTCCCCCAGTCCTGGATGCAGGAATCTGGTTGAAGGGCCTTCAGCCTGAGCTGAGGATTGGAGACTGATCACCTCCTCTTGGCAGAGAACTCCAATTCTGGTTCTGGTCTGGTCTGATTTCTGGTAGGGCTGAGTTCCAGTCCTCCCTTCTCTGGAGGCCCAGGGAAAAGTCCCATAACGCCTGGGTATCTGTAGGTGGCAGGAGACGTCTGTAAGGCCACCCCTTTCACCACCACCCCCACCTCCTCACCATTCTTCTTTCAACCTTGCTTCCTTTCCTCTCTTGAAATCTTTGATGTTAGTACTTGGATTCTTGTATTTAAGGGCTTCTCTGGTAGTGTAGAGGTTAAAGCGTCTGCCTGCAATGTGGGAGACCTGGGTTCGATCCCTGGGTCAGGAAGATCCCCTGGAGAAGGAAATGGCAACCCACTCCAGTATTCTTGCCTGGAGAATCCCATGGATGCAGGAGCTTGGTGGGCTAGAGTCCATGGGTCGCAGAGTCAGACAGGACTGAGCAACTTCACTTTCACTTTCACTAGTGCTGGCCTGAGCTTATCTACTTCATGGTGTGTGCTTAGAATCCTATCATGATGGCTCCATCTTTTGGAAGACAGGCATGCTTGATTAAAGAATCAATGAAAGTAAAGGGATGGAAGAATTTGGCTTACTCGTGATCCCTGAAAAAGTGTGTTAAAGACATTATCTAAATTACTGATGTCCTATGAAAAATTACTCAACGAGTCCTAAATATTCCTCTCAACTGACTTCAGTTTTATTAAGATATGTTTCTAATTATCACTCAAGTCTTTTGTAGGATGGATTACGATAAATTTTAATGTTAAGATGCCTCATTTATTTATGTAAAAAAGGAAACATAAGAATAGGAAAAAAGGCCTATTTAAAGATAGGTAATTCTACCTATGGCTTCCCTGGTGGCTCAGCAGGAAAGAATCCACCTGCAATGCAGGAGATGCAAGAGATGCGGGTTCAATCTCTGGATTGGAAAGATGCCCTGGAGAAGGAAATGGCAACCCACTCCAGTATTCTTGCATGGAGAATCCCATGGACAGAGGAGACTCGTGGGCTATAGTCTACAGGTTTGCAAAGAGTCAGACACGACTGAGTGTGCACACACAATTATACCTATAGTCCTATAGTTTGGTAAGGAGACCAGATAGTATATAATACCAAAAACAAACAAAAAAAGGGCAAAATCGTGGCCTTTTAAATACTACAGTAAGAGGAAAGTGGGATGGCGGAGCCTTCAGCAAACAATGTAGGGCTGGTGCTGGCTGTAGGAAAGCCTGGTTGGGAGGCTGTGGGCCTGAGCAGATAAATGGGCGCGACAGGCCTTCTGCCCGGTGCAGATCTGCTGTCCTGTATGTCAAAGGTCTGACCCGTCATAACTTTAAAAGAGTGGGCAAGAGAGGAAAGAGAAGCACACAGAAAAGAGTAAGTGCAGAAGGAAAGAGACGTGCTCTGACTGGAATCCAAACTAGATAATAGCAAACTGCTCGGTCAGGTATTTTTACTAAGTTCATAGCTAGTTTATCTGTTCCAGTGTGGGTTTTTGGTCACCAGTTTTGTCAACAGGAAGTACTTTAACAGTACAAACTAACTGTGAACCCCAAAAGTCTTTGATCAAATATCATTTAAACCTGTCAGGAGAAAGAAAAACAGAGCATGAGAAAGCTTCAAACAATTTTGAAGAGCTGGGGCTTTGGTCTCTTGAAGAGTCACTGAGACATTAAACAACAGCTCTGATTCGATACAGGAGAGTGTCCTTGAGACCCACGAGTGCTTCTCCAAGGATGTTCTGAGGTCCTGTGGCATCAGCATCATTGGGCTGCTTGTTAGAAAGCACATTCTCAAGGTCCGATCCTGATCTAAGAAAGGAGAATCATCGAAGGTGGGGCCCAGCAGTCTGTTTTAGTGAGGTCTCCAGTTGATTCTCTCATGCACTGAAGTTTGTAAAGCACTGATTTAGACCCTCATTTGTCAAACCACAGATTACAACCCATGAGTGGGCTATAAAAATCAATGCATCAGGCAGTAACCAGCATTTTACAAAAGTGAAATGGAACAGACCAGAAACTGGAGTGTATCCCATGTAGCATGGGTATGATCGCATAAGGCTTTGTTCAGTTCTGTACAACTGTACTGATTTGGATGAAGCAGCACTTTTAAATGTTAAAGAAAGGGTAGGGTAGAATAAAGAAGCTACAAATTTTAAATGAAGTCAGAACTGTTTGGTTGACAATAAAACATACTGACAGCTTAATGTGGATCCCTGTTTGGAGAGAGACAGAGGAGAGAGGGAAGAGGGCCAAGGGAAAAAAAAACAGAGCAGGCCCAAGTTTCATAATTCCAGGATCCTTGAGGGGAAAGAAATAAGTCCCACCCAGAGAGAAAATACAAGGGGAATCGACCACAAGGGAGCTATCAAGGGGTATTCGTACATGTGTGCTAAGTTGCTTCAGTCATGTCCGACTCTTTGTGACCATATGAACTGCAGCCCGCCAGGCTCCTCTGTCCATGGGATTCTCCAGGCAAGGATACTGGAGTGGGTTGCCATGCCCTCCTCCAGGGGATTTTCCTGACTCAGGGATCGAACACAAGGCTCTTTTGTCTCTTGCATTGGCAGGCAGGTTCTTTACCACTAGGACCACCTGGGAAGCCCATCAAGGAGGAGAAGTATGAAATAAGGTCATGTGTAACCTTCAGGAAACCATCATTTCAGCTGAAATACTCATTCACTCCTTCATTCATTCATTCATAGATCACTTATTGTACCATCACAGGTCCCAGGTACTGTGTTAGATGCTGGATAGTATTGTTTAATGACAGCAAGAAGATGAATAATAACAATAGCAAGATCTGTAATGTGAAGGGAGTATTAATGTGTGTTGAGTGAGAATATTCAAGTTAGCCTGTGATGATGGGGTTAACAGTGTAGTGACAAGAGATGTCCATATGGAGAGGGTGTTTAATCAAAATGATGACCACATTTCAACATGATAGTTTATTTTGAAGTTAATTAATAGTTATTGAGATAAATGGTTCTTAAATATTAGCATGCCTCAGAATCCCTTCAATGGCTTGTTCAAACACTTTTTGATTTAGTAGTTCTGGGGGGTAGGGGGGTGGGTGAGGTCTGAAAATTGCCTTTCTGACAAACTTCCAGGTGATGCAGGTACTACTGATCTGGGCACCATACTTTGAGGATCACTGACCCAAATGACTAAATGAACAGTTGTGCTGGATGGTATTTCTAGACACACAATGTAAAGCAGAAGGAATTTAGCTGACCCATACAGACACAACATTTTTTTCTTTACATTTTGATGGCTTAAAAACTAATAGCTTCCACTTGAAATTTTTCATTTAACTTAATTTTTATTGTAAAGTTTCAAGTTTTACTAAGATTTCAGCTTAGATGTTTGATGGCCAGACAGTTGTTCTTGTGTGGCAAAGATATGTTTGCTATGTGCTTGCCAAAATTATTTCTTTCCTTCCCTTCCTGGGCACACACACAAATCCACATTTTCTGACCCCTTTGCAGGTAGGTTAGACCATGTGACTGATTTCTGCCAACATAGAGAGTGGGAAGAGGGATGCAAAACCTTTTAGTCTTGGCCAAAAGTTCTTCCTATATCTGTCTTTTTTCTTTGGGTGGCACGGGATCGAGTGAGGGTACCAGGGGTCTTGCTTAGCCACAAGATAAGAACCTGGGTCCCTGAGTCACCACTTGGAGAAGAGATACTCAGGATTGCCACTTAAGTGAGAAACTATTTGGAGGGAGCTGAGAGGGTTTACCAAGTGAACTTGTAATATGCTTTCATTGCGTCATGAACCTGAGGTCAAGGGGCTTGTTTCCATTTTGTGGCTTAGCCTGCCCTGATTAAGATGCTGTTCCTGGCACTAAGTAACACAAAACACACACTTATGAAGCAGAATGAATAATCATTACAACTCTAATTTTTACCCTCTATGTTCAATTTGTAAACGGCCTTCTCACTATTCATTTATTCAACAAATACCTACCTAAAGGTTATTGTGTGCCAAGTATTGCAATGGTGAGCCAGAAAATGATGCTTTCCATGCCCTCATGGAATTTACAATCTTGTGAGGAACGGACATAAACAATCAAACAAATATAAAATTCCAGGTGTTGTGAGTGGTGTGAACACTGGAAACCTGGCACTATAAGGAGATGTTTTTTCTAGGTAGGAATAAATGAATAAATATTGAGTACTTTTTAGGTGTAATTAACATCTGAGTAAAAATGACTTAAAAGTATAGGTTTGGATGTGTTGAAGCAAAATATATGTAAATTTGGATATGAGCAAGAATCATAGGGTTAAATCTTTTCATTTAACAGTTTTAACTAATGAATGGGGTTTGCTCCATATTATAGCTATCTAAACTTTTAAAATGCATAATGTATAATGATACATAAAATTTTATATATGATAAAATGTATAATGATGAGTGTGAAACTCTTTGTCAGTTGTTACCTCCTCAGAGACCTGTAAAAGTCTTTTATTCCTTTGAAGATCATAATTTGCTACTTTTCTCTATTAACAATAAGTTCTTGCCATATTGGTATAAATTCCTGTTGAACCAGAGTTTCCCACCAAAGGCCTCATTCAATAAAACTTAAATTGGATTGAATAACTAGATTGCCTGCTTAAATTAGAGCTTATCATTTTGGTAACAACTTTGGCCTTTCAAACTTTATTTTTGCTTACCAAGTAAATGTTAAATTCTTAGAGATGGGAATACCAGACTAACTTACCTGTCTCCTGAGAAATCTGTATGCAGGTCAAGAAGCAACAGTTAGAACCAGACATGGAACAACAGACTGGTTCCAAATTGGGAAAGCAGTACATCAAGGCTGTATGTTGTCACCCTGCTTAACTTATGTGCTGAGTACGTCATGAGAAATGCTGGGCTTGATGAAACAGAAGCTGGAATCAAGAGTGCCTGGAGAAATATTAATAACCTCAGATATGCAGATGATACCACTTTTATGGCAAAAAGCAAAGAGGAACTGAAGAGCCTCTTGATGAAAGTGAAAGAGGAGAGTGAAAAAGTTGGCTTAAAGCTCAACATACAGAAAACGAAGATCATGGCATCTGGTCCCATCACTTCATGGGAAATAGATGGGGAAACAGTAGAAACAGTGGCTGACTGTATTTTTCTGGGCTCCAAAATCACTGCAGATGGTGACTGCCACCATGAAATTAAGACGCTTGCTCCTTGGAAGAAAAGCTATGACCAACCTAGACAGCAGAGACATTGCTTTGCTGACAAAGATCTAGTCAAAGGTATGGTTTTTTCAGTAGTCATGCATGTATGCATGTGGAAGTTGGACCATAAAGAAAGCTGAAT
The DNA here is from genome assembly GCA_006410935.1 of Redunca redunca. Taxonomy (NCBI): domain Eukaryota; kingdom Metazoa; phylum Chordata; class Mammalia; order Artiodactyla; family Bovidae; genus Redunca; species Redunca redunca. Next base: position 3,231 of record SJYQ01095434.1, on the reverse strand, counting down.
GCTGAAGAATTGATGCTTTTGAACTGTGGTATTGGAGAAGACTCTCAAGACTCTTGGACTACAAGGAGATCAAACCAGTCCATTCTAAAGGAAATCAGTCCTGAATATTCATTGGAAGGACTGATGCTGAAGCTGAAGTTCCAATGCTTTGGCTACCTGATGCAAAGAACTGACTCATTGGAAGACTCTGATGCTGAGAAGGATTGAAGGCAGAAGAAGGAGATGAGATGGTTGGATGGCATCAATGACTTGATGGACATGAGTTTGAGCAAGCTCCGGGAGTTGGTGATGGAAAGGGAAGCCTGGTGTGTGGCAGTCCACGGGGTTGCAGAGTCGNGCTGAGGGTCGGACACGACCGAGCGACTTCACTTTCACTTTTCACTTTCATGCATTGGAGAAGGAAATGGCAACCCACTCCAGTGTTCTTGCCTGGAGAATCCCAGGGACGGGGGAGTTGGTGGGCTGCCAACAGTTGGTGGGCTCCCAGCAGTTGGTGGGCTGCTGTCTATGGGGTCGCAAAGAGTCGGACACAACTGAAGTGACTTAGCAGCAGCATACACACACACACACACACATACACACACACAGAGAGTAAATCAATATCTATACATACAGTCTTCTGTTTAAAAACTTGATTCTCATACTTCAAAGTGATAATCATTACATAAATTACTCATTACAATGAGATAAAAGACAAAGTATTTCTGCAGTTTGTACAGAAAAATACCAGTTACTATTATTTTCACATAGAGAACACTTTTAGGCATTTTAAAGATCTAAGGGTCACAGCAGGGTGTCCACTGGGTATCTAGACCATGCTTTGCCACCAAAATACCACATTACAGTTTGGACTAGAGTGAGAAGAATTTTATTCAGTTCAGTTCAGTCGCTCAGTCATGTCCGACTCTTTGCAACCCCATGAATCGCAGCACACCAGGCCTCCCCGTCCTTCACCAACTCCCGGAGTTCACTCAAACTCATGTCCATCGAATCGGTGATGCCATCCAGCCATCTCATCCTCTGTCATTCCCTTCTCCTCCTGCCCCCAATCCCTCCCAGCATCAGAGTCTTTTTCCAATGAGTCAACTCTTCGCATGAGGTGGCCAAAGTATTGGAGTTTCAGCTTTAGCATCAGTCCTTCCAATGAACACCAGGGCTGATCTCCTTCAGAATGGACTGGTTGGATCTCCTTGCAGTCCAAGGGACTCTCAAGGGTCTTCTCCAACACCACAGTTCAAAAGCATCAATTCTTTGGCGCTCAGCCTTCTTCACAGTCCAACTCTCACATCTATACATGACTACTGGAAAAACCATAGCCTTGATTAGACGGACCTTTGTTGGTAAAGTAGTGTCTCTGCTTTTCAATATGCTATCTAGGTTAGTCATAACTTTCCTTCCAAGGAGTAAGTGTCTTTTAATTATATGGCTGCAATCACGATCTGCAGTGATTTTGGAGCCCCCCAAAATTAAGTCTGACACTGTTTCCAGTGTTTCCCCATCTATTTCCCATGAAGTGATGGGACCAGATGCCATGATCTTCGTTTTTCTGAATGTTGAGCTTTAAGCCAACTCTTTCACTCTCCTCTTTCACTTTCATCAAGAGGCTTTTTAGTTCTTCTTCACTTTCTGCCATAAGGGTGGTGTCATCTGCGTATCTGAGGTTATTGATATTTCTCCTGGCAATCTTGATTCCAGCTTGTGCTTCTTCCAGCCCAGTGTTTCTCATGATGTACTCTGCGTATAAGTTAAATAAGCAGGGTGACGATATACAGCCTTGACGTACTCATTTTCCTATTTGGAACCAGTCTGTTGTTCCATGTCCAGTTCCAACTGTTGCTTCCTGACCTGCATATAGGTTTCTCAAGAGGCAGGTCAGGTGGTCTGGTATTTCTATCTTTTTCAGAATTTTCCACAGTTTATTGTGATCCACACAGTCAAAGGCTTTGGCGTAGTCAATAAAGCAGAAATAGATGTTTTCCTGGAAGGTTGATGCAAATATAATTGCAGTTTCAGACCGTGAATTTTAAATCATCATAACTGGACTCAAGCCCATCTTTATTAGTTAAAATAGGAACTATTATAATCAGTACATTTTTGCCAATAGGAAATAAGTTTGTTTATCCCTGTAGTATCAAAATCAATACTTAGGGATTTGATGAACTCTTGGAAAGCACTTCCTGCCTTCTGCTGGCTCTGGAAGCATTTTCCCTGCAAAAAGTTTTCGAGGTGCTGGAGAAGTGGTAGTTGGTTGATGAGGGGTCAGGTGAATATGGTGGATGATGCAAAACTTCATAGCCCATTTGTTCAGCTTTTGAAGCATTGGTTTTGTGATGTGCAGTCAGGTGTTGTCAGGGAGGAGAACTGGGCCCTTTCTGTTGATCAATGCCAGCTGCAGGCGTTGCAGCTTTTGGTGCATCTCATTGATTTGCTGAACATACTTCTCAGATGTGTTGGTTTTGCTAGGATTCACAAAGCTGTAGTGGATCAGACCGGCAACAGACCACCAATTAGTGACCATAACCTTTTCTGGGTGCAAGTTTGGCTTTGGAAAGTGCTTTGAAGCTTCTCAGTCCAACCACTGAGAATGGTCATCACTAGTTCTCATATAAAATCCACTTTTTGTCACATATCACAATCCAATAGAGAATAAGAGAAGAACCTAATGTAGAAAAAGAAAAGACGATCCTTCAAAACGATGATGTTTTTCATTTTCAGTCAGTTCATGATGCACCCACTTCTCGAGCGTTTCACCTTTCAAATTTGCTTCAGCTGCTGAGCAACTATAGAATGGTTGATGTTCAGCTCTTGGGCAACTTTTCATGTAGTTGTAAGCCTCTCAGTTGGTTACTGTCAACTTTCCATGGGCAGCCACTATGTTTATCTTCAGGCTTTTATCTAGTTTGTAAAACTTCTTGAACCACCACTGCACTGTACATTTGTAAGCAGCTCCTGGGCCAAATGTGTTGTTGTGAGTTGTCTCTGCTAACTTGAATAGGAAAATCGCTTGAATTTGCTTTTTCTCTAACATCATTTCCATAGTTGAAATAAATATAAACAAGTAATAAGTCAGCCAAAAACATAAAGCAAGAAATGTGCATTAAAATGATGTACAGCACAGCCAAATTTAAGAAAGTATTGCAATATCAAATGGAAACTTTAAACAATGCAAAAACCGCAATTGCGTTTGCACCAACCTAGTAGTAATTGACATTTTAGAGGAATTACAAGGTT
>SJYQ01095433.1:0-10723 GCA_006410935.1 Redunca redunca | reverse complement strand
CTCTAAAATCTTTGCCTGTCATCTTTCAACATTATCCTGCTTCTCTGAGGTTATAATGGCACATTTTTCTCTCTTAAAAAAAAAAATCTTTTCAAGTTAATGTTCTAAGGCCATTGATCCAATTCAAAAGCAAATCCAGGGATTAATCCAGAATATGCCAGAAAACAGAGCAGTATTCTCTGCAGCACTTCCTCACGTGGTGTTTAATCGCTCTCACAGCCACTCCACTCTGGTTTCCAGGGAGTCCCAACTTGGGACTGACCGAGTCAGATCCCCGCCTGTGTTCCTCAACATTCGGGAAACTTCATGGTGCAGAGAAAAGACGCTCAGGAGACGTTTAGTCACTTGAATTTTGTGATTTGGATACTGTCTGTGCTTCTAAAAGGAAGCCTGGGCTTTTCAGAGTGGGAAGCAGTGCTCAACTGTTACTTTGAATTCAGACAAGTCAGAATGTATAGCCTGGAAGCAAATCTCCATGGCCGCATTGAATCTAGACCATATCAATTTGCCTTGGTCTCTTCTTGTGATTTTTAATACTTCGCCTACCAGATCAGTTCAGTGTGTCCGACTCTGCGACCCCATGGACTGCAGCACGCCAGGCTTCCCTGTCCATCATCAACTCCTGTAGCTTGCTCAAACTCCTGTCCATCAAGTCAGTGATGCAATCCAACCATCTCATCCTCTATCAGCCTCTTCTCCTTCCCAGCATCAGGGTCTTTTCCAATGACTCAGCTCTTCGCATCAGGGGGCCAAAGTATTCCAGTGAATATCCAGGACTGTTTTCCTTTAGGATGGACTGGTTAGATCTCCTTGCAGTCCAAGGGACTCTCAAGAGTCTTCTCCAACACCACAGTTCAAAAGCATCAATTATTCAGTGCTCAGCTTTCTTTATACTCCAACTCTCACATCCATACATGACCACTGGAAAAACCATGGCTTTGACTAGATAGACCTTTGTTGGCAAAGTAATGTCTCTGTTTTTTAAAATGCTGCCTAGGTTGGTCATAGCTTTCCTGCCAAGAAGCAGGCATCTTTTAACTTCATGGCTGCAGCCACCATCTGCAGGGATTTTAGAGCCAAAAAAATACAGTCTCTGTTTCCATTGTTTCCCATCTATTTGCTGTGAAGTGATGGGACCGGATGCCATGATCTTACTTTTCTGAATGACAAGACCCATTCTCCCCCTCAGTCAGTCTCTGCCATCAGGAAGCTCCCATAAGCGTCTTATCCTTCTCAGTCAGAGGGCAGACCAAAAACCACAGTCACAGAAAACCAACCAATCTGATCACATGGACCACAGCTTTGTCTAACTCAATGAAACTATGAGCCATGCCATGTGGGGCCACCCAAGACAGACGGGTCATGGTGGAGAGGTTTGACAGAAAGTGGTCCACTGGAGAAGGGAATGGCAAACCACTTCAGTTCTTGCCTTGAGAACCCATGAACAGTGTGAAAAGGCAAAAAGATAGGACACCGCAAGATGAACTCCCCAGGTCAGCAGGTGCCCAATATGCTCCAGGAGAAGAATGGAGAAATAACTCCAAAAAGAATGAAGGGATGGAGCCAGAGCGAAAACAACGCCCAGCTGTGGATGTGACTGGTGGTGGAAGTAAAGTCTGATGCTGTAAAGAGCAATGTTGCATAGGAACCTGGAATGTTAGGTCCATGAATCAAGGTAACTTGGAAGCGGTCAAACAGGAGACAGCAAGAGTGAATCTTGACATTTTAGGCATCAGTGAACTAAAATGGACTGGAATGGGTGAATTTAACTCAGATGACCATTATATCTACTACTGTGGGTAAGAATCCCTTAGAAGAAATGGAGTAGCCCTCACAGTCAACAAGAGAGTCCAAAATACAGTACTTGGATGCAATCTCAAAAATGACAGAATGATCTCTGTTCATTTCCAAGGCAAATCATTCAATATCATGGTAATTACTGCCCCAACCAGTAATGCTAAAGAATGAACAGTTCTATGAAGACCTACAAGACCTTCTAGAACTAGACCCAAAAAAGATGTCCTTTTCATAATAGGGGACTGCAATGCAAAAGTAGGAAGTCAAGAAACCCCTGGGGTAACAGGCAAATTTGGCCTTGGAGTACAGAATGAAGCAGGGCAAAGGCTAATAGAGATTTGCCAAGAGAACGCACTGGTCATAGAAAACATCCTCTTCCAACAACACAAGAGGAGACTCTATACGTGGACATCACCAGATGGTCAATACTGAAATCAGACTGATTCTATTCTTTGCAGCTGAAGATGGAGAAGCTCTATACAGTCAGCAAAAACAAGACTGGGAGCTGACTGTGGCTCAGATCATGAACTCCTTATTGCAAAATTCAGACTTAAATTGAAGAAAGTAGGGAAAACCACTATACCACTCAGGTATGACCTAAATCAAATCCCTTATGATTATACAGTGGAAGTGAGAAATAGTTTTAAGGGACTAGATCTGAATAGATAGAGTGCCTGACGAACTATGGACGGAGGTTCGTGACATTGTACAGGAGACAGGGATCAAGACCATCCCCAAGAAAAAGAAATGCACAAAGGCAAAATGGCTGTCTGGGGAGGCCAAGCAAATAGCTGTGAAAAGAAGAGAAGCGAAAAGCAAAGGAGAAAAGGAAAGATATACCCATCTGAATGCAGAGTTCCAAAGAACAGCAAGGAGAGATAAGAAAGCCTTCCTTGGCAATCAGTGCAAAGAAATAGAGGAAAACAACAGAATGGGAAAGACTAGAGATCTCTTCAAGAAAATGAGAGATACCAAGGGAACATTTCATGCAACGATGGGCTCAATAAAGGACGGAAATGGTATGGACCTAACAGAAGCAGAAGATATTAAGAAGAGAACACACAGAAGAACTGTACAAAAAAGATCTTCACGACCCAGATAATCACAATGGTGTGATCACTCATCTAGAGCCAGACATCCTGGAATGTGAAGTCAAGTGGGCCTTAGAAAGCATCACTATGAACAAAGCTAGTGGAGGTGATGGAATTCCAGTTGAGCTATTTCAAATCCTGAAAGATGATGCTGTGAAAGTGCTGCTCTCAATATGCCAGCAAATTTGGACAACTCAGCAGTGGCCACAGGACTGGAAAAGATCAGTTTTCATTCCAATCCTAAAGAAAGGCAATGCCAAAGAATGCTCAAACTACTGCACAATTGTACTCATCTCACATGCTAGTAAAGTAATGCTCAAAATTCTCCAAGCCAGGCTTCAGCAATATGTGAACCGCGAACTTCCAGATGTTCAAGTTGGTTTTAGAAAAGGCAGAGGAACCAGAGATCAAATTGCCAACATCTGCTGGATCATCGAAAAAGCAAGAGAGCTCCAGAAAAATATCGATTTCTGCTTAAGCCTTTGACTGTGTGGATCACAATCAACTGTGGAAAATTCTGAAAGGGATGGGAATACCACATCACCTGACCTGCCTCTTGAGAAATCCGTATGCAGGCCAGGAAGCAACAGTTAGAACTGGACGTGGAACAACAGACTGGCTCCAAATAGGAAAAGGAGTACGTCAAGGCTGTATATTGTCACCCTGCTTATTTAACTTATATGCAGAGTACATCATGAGAAATACTGGGCAGGAAGAAGCACAAGCTGGAATCAAGATTGCCGGGAGAAATATCAATAACCTCAGATATGCAGATGACACCCCCCTTATGGCAGAAAGTGAAGAAGAACTAAAGAGCCTCTTGATGAAAGTGAAAGAGGAGAGTGAAAAAGTTGGCTTAAAGCTCAACATTCAGTAAACTAAGATCATGGCATCCAGTCCCATCACTTCATGGAAAATGGATGGGAAAACAGTGGAAACAGTCGCTGACTTTATTTTTGGGGGCTCCAAAATCACTGCAGATGGTGATTGTAGCCATGAAATTAAAAGACACTTACCACTTGGAAGGAAAGTTATGACCAATCTAGATAGCATATGAAAAAGCAGAGACATTACTTCGCCAACAAAGGTCCGTCTAGTCAAGGCTATGGTTTTTCCAGTGGTCATGTATGGATGTGAGAGTTGGAGTACAAAGAAAGCTGAGCACTGAAGAATTGATGCTTTTGAACTGTGGCGTTGGAGAAGACTCTTGAGAGTCCCTTGGACTGCAAGGAGATCCAACCAGTCCATCCTAAAGTAGCTCAGTCCTGGATATTCGTTGGAAGGACTGATGCTGAAGCTGAAACTCTAGTACTTTGGCCACCTGATGCAAAGAGCCAACTCATGGAAAAGACCGTGATGCTGGGAAAGATGGAAGGCAAAAGAAGAAGGTGGCAGAGGATGAGATGGTTGGATGGCGTCACCGACTCAATGGACATGAATCTGATCGAACTCCAGAGACAGTGGAGGACGGAGGAACTTGGTGTGCCGCAGTCTGTGGACTCATGAAGAGCTGGACATGACATAGCAACTGGACAACAACAAACCCCAAAATGTGCCTTTTAAAATCCTTGCATTGGGAGAGTGTTCCTTTGTGGTCACAGACAGGATCTGTTTTTGTAAACATTTCACAAACCTAAGGGAAGGATATTTTAAGTGTGAGGGATCCTAGATTCTACATAGATATTGTATCAGCTTTACTGACTCTATTGTTTAATTCCTGTGTCCTATCTGGTGAATTAGAACGCTGAAGAGTGAACACAGGAGAGCCAAGGTCGCCCATTACTGTTGTATTTGCACGAGATTCTCCCAGGATGTATTATTTCTTCAGTATGTTGCTTGGTGCCCACGTATTCCTAACACACTATCAATTTTGCCTTTTACATTACATAATATTCCTCTTAATTCGACACACGTGACCTTGAACCTCGCCTTGTCTGATGACACCTGCAGATTCCGCTCTTTGTTCTCCTTCTCTGTTACCTGGGCCCTCACCTTATGTCCACCTTCATCACTCCGTGTTCTCGTAGACAGTGTGGACCTGGGTTTAGTTTATTTCTCAGCCCTACTTAGCTGCCTGTCCTTTGGTGGGAAAGCTCAGTCCGCATGGTGACATACTTGGTTCTGCTCGCTTCAGCTTCACGTTCGTCCCTCATCACGCACAGACCGCTTCTGCCCACCCGATCCCCGTGTCCTGGTCTGCTCAGGGGGTAGCACCTGCACCCCCCCACCCCCCCAGCTTGTCTGAAGTCCTCACTCAGGGATCCCTCCCTCCCACGGTCCCTGCAACCATGGGTATCCCTTGAAGACTCGTGTCCGAGTACTTCCCACACCGAGAGGTTTCCTCCTGTGTCCCTGACACAGCAACCATGCCCCTGGAGACGGGTGGAACGCTCGCTCTGATGGTGGGATCCCTACTTCTAAACAGAGTAATGCTGTACACAGACTGGGCGGAAGGGGACACAGAACAGAAGCCAGAGAGAGACTGGGCCAGGAAGTCACTGGGCCAGAGATGCTGGCGGCCACTGAGATGGTGACGCACGACAGAGTTGTAGACGTGTTTTGGAAATCAAATGCTAATTGAAAAAAATAAAATAGTCCGGCCACCACCTGTAAACTGCTCCATCCCAGGCTCTTCCCTCCACCCGAAACCTCTCCTGACGTCCAGACACCTCATGGCTTTTTTCTTTTTACAGCTTTCATTTCCTTATTTGGGGCTGTGCAGGGTCTTCCTGACTGTGCGTGTGCGCCCTCTGGTTGCAGCGAGCAGGTCTCCTCTCTGTTGCGGAGCACGGGCTCGAGTGTGTGTGGGCTTCAGGAGCTGTGGTGCGAAGGCTTGGTTGCCTCACAGCATGTGGGGTCTTCCCAGCCCAGGGATCGGACCTGTGTCCCCTTCATTAGCAGGCAGACTCTTAGCCACTGGGGTACCAGGGGAGCCCCTCACAGCTTCTTACACATCTTTGTTCAACGACCCATGGATGCTTTAAGTGCAAATCCAGATTCTCCCCCACGGCACCAAATCTGTTATTTTCCTGGCAAAGGATGTCACCATGGACCTGACTCTCTAACCGGAACCCTAACGGTCAGTGCTCATCACTCACTCACACATCAAGCCTACCTCCTCCAGGTTTGGAAAATCCATTCTCTGTCTCCCCAGCTCCACTGTTGGCCTCCCACCTGGACGGCCTCCTCCAAGCAGCTGTTCTCGTCCTCAGTCACTTCATCTCCTGCTCCTACCCACCCCCAGCTACTCATCACCCTGCAGCCGGGAGAGGCTGGCAAGTTCAAAGGGGACCACGCACCGCCCTGCTTACCAGCCCTCGGCGGCAGGCACTGTCTTCAGTGTGACACCCCACGCGCCACTGTCTGCCCACATGATCTCAGACGAACCCTGACCGAAACCAGCCTAGTTAGCAAGCAGAGCCTGTGAGACTCCTGGACGGTGTCACGGAGCCCAGAGGCAGGACTGAGGCCAGAACCAAGCACTCAGATGTCCGCCAAGCCCCCAGCCCCTCCCAGCCCTGCTTCTCTGGACACAGGGGCTTCAGCCACCACTCCAGCCACGGGCCTCCTGGTTTCTGTGTGGCCTGGCGCCGTGATCTCCAGTGTAAGAGCCCGAAGGACCCTGGGGTCCGGTGACGGCAGGGCCACCTCTGGACCACGGGGGCCGCCCTCACAGCTGCCCGGGAGGAGAGATGCTCGGAAGCGGATGTTTTGGTGTCAGAGGCTCTCAGAGCAGGGTCGGTCGGGGTGGGGGAGGCGGAGCGGCAGGGGAGATGGGCTGTGAACCGCTCTCTGCCCGTCAGAGCCCCCTGAGCGTCCCCTGCCTGCTCTCCCCGGCCTGAGCCCTCCTGAGCCGTCCGCCTCCCACCGTGGGCGCCTCGTGACTGTCTTCACGCAGGGCCTCAAAAAGGCTGCCGCTGCCCCCCGAGTCCACTGTCCTCCTCCGACCACGCCCCCTGCACCAGGGCCCCAGCAGCCCGAGAGGGCGGGGCGCGCTCCTTCTGAGCTGGGTCCGAGATCCGGGCAGAAAGCCCCCTGACCGCGCTCCCCAGCGCCTGGGCCTCCCACCAGGAGGCCGTCAATGGTTTAGAAGGTTGCCGTTGTCTGAGGTGGTTTCCCTTCACAGCAATTTCTTTCTGTGCTTTTAAGAGCTGCGGCAGTTCACTACTCCGTTTTATATTTAATCACTCTTACATCTGAGCACAGCACTTGGACATCTCCATGGCAAAACGTCCTAGGACAGAGGTGGCCTTACGGCGGCCTCAGGACCCCGCGCGGGCCTGGCCAGCGGGTCTCCCTGCCGCAGGGCCTGGACGGGGAGGCAGGCCGCCAGCGAGCTCCCATGGCTTCCACCTCCCCCGCCTCAACGGGCCTCCTGGTCCCTAAACCGGAGAGCGCCCGCAGCCTCCAGCCTCCGCCAGCCCTCCCCCACTGTGATGCTGCTGCTGCTGCTGCTAAGTCGCTTCAGCCGTGTCCGACTCTGTGCGACCCCACAGACGGCAGCCCACCAGGCTCCTCCATCCCTGGGATTCTCCAGGCAAGAACACTGGAGTGGGTTGCCATGTCCTTCTCCAGTGCATGAAAGTAAAGAGGGGCTCTATTCAAATCGCACTTGAATACCAAGTAGGTGCCAGGTCTTTAGAAATTAATAAAATACAGATTCTCCTCTTAAGAGATCTGTAATACAGTGTGAAAAGCCCTCTCTTTGCATTCACTACAGGGCTAGGTCATTCGACCCTAAACCCCCAAAAGGCAATCCAAAAATGCTTGTGGAGTAAGTGAACTATTTAATTCTGGGAGCAAAACCAGATGCCCGGAGGGACAGGGCAACGGGGCACTTCCTTCTGTCCAGAGACCTGTGGACAGCATCGCAGCACAAGGGATGCGTAGGGGCCGTTTACCAAGGGGCAGCAGTCCGTCCAAGCGGAGGGAGCGGCGTGTGCAGACAATGTACAGGGAGATGAAATGTCCAGGACGCAATGAGAAATAGCTCCACAGGACGGGGACCCAGGCCACAAGGCCACGTGGTGACATCACAGCCAAAGGTGTGTCCAGGCTGGACCGGAGGTGGCTGAGCGGCCGTGACACGGCCACAGCGTGGAAACGTCCCCACGACCGCCCCCTGCCCCCTGCCCCCATCCTGACAGTGTGTGAATCTAAATACATTTGCATTATGTCAACAGTGGGATTTTTCACTGAAAAAAGCATTTTCGGGAATGAATTTCACTGAATCTACGTAACTCTGTGCTCAGTTTTCTAAACAAAGTTTTGTTTTCATTTCCGCTTCCCCCCTCCCCCGACCCCGCCTGAAGATTCTCACTAGGGTTAATTCTCTTGCCGTGTTTGGGGAGGTGTGTCTGTCTACAGTTTTATCAGCGCTTCCGTCACTGGGGGTTTCCTCTGGGGCCATTTTTCCCTCATTAAATTTCGTACCAGTTGCTCAATCACGTCTGACTCTTTGGGACCCTCCAGACGGTAGCCGCCAGGCTCCCCCGTCCACGGGATTTCCCAGACAAGAAGACTGGGGTGGGTCGCCATTCCCCCTCCAGGGGATCCTCCCGACCCAGGGGTCGGTCCCCGGTCTCCCACATTGCAGGCAGATTCTTTACCGTCTGAACCACCAGGAAAGCCCAAACTATATAAAGATGACTCCGTTCTCATCCCCTTTAATACTTCACTATCATGATCATTACTACTACTCCTGGGCCGCTCTGGGTCTTCGCTGAGGTGCGTGGGCTCCTTGCTGGAGCACAGTCTCTCGTTGCCTTGGTTGTCAGACTTGGTTGTCACCCGGTGGCCTGTGGGACCTGAGTTCCCCAGCCAAGGATCGAACCCGTAACCTCTGCACTGAAAGAGATTCTTAAGCACTGGACCACCAGGGAGGTCCCTATCCACTTTTAGATAGTAATAACTGCCATTCTTGAGAGTTTTTCTTTGACTAATGATGCTACTTAGAAATGCGTTGTTTAATCTCCAAATATTGTGGGATTTTCTAAGCTATCTTTCTGTTAGTGACTTCAAGTAGGGTTCTGACAGAATACTTATATGAGTTCTGTTAAATGGATTAAGGGGTGTTTTATGTCTCGTAGTCTGCATAGCTATTGCAGTAACACAAGAGTAAAGCTTGGGAAGGAACAAATAAAACTCCATTTGTTCACAGATGACATGATTATCAATAAAGAAAATCCCAAAGGATCAATTAAAACACTGAAACCAGTGATTACAGCGAGGCTGCAGGATTTAAGATCAACATATAGAAGTCAACTGCTTTGGGGGACCCCCCGGCCCAGTGACTAAGACTTTGCCTTCCAACGAAGGGGGTGCAGGTTCAGTCCCTAGTTGGGGAACTAATATCCCATATGCCTTGGGGCCCAAAAAACAAAACATGAAACAGAAAGTGTTCTAACAAATTCAATGAAGACTTTTAAAAAATGGGTCAGATTAAAAAAAAAAAAACTTTAAAAAGTCCAGTGGTTTCCAGTATTTCAACACTGAACAATAGGAATTGGATATTTAAAACACAGTATCTTTTACATTAGCACCAAAGAAAGGGAGGAAAAGTATTTGGTAACAAATCGAACAAACCATGTACATGACCCATAGGCAGAGAAGTACAAAACTCTTACGTAAGAAACCAGAGAAGATCTAAATAGATGCAGAGATAGTCCACGTTCACGTGTCTGACTCTTTGTGACCCCACAGACTGCAGCATGCCAGGCCTCCCTCACCCTCCTCACCCTCTCCTGGAGCTTGCTCAAACTCATGTCCATTGAATATGCGATGCCATCTGACCATCTCGTCCTCTGTCCTCCCCTTCTCCTCCTGCCTTAGGCCTTTCCCAGCATCAGGGTCTTTTCTAATAAGTCAGCTCTTCGCATTTGGCGGCCAAAGTAGTGGAGCCTCAGCATAAGCCCTTCCAGTGAGCATTCAGGGCTGATCTCCTTTAGGGTGAACTGGCTGGCTCTCCCTGCAGTCCAAGGGACTCTCGAGTTTTCTCCAACACCACAGTTCAAAAGCATCAATTCTTCGACGCTCAGCCTTCTTTATGGTCCATCTCTTACAACCATACATGACTACTGGAAGAACCACAGCCTTGACTAGATGGACCTTTGTCAGCAAACTGATGTCTCTAACCTTGTTCGTGGACGAGAAGACTTAATATTGTTAAGATGTCAGCTTTCTCCAACATGGTCTACAGATTCAACACAATCCCAACCAAAATCCCAGCAAGTCATTATATGGATATCAACAAACTGACTTTAAAGTTCGTATTATTCTGTATCATACAGGTGTATGAGGATATTCACTGCAATGCTGTGTATTAGTGAGACTACTATTTAAATGGCTGGTGTGAAAAGGTAGTCAATTATGAAAAATCAATAAAATTCTATACCACAAAGTAGTTAAAAATAATGAGGTAACGCTTTCTGTAGTGATCTAGAAATACAATCCACAATAAATATTCAGTGAAAAAATTAAGGCATAGATCAGAGTGTGCAGCACACAGCCAGGTGTGAGAACAGACCGACCTGGGGCCTGCATGCATGGAGAGACAGCCTCTGGAAGGGAGCAGACGGCGTGTCTGGATTAGCTTTCTGTGGCTGCTGCAACAAGTTACCACAAATAGGGGGGTTCGGGGCAGGGGTGGGGGGACATGGCAGAAACGGATGGTCTCTGGTTCTGGAGGCTGGAAGTCTGGGATCAAGGGGCCGGCAGGGCTCACTCCTAAAGCTCTTGGGGAGGGTCCCCCAGAGGGTCTCCGGGCGCTGGAGGCCGGGAGTCTGGGATCAAGGGGCCGGCAGGGCTCACTCCTAAAGCGCTCGGGGAGGGTCCCC
>SJYQ01095431.1:0-48104 GCA_006410935.1 Redunca redunca | reverse complement strand
GGCTTAGGATCTTATTTGAAGAAAGAAACCGGATTTACTGGGAAACAAAATCATAGACGGAGACTCAGCACTCCTGGGCTCTAGTCCTACCAGTTTCTTTCTTAATTGGCCATGATTGTAAAGCAGATTGTTTCACCTCTTCAAGCCTGTTTACACACACATGGATAAAGAGGGGCTTTAAATTGCTGTTTAACATCCTTGTAAATCTAACAATCCGATTTCACAAATTGAAGAGAGATCATCATGTATTTCCATTCTTTCAGGACTTTGCATTCAGTTACTAGTGTCCTGTCTAGGCTCACTCTTCCTTTTGTTTGTTTGTTTCTTGTTTTTCCTGGCTGCACCACTGGCATGTGGGATCTAAGTTCCCTGACCAGGGATCAAACCCACACCCCCTGTATTGGCAGCATGGCGTCTTAACTGCTGGACCGAGTAGGGAAGTCCTGTGGCTCATTCTCCTGCTTACCAGTCCTCCTCTGAGCCAGCCTCCTTTCACAAACCCGTGTCATGCTCACTGCTATGTTCTGTTGGGCAGAGCAAGCCCTCCCCTCAGAACCCCTCCCCCACCCACAACTCAGCTTTTGCTGCCAACGCCTGGATTCTTCTAAAGGTCTTCAACTTGCTTCAAATGTGTGGTCTTCTGCCCCTGTTTTCCCACAGTTTCTCTAGTATATTCTGAGGTTCTGTCTCAGAGGACCTGCATGGTCCACTATTCATCATTGGCCAGGCCAACAGTTTAGGGGAGATAGCTGCCAACAACCCTCCTTACGTCCTGGGCAAGTATCCCAAATCAGCATCACTCTGGGTAGCCAGGAAAGAGGGAAAACAATCTGAAAGAAGTGTAGATTCAATAGAGGAACTGCATTCACAGAGCATCTTTCTAGATGGAATGTTTCCATTGGATGCTGAAGACCATTACCAAAGAAATATAGCTTAAAAGAGACAGCTCATGGCTTCGGCAATGTTTCCCCCACCCAATTCCACACCCCACTTCCTACCTTCATAATAAAGGAAAGTGCTCAATTTCTAGACGTTAGTGAAAATAAAGATGTCATTTTTCCCATCAAGGTTCACAGAACCCTTGAATTCTAGTCATTTGGGGAGCAGTGGCCCCCAGGTTTAAGTTCTGCAGTGTCACAGGCACCAATGTCTTCCCAAGCACCAGCCTTGAAAGGTCTGAATCTTTTTGACTCCCTCCTCTCCCTGGCAGCCCACTCACATCCACGCAATTGGCCAGATTCCACCTCTGGCATTCCTGGTCTTTGCAGGGTTTTCTGTTTCTGTCTGAGGGCAAGACGGCGGCGACTTGGTTGGGACTTGCTTCTGATCTGTGTGTCTATCTGGCCGGATGGAGGCGTGGGAGATCTTGCTTTCCTGACCAAGGGCGCCCCCTGCAGTGGAAGCGCAGAGTCTTCGCCACTGGACCACCAGGCAAGCCTGGGCCTTTACATCAGAAGCGATGGCCAGTCTTCTCTCCGGAGTATCCAAATCACTTCTGTTAGATTAATATTCACTCTGATTTTCTCTTGCAGTTTAGAAACCTTGCCTACAAAATTAAGTTCAGCTCTTTACCCTTGGATTCAAAACCCTCTAAGGTTTTACAATTTTTTTTTAAAGCCCTTCATGGTAAAATCTACCTTTCAAGTTCCCTCTGTCCCATGACTCCTCTATCTGTAATTTGAACTCCTCTAGTATTTTTGCTTTCCTAAAACTCTTTCTAATAACCATCTCCTGCTTCCTGTGTACCCTGTCTTCAAGTGGTATTTTCTTAAACTAACACAGTTTTTTGTTTTTTTTTTAGATAAACACTTTTATTTATTTATGCTTCTCCAGTTTGTTTAAAACAACAAAAACAACCCCCTTAATATAACTGACAACCCTTCTCCCCTCACCCTTCCTTGGGCTGAAGGGTAGTTAATGGGGAAATGGCCGCCAGGGATGAGGCTGACCATAAGAACCCCGTAGGGAGGTAATGGAGTGATGGAGCCTGAATCCCCTGCCCAGGAAATAGGGCATCTGTAGTGTATGAACTAGGGAGTAAACTAACATAGGTCTGCTAAGTATCTTTTCTCCTGTTAATGCTTCTGGCACTCCAATGCCCTCTGTTCATTCACGGCAGGATTCAGCATTGTATTTTTAAAAAGTAAACATTTATTTCCCCAAATATGAGGTCCTTGTACACAATTTCAAAATTATATTTTTTAAAAAAAGAAGGAAAGAATCACCCACAATTCTATCACTCAGTGGAAATTATTGCAAAAATATTTAGTTTTTATTTTATGCATTTCATAAAGTAATTCATGGTTCATACAAAGAAATTTAGGAAATGTAGATGAATACAAATAAGAAAGTTAAAAATCCTATAACTCCCATCACCCATTTCAAAACTTGGATCCTACTGTCTATGTAGACTTACATTCTGTTTTTTTCATGAGTCTTTCCCCATGTTGCTGCTGCTGCTAAGTCACTTCAGTCATGTCCAACTCTGTGTGACCCCATAGACGGCAGCCCACTAGGCTCCACCGTCCCTGGGATTCTCCAGGCAAGAACACTGGAGTGGGTTGCCATTTCCATCTCCATGTTAAGAACATGTTAAACATCAGTTCAGTTCAGTCGCTCAGTCATGTCCGACTCTTTGCGACCCCATGAATCGCAGCACGCCAGGCACGCCAGGCCTCCCTGTCCATCACCATCTCCTGGAGTTCACTCAGACTCACGTCCACCAAGTCAGTGATGCCATCCAGCCATCTCATTCTCTATCAACCCCTTCTCCTCCTGCCCCTAATCCCTCCCAGCATCAGAGTTTTTTCCAATGAGTCAACTCTTCTCATGAGGTGGCCAAAGTACTGGAATTTCAGCTTCATCATCATTCCTTCCAAAGAAATCCCAGGGTTGATCTCCTTCAGAATGGACTGGTTGGATCTCCTTGTAGTCCAAGGGACTCTCAAGAGTCTTCTCCAACACCACAGTTCAAAAGCATCAATTCTTCGGCGCTCAGCCTTCTTCACAGTCCAACTCTCACATCCATATATGACCACAGGAAAAACCATAGCCTTGACTAGATGGACCTTAGTCGGCAAAGTAATGTCTCTGCTTTTGAATATACTATCTAGGTTGGTCATAACTTTTCTTCCAAGGAGTAAGCATCTTTTAATTTCATGGCTGCAGTCACCATCTTCAGTGATTTTGGAGCCCCAAAAAATAAAGTCTGACACTGTTTCCCCATCTATTTCCCATGAAGTGATGGAACCGGATGCCATGATCTTTGTTTTCTGAATGTTGAGCTTTAAGCCAACTTTTTCACTCTCCACTTTCACTTTCTTCAGGAGGCTTTTTAGTTCCTCTTCACTTTCTGCCATAAGGGTGGTGTCATCTGCATATCTGAGGCTACTGATATTTCTCCCGGCAATCTTGATTTCAGCTTGTGTTTCTTCCAGTCCGGCGTTTCTCATGATGTACTCTGCATAGAAGTTAAATAAGCAGGGTGACAATATACAGCCTTGACGTACTCCTTTTCCTATTTGGAACCAGTCTGTTGTTCCATGCCCAGTTCTAACTGTTGCTTCCTGACCTGCATACAGATTTCTCAAGAGGCAGGTCAGGTGGTCTGGTATTCCCATCTCTTTCAGAATTTTCCACAGTTGATTGTGATCCACACAGTCAAAGGCTTTGGCATAGTCAATAAAGCAGAAATAGATGTTTTTCTGGAACTCTCTTGCTTTTTCCATGATCCAGCGGATGTTGGCAATTTGATCTCTGGTTCCTCTGCCTTTTCTAAAACCAGCTTGAACATCAGGAAGTTCACGGTTCACGTATTGCTGACGCCTGGCTTGGAGAATTTTGAGCATTACTTTACTAGCATGTGAGATGAGTGCAATTGTGCAGTAGTTTGACCATTCTTTGGCATTGCCTTTCTTTGGCATTGGAATGAAAACTGACGTTTTCCAGTCCTGTGGCCACTGCTGAGTTTTCCAAATGTGCTGGCATATTGAGTGCAGCACTTTCACAGCATTATCTTTCAGGATTTGAAATAGCTCAATAGGAATTCCATCATCTCCACTAGCTTTGTTTGTAGTGATGCTTTCTAAGGCCCACTTGACTTCACATTCCAGGATGTCTGGCTCTAGGTGAGTGATCATACCATCGTGATTATCTGGGTCGTGAAGATCTTTTTTATACAGTTCTGTGTATTCTTGCCACCTCTTATAGTTGCATTGTAATACCATTGTAACTCATTTAGTCTTTACTATTAAATAACCAGGCTTCCCTGGTGGCTCAGGTGGTAAAGAATCTGCCTGCAGTTCAGGACACCTGGGTTTGATCCCTGGGTCGGGAAGTTCCCCTGGAGGAGGGCATGACAACCCACTGCAGTATTCTTGCCTGGAGAATCTCCATGGACAGAGGAGCCTGGCAGGCTGCCATCTGTGGAGTCAGACACAACTGAAGCAACTAAGCAGCAGCATGTTAACTATCTGAAAAAAACAATTTTACTCTTTATTCTGGTTACAAAGATAATACAGGTATGTTGTGAATTTTTTTTTTTTTGGCTTCACTGGGGCTTAGTTGCAGCATGTGGGATCTAGTTCCCTGACCAGGGATGGAACCCAGGTCCCCTGCATTAGGATCTTGGAGTCTTAGCCACTGGACCACCAGGGAGCTCCTGTATTATGTAAATTTTAAGCCTCATAAATAATATAAAATTATAGAATGTATAAATCTATCTAAACACACTAGGGCTATTTCAGAGAAGATGGGATTTCAGGAACTGTTAATATCAAACAGGAAGAGGGTGTTCAAGGGACAGCTAGAGGGAGGCACAAACTAGAGATAGTGGATTCAAAACAGGGACATGGTGACCTGCAAGATGTGAGAGGAGAAGGTTGCTATAAAAACTAACAACTCCCTTCCCCCACACTGGTCAGTGTCCTTACCATAAATATATCCATTAAGGCTCATTGCTCAGAGAACATCAGCCCAATTTGAATGGAGCTACTGCTAAGTACAAATCCTCTTTTTAGATCTGAGGAAATGTGAGCCATAAGAGAAATTGTTTTCCCAAGGTCATAAATGGCAAATCCCAAACCACATCTTCAGATCACTGCTACTTTCCCTATATCATCTTGCATTAAATGCTCTCAATTAAAATACAGAGATGCTACCAAGAATCGGGAACAATTTTATCTGCATATCTAGTACAGATGACTTTCTCAAGGTAGCCGCTTCGCACTCGCAAACCGTTTAGGACACAAGACATACAAGTTTTGATTAGGGGAGGGAATTAGGAAAGGGTTAGAGCAAATGTCCCAAACTTCATTCTTTGTCATCTTCCTGATTTTTGCCAAAACATTTGTACTATGCTCAAGTATTTCTACTTAAAAGAACTCACTTTGGGGACTTCCGTGGTGATTCAGACCCAGAGCTCCCAATGCAGGGGTTCCTTGGTCAGGGAACTAGCTCTTGCATGCACCAAGAACCCGCACGCCCCAAACAAGATCTGGTACAGCCAAATAAATAACTCTAAAAAAGACTCACTTTAAAGATGAAATATTTATAATTCTAAATGACAAAACCCATGAAAAATCACCAGTTTTATGGGCTGGTTATTTTTTTCTAACATACATTTAGGTAAACACATAAGAGGGCTTCCCTGGTGTCTCAGTGGTAAAGAATCTGCCTGCCAATGCAGGTTCCATCCCTGGGTTGGAAAGATCCCCTGGAGAAGGAAATGCCGCCCCACTCCAGAATTCTTGCCTGGAAAATCCCATGGACAGAGGAGTGTGTCGGGCTACAGTCCATAGGGTCACAAAAGAGTCAGACACGACTTAGCGACTAAAGAACAAACACCTAAGCAATTTATATGTCCATCCCCATGCCTCCTGAAACCTTCTTGCCTGTCCTCAGTATGTCCACCACATTTTGGGAAATGCACACTTGGGTAGCACAGTGAGGGAGTCTGAGCTACATAGGCTAGCAACATGTCATGCCATGAGCCAGAAGCCCCCGAAAAGCCAAAAGAAAAACTTCTCTGTTTATTAGTAGTCAAGTTTAGCCCTAGCACCAAAGGACATATATACACACGTATGGGTCTATATATATACACACACACACACATATACGCTTCAGGGTCTACTCTAGCAAAGGAAGTTGGATGTGGACTTGGGTAGGGGAAACATTGCTGAAGCCATTACAAAAAGGAAGAGGTGCCCTCGAGGTTAGGAGGAAAGCCCACCAGAGGTAGAATATGGCAGAAGGAGCTGAGCTGTGGAAGAGGGGAGGACTCCGGGACCCGGGGATGAGTGGCAAAGCTGTGCCCAGCTGTGGCATCTACTCCAGGGAGCAGCACCAGCCTGTGGCCAGAGAGGAGTAACCCTCCCCCTCGCCTGCCCTGCGCGCTCTCCAGCTTCCAAGAAAGGTGCTCTTCAAACAAGAGACTGAGGTTGACTGCCTAAGCGTTGACTGCTTCTCAGAGCCCCTGGTCCTGGGAGAATGGTTTAGCCAGGATTAGCCAGTGGGATGAACCACCAAGGAAATTTCTTTGGCAGATATGGAAGCGGTGATGAGGCATGTGCCTCGCCAGCCCACCTCAGGTCAGTCTCTGGGGTGAGTCCTCACTGTGGGAAATCTGAAGTAGGACCCTTGACCAAGATAACCCAACAAGTCTTGATTACTTTTTCTTCTCATTTGTAGCACTATGGTAAAGTACACATAAAATAAATATTTACTATCTTAACCATTCTTAAGTGTGTAGTTCAGTGGCATTAAGAATATTCACATTGTTGTTCAACCATCACCACTATCCATCTCCAGAACTCTCATCATCCCAAATGGAAACTCCGTACTTGTTAAATAATAACTCCTCATTTCCCTTCCCCCAACCCCTGGCAACCCGCCCTTCTATCTCGTGAGTCTGACCATTCTAGGTATACCTCATATAAGAAGGGTCATACAGTATTTGTCCTTTTGTGACTGGTTCTTCTTTAATCAAGGAGACTATGCTTTCTTCTTAAGTGAACAATGCAAAGAAATAGAGGAAAACAGTAGAATGGGAAAAACTAGAGATCTCTTCAAGAAAATTGGAGATACCAAGGGAATGTTTCAGCTTCCCTGGTGGCTCAGAGGTTAAAGCGTCTGCCTCCGATGCGGGAGACCTGGGTTCGATCCCTGGGTCGGGAAGATCCCCTGGAGAAGGAAATGGTAACCTACTCCAGTATTCTTGCCTAGAGAATCCCATGGACAGAGAAGCCTGGTAGGCTACAGTCCATGGGGTCGCAGAGTTGGACACGGCTGAGTAACTTCACTTTCACTTTCAAGGGAACGTTTCATGCAAAGATGGGCACAATAAAAGACAGAAACACCAAGGACCTAGCAGAAGCAGAAGAGATTAAGAAGAGATGGCAAGAATACACAGAAGAATTATACAAAAAAGGTCTTAGTGCCCCAGATAACCACAATGGTTTTGTCACTCACCTAGAGCCAGACATCCTAGAGTATGAAGTCAGGTGGGTCTTAGGAAGCATTACTATGAACAAAGCTAGTAGAAGTGATGGAGTTCCAGCTGAGCAACTGAAAAATCCTAAAAGATGATGCTGTGAAAGTGCTGCACTCAATATGCCAGCAAGTTTGGAAACTTAGCAGTGGCCGCAGGACTGAAAAAGGTCAGTTTTCATTCCAGTCCCGAAGAAAGTTGATGCCAAAGAATGTTCCAAGAATTGCACAGTTCTACTTATTTCACTTACCAGCAAGGTAATGCTCAAAAACATTCAAGCTAAGTTTCAACAATACGTGAACTGAGAACTTCCAGATGTACAAGCTGGATTTAGTAAAGGCAGAGGAACCAGAGATCAAATTGCCAACATCCATTGGACACAGTAAAAGCAAGGGAATTACAAAAAAAATCTACTTCTGCTTCATTGTCTACACTAAAGCCCTTGACTGTGTGGATCACAACAAACTGTGGAAAATTCTTAAAGAGATGGGAATATAAGACCACCTTACCTGCCTCCTGAGAAATCTATATGCAGGTCAAGAAGTAACAGTTAGAACTGGACATGGAACAACAGACTGGTTCAAAATTGTGCAAGGAGTACATCAAAGCTGTATATTGTCACCCTGCTTATTTAACTTATATGCAGGGTATATCATGTGAAATGCTGGACTGGATGAAGCACAAGCTGGAATCAAGATTGCTGGGAGAAATAGCAACAATCTCACATATGCAGATGATGCCACACTAATGGCAGAAAGTGAAGAGGAACTACGCAGCCTCTTGATGAGGGTAAAAGAGGAGAGTGAAAAACCTGGCTTAAAATCCAGCATTCGAAAAACAAAGATCATGGCATCCGGTCTCATAACTTCATGGCAAACAGATGGGTGGGAAATGGAAACAGTGACAGATTTTATTTTCCTGGGGTCCAAAATCACTGCAGACGGTAACTGCAGCCATGAAATTAAAAGACGCTTGCTTCTTGGAAGAAAAGCTATGACAAACCTAGACAGCATATTAAAAGCAGAGACATCACTTTGCTGACAAAGATCTGTTTAGCCAAAGCTATGATTTTTCCACTAGTCATGTACGGATTTCAGAGTTGTTTTCTTCATTTCTTTAATTGAAACTGTTTGTTGAAGCAGTTCTTCCAGAAGGTATCTTTGTCCCTTGTTCATCATGCTTTCTTTTCCATTTCCTTTTTGTATTATCTTGGCTTGCATCTCCTGTTGCATCTCTTCTGTTTTATCAGTCCTCTTTAAATAGGGTAGCTTTATCTGGTACTGAGGGTAAATTCGTCACTCAACCCTGTTGACCCTGGCTTCCTTCCAAAAGCAGACTGGCTCTCTGAATGTTGTCATTGGTTTGTAATCTCTGTTTACCTCTTTGGCTTCTTGGATGAATAGAGGGGTATGACCTGGATTAGTGGGCAGTTGAGTTTGGTTATGTTGCCTCAGAATATTTTTCACACGAGTCTGATGAATTATGATGAATCATCTACCATTGGGGGCATGTGTAGCCATGGGAGGAGGTCTCCTGTGAGATTTGAACTCTCTCCCCATAGACAAGAAGGTCACTCTGGTTGCCAACTAGCACTCTGTGGCACACGAGATTTTGGTATGATGAGTCATCTTCTGTTTATTTCTGTTGAAATAACTTCAATCCACAGTTGCACAGTTGACTTTTAGGCTGTCCTCTCTTTCCTATTGAAAGGTTCCTATATGAAAGGAGGATGCTTGGACCTTCATGACTCTTTTACTAAAACACTTCACCTAAGGCTCAGAGAGAAAAATATTAGCTTTGGGCATCTTTCTTCAATGGACCTAAATTTTATTGTATCTGACAATGTAGTATAATGATTATTCAGAGTATAATGATTACTCTGACCCTGAGGTCAGAGTGCCTGGGTTCAGATATTGATTTTGCCACCAACTGGCTGATGATCACGTGCAAATTTATTTAACTTTTCTGGGCTACAATTTCCCATCATTGAAATGGAGCTAATGATATGAAAATGAAATGAATTAATACAAATAAAAGGATTTAGAGCAAAGCTTCGCATAAACTAAGTGTTCAGTAGGTGTTGCTGCTGCTGCTGCTAAGTTGCTTCAGTCGTGTCTGACTCTGTGCGACCCCACAGATGGCAGCCCACCAGGCTCCCCCATCCCTGGGATTCTCCAGGCAAGAACACTGGAGTGGGTTGCCATTTCCTTCTCCAATGCATGAAAGTGAAAAGTGAAAGTGAAGTCATTGAGTTGTGTCCAACTCTCAGCGACCCCATGGACTGCAGCCTGCCAGGCTCCTCCAACCATGGGATTTTCCAGACAAGAGTACTGGAGTGGGATGCCATTGCCTTCTCTGGTTCAATAGGTGTTAGACTTGTATATTTCTTACTATATTTCTTATAGTTCAGGTTAGAGGGTAAATGTTCAACTCCTCCACCATCTTTTAAAAAAAATATTTATTTATTTATTTGGCTGCTCTGAGTCTTAGATGCAGCACATGGGATCATTTGATCTTCGCTGGGGCATGTTGGATCTAGTTCCCTGACCAGGGATGAAACTTGGGCCCCTGCATTGGGAGCTCAGAGTCTTAGCCACTGGACCACCAGGGAAGTCCCTTTTCTACCATCTTTACGAGAAATTCTTAAGCGTTAAATTCAAGAATGTATGGAAAACCCCTAGCACAGTGCTTGACATATAATAGGTCCTCAAAACATGTGTTGACTGTTAAATAATGAGTATGGAGGAAGGGTGCAGTGAGGGGCAGAGGTTAGCAGAAGCTTTAGGAGTCTCTCTTTGCTCTGGTTTAGAGTATGCCCCCTGGACTTCCCTGGTGGTCCAGGGGTTAAGAATCCACCTGCCAATGCAAGGGACACTGGTTGGATTCCTGGTGTGGGAAGATTCCACATGCCACAGGGCAACTAGGCCGATGCACCACAGCTATTGAAGCTGTGCTCTAGAGCCTTCGAGCTGCAGCTACTGAAGCCCATGCACATATAGCCTGTGCTCTGCAACAAGAGAAGCCACGGAAATGAGACCACCACACACCACAACCAAGCGTGCTCTGCCCTCTGCAACTAGAGAAAACCCAAGTGCAGCGGTGAGGAGCAAGCACAGCCAAAAATAAAATAAAATAATTTAATTATATAGAAAATAACACGCCCCCTTTCCTCCCATTCAGACACCAAGCATATTTAAATGCTTGTCAGCAGCAAATCAAAGAGAAGTAAGATTCTAGGAGTTTGCAGGTTTAGAGTTTTCCTAACACCACCTTGCTCACTTGGATTCTAAATACTGAAAGATAATTGTATCAAGCAAACAAAAGCCCAGCGATCTCACACTTCAACCCAGTCTTTAAGCTAAACTTAACAATATTCATACAATTCCAGTTACTAAGAAGGATTTATGTTTATTTACACAAACATGGCCTTGGGATAATCTCAAGCTAATCTTTTTTAGCTTTATGATGGGCTAAAATGTTAACTTACAGTTTTCAAGAAATCCCACCAAGGGCTTCCCTCAAGGCTCAGTGGTAAAGAATCTGCTGGCCAATGCAGGAGCCTCGGGTTCAATCCCTGGTCCAGGAAGACCTCACGTGCTTCCGAGCAACTAAGTCCATGCGCCACAGCTACTGAGCCTGTGCTCTAGAGCCTGGGAGCCACAGCCACTGAAGCCCAAGCACTCTAGAGCCTATGCTCTGCGACAAGAGAGGCTTCTGCAATGAGAAGCCTGTGCGTTACAACTAGAGAGTAGCCCCTCTTGCCGCAACTAGAGAAAAACCCGCACAACAACAGAGACCCAGCAAACCCCAAATAAATAAATAGATTTAAAAAAAAGAAATCCTGCCAAAACGTGATGAGGATTTGGAGAAGTTTATAGAACCCAACTGTGGGAAATACATCTAAACAGACAAAGTCACAGATGACCATCCTCTCCATCACTCTCTAGGAGTGTTCTTCCAGCCAATTAGGATTAGGTTCAGCTGTAAAAGACAGAAAACCAAAAATAACAGTAACTTCAAGTAGGTAAAACTTTTTTACTCTCCAGTGAAAGTGGGCAGTCCAGTTCTGCCTTATCAGAGACTCCTTTTATCTTGTCATTTTCAGCATGTGGCTACTGCATGGCTCTAGATGGCTGCTTCAGCCTACGCCATTTCTTCATTCCAGTCAGCAGGAAGGAGAAAAGAGAAGTAGGGCGTGCCTTTCACACTGAAGATACTTCCTAGAAATTGCACAAAACATTTCTATCTATATCCCATTGGCCAGAACACAGTCACCTCGTCACACCCAGCTGGAAGGGAGGCTTGGTTGCATGGTCTTTATTCCGTGTATCTTACTAAAAATCTAGGGTCTCTATTATTGAAGAAGAAGAAGAGGTGAATGTTGAGGAACAACAAGCAGTCTCCACCTGTCTTTCATCTCTACTTCTCTCCCCAGATAGATTCTTTCTCTTCCCTGCAGACCAGGCTTCTCTGTTCACAGTGTCTGACCCCTCACACTGCCCACTTGTACAGATTTCGGGATGGCCACAATGTTGGCTCTTAGCTCAACTCCACAGGTCTTTTTTCAGTTCAGAAGCTGCACATGGTCTGGTCACCTCAGCCTCTGTGTCTCCATTCCAGTTTCCTAGAGAGAAAAACTGATTGGTCCTATTGGGTCAGGTGATCGATCGTGTCCTCAATTCTGAGTCAACCTTCTGTGGCCTCAGCCATGGCAGGGCTCTCCTTTTTAGGATGGGATGGAGCAGGTCCTCTCAGGGGTATAAATGGGAGGAACTGGTGATCCCATCTGGTGAGTTCTCCTTCCAAGCTTCCTCCTGTGGTAACACCCAGCCCACTGGATGGAGTTGTGAGTTTGCTCCTCCTGAGGGCAGGGAGAGTCATCTTTTCCCCAGAGCCTAGCAATTACCTGGCACACTCAATATTTGTGGTAGAGTGAATAATCCGGTCTAATCCTTAGTTGTGCAGTGGTTGAATGCTTGCCCAGACATGCACAGTAGGCACTACAGGAGCAGCATGAGAACCCAGGAGCCCTGGTTCCCTGGGCCTGGAGAGATCTCCCTGGATTGCCTGACTCTGTGTGTCTGCTGTGTTGTTCAGCAGTTGTCTCTGTCCCCCTGCCCGGGGTTGCAAAGAATCTCCCCTACACGTGGCCCACGAGAGCCCTAGGCTGGGGGCTATTGGCTGCACCACTCAGAGTCCATTTCCCTTCTCGGTCTTCCTGCTGAGGTCAATGTCTCCCCACAGCTCCAAGCTGGGCCCCTTTGAGGAGGTCTTGTCCTGACAAGGCCTGATCAAGCTAGGCTCTGGATGCAGCGACACTCAAAGCGGTGGGCTGAGTAATGAGACAAAGGTGGGAGAGATTTCCAAGGCCACCCACCTTGGGGCTGGTCTCAGATAGAAAAGAGTGGGTGGGAACTTCCTTGGTGGTCCAGTGGTTAAGACTATGTGCTTCCAGTGCATGGGACATGGGTTCAATCCCTGCTTGGGGAACTAAGATCTCACATGCCATGCAGCACATCATGGCCACCCCCCCCCAAAAAAAGAGCTGCTGCCTCCCCCTCCATCACTGTCCTACTCCCCAGCCCCGGTGACTTTCCCTCCCACCCCTCCAGTTCCCCCATAACTCACTGGGCCTTCCTCTCATGCTCTGCACCCACAGGCCTCGAACCCTCTGTGGCAGTCCCGAAGCTCCACCACTGTGTCTTCGGGGGGCCGTTTCCGCTGCCCATCTTGCAGGCACGAGGTGGTCCTGGACCGACATGGTGTCTACGGCCTGCAGCGGAACCTGCTCGTGGAGAACATTATCGACATTTACAAGCAGGAGTCCTCCCGGTGCGCTGTTAGGGTCTCATTTCTCTAAAGTGCAGGGCCTGGGACATAGCCAGGGAGCCCATCAGGGCCAGCAGGGAGAAGCTGAAACAATCAACCTGTCCCTTCAGTTTAGTGACGAGAGGAGTGGACCTGAGAGGAGGAGGGACTTGCCCCCAGCTTGGTAGGTCACCAGCTCAGGGGGCCTCTGATTGCTGGTCAGCACTTCCCCTTCTTCACCTGGGAGGGGCTGGCCATCTATCAGCAAGGTCCTTGCCAACCCTCCATGACCTCCCTCCCTGTGGGACTTCCTGCCCCCTGGCATAGAAACTACTCTTGGATCAGGCCTCCCGTACCCTATATGTAGCTCTGCTCCTCAGTTGAAGAGGAAGTCACCTGCCTGCCCAGACACAGCAGCAGCTGCCGGGGCACAGAGGGTGGCAGTGGCTGGTGGAGGCTGAAGAAAAAGTGCTCAGGGGGCCTCACAGGGCCTCCCTGCTGGCCCTGACCCCTGCTCCCACACTGCCCCTCCCCGCAGGCCACTGCATTCCAAGGCTGAGCAGCACCTCATGTGTGAGGAGCATGAAGACGAGAAGATCAATATCTACTGTCTGAGCTGTGAAGTGCCCACCTGCTCTCTCTGCAAGGTCTTTGGTGCCCACAAGGACTGTGAGGTGGCCCCACTGCCCACCATTTACAAACGCCAGAAGGTATTAAGCAGCAGAGGAAGCAAGCATGGGGGGGGCAGGGTGGGGACACAGGATGGGATCTCAAACTGCAGCCTCTTACTCCGCTTGACTTCAAAGGCATGCAGATAGGGCTGAAGTCCCAGCTCAGTGTGTGACCTTAGGTAAGTCACTTGACCTCTCTGGCCCTGACATTCTTCCTCACTTGTAAAATGGGATGAAAATGCTTACACTTGAGAGCTGTAAGGATCATACGAGAAATGGATGCAGTATGGTGAACTCTCAAGGCCATCTCACTGTCGTACAAGTAGATTCTACATAAAACATTACTTGCAAATTAAGGGACTCCTCTGGAGGTCTGGTGGTTAAGCTTCCAACGCAGGGGGCACTGGTTCAATCCCTGGTTGGGGAACCAAGATTCCACATGCCATGCAGTATGGCCAAAAAAAGAAATTAATCAGTTAATTTTTAAAAAATAATTGAAAAAATAAAATAAAAATTAAATTGATAGACAGGTAGAAAGTAAAGGAAAGCTCCAAGTGTGGGTGAGGTAGGGAGAGAAGGAGGGGGAGTGAGATGTGAACAGAACCCTGAATATGATAAGCATGGGAAAGGCAGGCTCTCCCACAGGGCAAATTATTACTGAACTAGACAGATGAGACTATGCCTACAAACTCCTGAAACTTGGGGGACCTACAACAAAGACCCCCAAGGATCACAGGATACACTGGAATCCCAGGAATCCCTAAAGTGGTCAGTTGTGCCACCTGGCTTTTGACAAAAGCAGATGCAAATTCTGCCTGGTGGAAAAACCCTCAATTTAGGCCTTGGGTTTTTCTTAGATTAAGATCAACATAAGATGAGCTCACGATTGAAGATACACAAAGAAATGTACTCATGAGTGAAGTCAGCAGAAACAAAATTTTCAGATTTAGACCCTCAAGAAATTAAGATACTGGAATTATTAAAGAATGTAAAGTCATCTTTGTATAAAATAAATGGAATTTAAAAATAAGCAATAATGGACTATCAAAAGTGCAGATTTGACAAAGAACCAAACAAGAGCTTTTAGAAATGAAAATATAATTGTAGAAAACAAAACGTTCAAGGGATGAATTAAATGACAACTTTCTCTCAGTAAGAGAGGACTGGGGAATTCCCTGGCTGTCCAGTGGTTAGCACTCTGTGCTTTCACTCTCGAGGGCCTGAGTTGGGGAACTAAGATGCCACAAGCCACATAGCATGGCCAGAAAAAAAATTTTTTTTTTCACATAAAAGAATTTTAAAAGGGAAAGAGAGGATTGAAAAAATAGCTTAGAATATAGCACTGGGAGATGAGAATGTTGGAAATGAGAAGGTCTAACATATTAGATATATCTGATACTCGAGATATATTAGATACTCTGATTAGATATCAGAGTCCCAGAATGAGAGAATAAAGAGAATGGAGAAGAGGCAATATTATCTTAACAGAAAATCCTGAAGACCTTTTCAAAATTGATGGAAGATAAAGCATGCAGCCCAGTGCCTGGTATTTGGTGGATATTTGGTGAATGTCTCTTTCTCACTCGGTGGTGGAGGACTTCCTCTCTCCACTTCATTCCAGAATTTATAGAATGTGCTTCCAAACTTCTTGAATAGTTCCAAACTCTCTAGATCTCTGTCAGAGTTGCCCTGAGGATGCCCTGATGGTGGAGTGGATGGGACAGTCCTCTCCTGGGTAGCCCTGGCCAGGGAGGGAGGGGCTTAGCTCTAGACCAGGTCCTCCAACCCTGAGTGCTGGCCTCTGTGTGTGGCAGAGTGAGCTCAGCGATGGCATCGCGATGCTGGTGGCCGGCAATGACCGTGTGCAAGCAGTGATCACACAGATGGAGGAGGTGTGCCAGACCATCGAGGTGAGCCTGGAAAGGGAGGGAGGGAAAGTTGCTGGGCTATTGGAGGTGAATCACAAGTAGTAGAATGTGCTTACCCAGGCTGCTAGGTTTGAATACCAGCTCTGTCCTCCTCTGTGACTTTGGTCCAGTGACTTAACTTCTTAGTGTTTGGGTTTCCTGGTTTTTAACTACGTAAAAGAGTGATAATGAGAATAATATGATGGCTACCTCCATGGATCTTTTTGAGAATTAAGTGAGATAATACAAATAAAAAACACAGAGAATTAGGCAGCAGCATTCAATGAAACTCCCTTAAATATATAGTGTTATTTTCTGAGAGAGTAGATCTTAAAAGTTCCCATCACAGGGAAAAATTTTTGTCCACTATGTATGGTGCTGGATGTCAACTAGACATACTGTGGTGATCATTCACAATATATACAAATATTGGATCATTATGTTGTACACCTGAAGCTAATATGTTATATGTCAATTAAACCTCAACAAAGTATGTATCAGTATTATTACTGAAAAGATCTGGGAACCAGCAGCCCTTGGGTGGAGTCCAGTCTCTGCCACTAATTTGTGGTTGTAATTGACAGGTCACATCTCTTCTTGGCTCCCCGTGATTGCCATTAAGTGGGGAGTGGGACAAGTAGCCTGGTACTCTCCCAGCTGTGAGGCCTCATCCTTACTCCTGGTTTTTCAGGAAAACAGCCGGAGGCAGAAGCAGTTGCTGAACCAGAGGTTTGAGGGCCTGTGTGCAGTGCTGGAGGAGCGGAAGGGTGAGCTGCTGCAGGCGCTGGCCCGAGAGCAGGAGGAGAAGCTGCAGCGGGTCAGGGGCCTCATCCGCCAGTACGGAGACCACCTGGAGGCCTCCTCTAAGCTGGTGGAGTCCGCCATCCAGTCGATGGAGGAGCCGCAGATGGCGCTCTACCTGCAGGTGGGCCCTGGCGGGAGGGGCGGGCAGCGGCAGGCCACCTAGTGGCTGCAGTGGAGGCCTTTGCACTGGGAAGCCTTACCTCTGGCTACTTGCCCCACGGCTTTGGGCAAGTCACCCTCTCTATCCTTTTTTTTCCTTAACAAATTGGGACATGCATCCCCCCTAACCCGCAGGACAGTGGTGGGCATCAGAAATGGGATATTGCTGGACCTTGGCACAGTGCTTACTCTCACCCTCCTTTCTTCCCTGCAGCAGGCCAAGGAGTTGATCAATAAGTGAGTAGGTGGAGCGCGAAGGGAGCGGAAGGGATGGGCGGGGACTCCACTGACAAGGGTGGGAAGCGGGGGTAGTGGTGCTGGGAGTCTCCAGCTGAGCCGCTGGGCTGCTGCAGGGTCGGGACGATGTCGAAGGTGGAGCTGGCCGGCCGGCCGGAGCCGGGCTATGAAAGAATGGATCAATTCACCGTGAGCGTGGAGCATGTGGCCGAAATGCTGAGGACCATTGACTTCCAGCCAGGTGAGGAAGCCAGGATGGGAGGGAGCGGCCGGCCGCTACGACTGGGCGTCCAGACCCTCTGGGTCGGGGAGGGATGGGGGTAAGACGGCCAGAGAATAAGGGACCCCAACTCACCCAGCCTTCTCCTGGCCTAGGCACTTCTGGGGAGGAAGAGGATGAGGAGGTCGCGGTAGAAGGGGAAGAGGGCAACGCAGGACCAGAGGAAGAGCGGACGGATGGGCGGGAAAGTGAGTGTGGACATCGGCGGGGTCTGGCGGGCACCCCCTTCCACCGTCAGGCCATCGTACTCTCGGAGGCACCAGGGATCGCTTGGAGCCCCTACTCCCAACCTCAACCTGGAGGGGTGCGCCCCCTAGCGCGCCGGCCCAAGTACAACTTTCTTTAACACTATCCATATCTCTGGGCTGGTAGGAAACCGGGTTAGGTGGGAAAGTGGAGGAGAAACGCTCCTGTCTAGAGAAACGAGTGAGCTGGGCTTCGGAACTGCCTTGCTTCTTGGGAGCGCCCGCCCACTGAGCTTTCTTTCCCAGGCACAGGCCAGCGCTGACTCGCTCCTGTTGCGGATCCTGCGCACCCGGGTCCTGGCGCTCGGATGGTGAACGACCTGAGCAGAGACCATCGTGCCACCCAGCCCGGCGTCCCACCGCGGGGGAGGGGCTCAATAAAGAGCTAATGCGTCCCGACCCGCAGCTCCTTTCACTGNATGGAGGCAATCAGGATGGCACTGCTGGCACAATGGTACCCTACCCAAAAGGCAGTTTGAGCTGCCAGGATTCTTGATCTTCTTCCAGCCCCAGGATCTAAATCTGACGCACAAAAAATAGAGGGTCTCTCGAGTCGGGGTGCTTTCAGATAACAAAGGCTGATCAATCTGCTTCTTGGTTTGCCTCAAAGCTGAAGTTTAGCCAAGTTAAATTTTCTCCTGGGAATCACAGCAGCAATATTATTTTATCACTGACCTCCAGGTTAAGATCACTGAGTAGGAAGTAAGAAAACTTGGCTTCTTAGTCTTTTTGAGCTGGTATAACAAAAATACCATAAGCTGGGTGGCTTATAAACAAGCATTTATTTCATCACAGTTCTTGAGGCCAGGAAGTCCAAGATCATGGTACCAGGAGGTTTACTGTCCACTGAGGACCTGTTTCTTCCTGTCTTCTCAGGTGGCCTCTTTTGTAAGCATACAGACCCCACCAGGTCCCTACCCTCATAACCGAATCACTTCCCAAAGGTCTCACCTCTGATACCATCACCTTGGGCATTAGGCTTTCACCATATGAACTTGGGGAGATACAAACATTCAAATGATGATAGCACATGTTCGTGTTTCTACTCTGTCACTAACTCACAGTGTGGACAGGTCACTTTACTTCTATGGACCTCAGTGTCCTCATCTGTAAAAGATGATTGGGGTTTGGGGGTCTCCAGACTTCTTTCCAAACCCTAGAAAATGAGACTCCCCAGTCATTTTCTGCTGCGTCTTACTCATTGCCTCTGCAGCTTCCAGGTTACCTATTTAGAAATATATTTACAGAGGTACCATATAAAGAGGGGAACTCCCCCAAATTGGAGCTACAATGGGGCTGGGAAGGGTTAGGAAAATAGCTGTCTATGAAGAGTGGGGAAAAGTGGCATCTGCCAGGATGAACGTATAATCTAAAGTTAACAAAATGATGTTTCAACAAATATTTATGGAGTGCCTACTGTGTGGTGTGTTTTAGCCATTTCAATAGGAGTCAGGTTACATTTTAGAGTGAAATGGGCCATTTCAGGGTGCTAACCCCATTAAGTTCTGACCAGCCACTGAACCCTGTGAAGACCAATGTGCCCACTTTGAAGAGGTGGTCTGACCCTTCCAGGGTCAAGATGCATCACTACAAGATGGAAGTGACGGAGTGAAGCCGACTTAGAGCCGATGTGCCTTCCAGGACAGGTAGGAGTTCCAGATAACAGCAACACACTGGACCATAGCCAACCTAAGAAACAGGGATGGTGGCATGAAGAAGAGGAAGTATAAGGAGGAAGCCAAGGGGAGAGGAGGGAAAGTGCAGCAGACAAAGAGCTAGTATCTCCAAGAATGTCCAGATCTAGGTCTCCTTCTTTCAGCCCCCATGGAGGGATGTGTGGCTCAGATGAGAGGACAACCAGCTCAGGTGCTTGTGTTGGCCCGGAGCTCTGTCTCCTGGACAAGTCTCAAAGTTAACTGGCCCCCAGCAGCCACTTTGCCATGCATGGCTCTTTATCCATACTCCATCTAAGCTCCTTCTAAATACACATCTGTCTTGTATAGCTGAGATCTCATCTTCCAAAAATGTGCTGCCTGCCATATAAAGCAGTACCTCCTTCTCTTTATTTTAAATATACTTCACTCTAGTTTCAAAGAGCATCGCCAGGACTCTAAAGTTTGATTTGGTTCATAAGTCTGTATTCTTTTCAGTTATGCTATTCATGTCCATTCTGACCTTGTCTCCTCTGAAGAGTTTCATGATTTCCCCTGTTCCCAAAGGCCCCTCACCTCCAAAAATTTTAACCACTCATCCTGTTTACACTATATTTATTTTTATTGAGTTTTCAGCCACTACCCTGATTATTTAGGGTAAAATAATATTTTTCAGTGGACTAACCTGACCATGTTCCTACTTGACTCTGGTCTACCTTTCTGCCTAACCTAGGCTGTAGTACAGTCAGGCCATCAAAGGCAGAGAGCCCAGGTGGGATGGAGATGAGGGCTGTGGAGCAAGATCCTCCCTAGGAAGATGAGAGGTCAGTAGGCAGATGCTCTGGGACGTTCTATAACATAAGAGATTCTGAACAAAGCGCTCAGGAGTCTGAGGAGCTCTGACCAGGGCAGGGTGTTCTGGATGGAATTGGGGGTTGGGGGGGGTGTTCTAAGGTAGTTCAAGGTTAGAAATGAGGATCACTTTGTCTCTAACTGTTCGTAATCTGCATCTTTTTTGAAGGGTGGGGTGGGGATATGCCATACCTGTAATGAAGAGGAACCAGGTAGAAGTTGGCCAACTGCACGGCAGGCCAGAGCTACGAGAGAGAGAAGGGAAAGGTTGGGGGGCTGCCTCCATCACCCAACGCAAGTCTCAAGGCCTTGCCTGGTCTGACTCCAGTTTCTCCAGACAGGAACACATGGCACTGGGTGAATGCTTCCCTGATTATGGTGCCCACATGGGCATGAGGGAGTAATCCCAATGGAGGGATTTCTGTGTCAGGAGGACCCCTGATCCCTGGGCATTTCTGGACTCAAGAAAGCAGAAGAGGCAGCTGAGGTGCCAGCTCTTACATAGTAGTTGGTGATGAGAGCATCAGGAAAGTCCTGAGGAGACAAGAGAAGGAACAAGTGAACACCAGCACTTCCAGGCACCTCGGACCTCCTGGTGCCAACTGCCAACTGGCATGAGTATCACACACAGACTTCTGCTCAGAGAAGACACCACTGCACCACAGCCCCCCGGCTCCTCCCCTCCAGAGCTCGGCTCTGCCTGCATCTCCACCCAGCCCTGCCTCATTCCCCCGGGTCTGCCGGTCCACCAGCCAGAAAGCATCCCCACACTGGGCCAGCTCACCCGCTGGAGTTTGGCCCAGTTGTCCTGGGCTGACAGTCCATTGAGGGTCCCAACCAGTGGGAGGAAACAGCCCAGGAAACATGGGGCAAAGCCCCCCTAGGAAAGAGAAATTAAAGTGCTGTGAGCACCTAAACCCTCGGCCTCCTGCAACACAGCTCACCTTTCCCAAATCCCTTTTCCTTCCGCTCACCTGATCCAGCAGCATCTTCTTTAGTGCATCCACCTTGGTGGTGCCAGGAATGAGCCGGTCCAAAACTCTGTACCACCCTCCTACCACAGGGCCCTGAAAGGAACTCCCAGAGAGGTGAACAGGAATGTGGAGGGGACACCAGGATCTTACATCACAAAGCTGTACCCTCAAGTATTAGAAACCAACCCCCGGGGGGAGCAGACACTCAAGGCTAGCTTAGAAACCAAAGGATGACAAGGAACTTAGACCACTGTCCAATTCACTGACAGCCCTGCTGTTGGCAAAACTTACCACGAAGCCACAGCCCAAGGAGGCCATTGTCAGGGTCCGGCCAGCTTGGTGTGCCCGCAGGCCTCGCCTCTCCACCAGCTGCTGGGAGATCACGTCACCCAGGCCCATCAGAGACCCTGTGCGGGGTACACAGGTGTCATCAGGATACCTCCCAGGGACAAGCTGCCATCCCGAGGAGGGAGGTAAGTCTACTGAATGAATGAGGCTCTGGCACTCGGAGGCCACGGGCTTCAATCTGGGGCAAATGGCCAGTCCCTTCCCACTGCTTCTAGGATGGTGACACCTCCCCAAGGATGGTGACACTTCACATGTGTCCTGTTAGAAACTGGGATAAGCAGCCTGGAGCAGGCCAGGGCCAAGAACTCTGCAGTGAGCAGTGAAGGGAAGTTAGCTTCAGAAAGAAGGAGAATCCAAGGTGCTGAGGTCTGAGAAGCACTGACTGTTGGACCTGGAAAAGCCTTCCAGGTATTTTTGTGCAAACCCCTTATTCCAGAGGCTTGGAAATGAAGGCCCAGGAAGTGGCACATAGTAAGTGGCAGAGCCAAGAAG
Organism: Redunca redunca; assembly: GCA_006410935.1. Lineage (NCBI taxonomy): Eukaryota > Metazoa > Chordata > Mammalia > Artiodactyla > Bovidae > Redunca > Redunca redunca. The sequence continues at coordinate 26,189 of SJYQ01095431.1, read as the reverse complement.
AACCAGGTGGCTTGATTTCCTAGAGGGTATTCCTTCCAGAATGCTGTACTATGAACAGGTCATGTGCAGAATGGTAAGGAACCCTGCGGTTTTTTCTCCTCCGCTGAAGGCAGGACCCTGGCCAATGTCCTCATCTTGGTTTTGGAAGTTCTCTTTGCAGAGAGCAGCAAGAATAACTCTTTCTAAAACAGAAGTACTTAAATGATCCCAGGCAGGGGATGACTGGCTGAGCTGCTAAGAGACCCTGCAAGGAAGGGTCCGGTCACCTCCCAGCACAGGCAGGTCGACCCAGACTTCCCATTCACAGCCTCAAACTGAGCCGCCAACAGGCATGAAGGCCATCTCTCCTCGGATCTCCGCACCCGCTCGCCCTCCCCTCACCTGCACAGACACCTAGCTCCAAGCAGCACTAGTTGGACACCTACACCCAGAAACCAAGACAGAAAGCATCACTGTTTACAGAGCCCCCCCATCGGTGATGGTGGGTGGTTATAGCAAACACACTTCTAGGGCCACTTGCGAGCAACCGTATGACCTCCAGCTTGCCCGTCCATCTCACTGAGTAATGAGAGCCCCCTCCAGCCCCGCAGCCACCACTTTTGCTGTGCCCTCAATTAGCCCTGGGCAAACACATCCTCATCCTTCAACCCCACTCCTTGGCCCGGAGCTGGTGCTGACGTCTGTGCTGGCTGCATACTCACTGCTCCCCCCCACCATGCACCCCCGGAACAGCCCTGCCCATGCAGCCTCGTCAGAGGCAGCTGCGTAAGGCTGAGAGCCGGGGCACCCACAGTGACTGAGGCTGCTGGCCTCAGATGCTGGGACCCCGAGCGCACCCATCAAGGCAGCCCTGCCTCTCCTCTCCCTGAAACTCCCAAAGTGGTAGAGGCTCTTTCCAAAACACGGCTAGCAGGGACAGAATCCTAGACATGTTTGTTCTCTTATCCCCCACCACATCAAGCCTGGCAGGAACTCAGAAAATAGCCAAGGAGAAATGTCAAATGGACCACCCCAGACAACAGGACTGCCCTGGGAAGGACATGGAGAATGCTAAGTCTGGCCTGAAGGGTGCACACTAGCTCAAGGTGTGAGAAGCAGCGGGGCTGAAGGTTTTTCCCCCTCCATGCAGTTAGCACTTAGCTCCCTGTCCCCTCTAACAACTTGGGGTCACCAGCTGAACACTTGGGAAAGGAGGGAGCTGCTGTGGCCACATGGCCCTGAAAAGGCCCAGGGAAGGTGGAACAGGAATAGAGTTGCTGCTTAAATGAGAGGACTAACAGTTTGACATTCTACTCTGGCAAGATGTTTACAGTATACAAAGGACTCTCACACATTTAATCTTCACATAAGGTCTGGAAGATAGAGGTTACCTCTCCACTGAATGTCTTTGAGAGATGAGGTGACTTCGTAAGGAAGGGAGCTGGGGCCTGAACATAGGCCTTCTCCCAAGGGGAAATGAGAGGCCAGGAATTCCCAGCAGAGGCAGAGACCTGGGCTCAGGTGCCAGTGGGCACAGAGAGGTTCCTGTGGCTTTGACTCACAGGAGCTTCCTGCCCAAACAAGGGCCCAAAGGCCTGCATATCAGACATTTCCTGGATTAACACACTTCCTGTCTTCTACTCCCCAGAATGTGATCACCTCTGCTTCTTGTCACCCTGTGGGGAGGGCAAGCAGAATACCCTTGGAAAGGAAAGAGTCACAAAGAGACACGCATTTTCACTCTTCATGGCTTACCACAGTCACACAACACGCTAAAGGCACAGCAGGAGTGAAAACCAAAGTCCCTGACTTGTAGCCAGGTCCAGGAAGCCTGCAGCCTTGGAGAGAAGTGGATTCCAGGCCCCCAAACCATGACCGTCAGGCCTGAGATATTACCAAGTGAAAGGGCAGCAGCAGGAGCGAGGTGGTAGAGAGCCTGTAGCCCTGTCTGTTCTGTCCATTTCAGACAGAACCATGCCCAGCTCCTTCTCTGCCTATGGGTCATCAGGCCATCTGGGCCAGCAGCTCTAGCGCAGGCTAAGGCTCTGGTCTAAGCCTGCATTTCTGGTCCAAGTGATTGTGTGAGCAGGAAGGGCTGGCACTTTGGATTCCTCATCCCACCGTCCCCAGCCCAAAACCCAAACAGACCCAAACCACTCTAGGCTCAGGGAGTCCTCTTGGACCCATTTGGTTGGTCTGGACCCTCCAATGCTCTGGCTTCCCTTTGCTTGGACTTGTTTCTGGGGGATTGGAGCTGGAGGCCTGCAGAGACATAATGCCTCAGCCCCGATGGGGCAGGACAAGGGGCTGCCGGGCAGTGATGCCCCAATGCCAGGCTGGGCGCAGAGCCCAGCAGGCAGACGCTGGCACAGCTATGACATCATGCCCCTGGGTAGGTGCCAGTTCTCATGCCGTCACTCACCACCAGATTCAGCAGGGTGAGGGGGTAGGGGTTGGGAGCGCCTGCCTCTGAGCACAGATCTACCTGGGAGCACCCTCTGCCAGCCAGTGGAAAAGCCCCAACTTCCCATGCCCTTTTCCTAGGCACGGGGCGGGGGTGGGGGTTAATCATCTGCTTCCCCTGTTTTGTTCCTCTCCTGGCTTTTGTGTGTAGAATCTTAGATGCAGGAAACTAAAGTATGAATGGAAAATGAAGAAACTGAGGGGCAGGAAGTTGGAATAAGGAGTAGGAAGCTGCCCTTGACTATGAGAGGCCTGGGTTGGCAGGTAGAGCTGCTGGCACGGGGCCTGAGGGCCGTCTCACTTCTCTCCAGAAGTCTCCAACAATTAAATAGCTGCCTGGGGTAGGGGCTTGGTCTGGCAGAGCCCTGAGGGAGCTGAAGCCCAGCAGCGAGAGGGCAGTGCCCTCCCCACTGTGGCCTGAGCCCTTCTCACTGCTAGAAAATAAGATACCATGAGATACCATGGAGAGTTCCACAGCTTCTCAGGTACCTAAGCCCAGACCAAGCAGGGTTAGTGCCCTGGGGGTGCCCCGCTTTTAATGGCAGCTCTACCATTGACTGCAAACCTAATCGAATGTCACTCCTCTCTCATGCCTTGGTTTCCTTCTTGGTTTCAGGGGCTGGGCTGAATGGTCTCTAATGTCCGCTGAGCTCACATGTTCACACTCCAGGGAAACCAGTGTCTGCAGAAGCTTCCACAGCAGCACTAGAGTGGCCTGAGATGGATGGAGCGGGGCCCTGGGCCCACTGAAGGCTGAAGGCTGATTCAGACTCTGCCCCAGGTGCCCTGTTCCTGACTCTGACTTGTCCCAAACTGGGTGTATCAGACACTTCTTTTGAACCAACTCAGATCTTTTTGATTCAATCATCAGTTTCAGTCACCACTGCAGTTCACCTGATGGGTCCTTGTCCTGAGACAAGGGGCTCACATGTGAGACAAGCCCCATACCTTGGGCAGAGCTACTGCTGGGGACGATGCCTGGGCAGTGTGGTAGAGCACAGAACACGGGCATCCATACTCCATGTGGCAAACCTCTGACCAATGTAGGATGGAGCCGGTGCGTAAAGGTTTCTCCTTATCTCCAGAAAAGACTAGTCACCCACAGACCCTAAGAGGCATTTCAAAAGAGCCTCTCAGTCAGTTTTAAGGGGGTGAGTAGCCATGGGCCCTAAGCAGTGTCCATTTGATAAGGCATCCTTATATTAACTGTCCCTTTCTCCCTTCTCCCCCCATGGGATTATTTCCTACCGAACTACCTGCACTGAAGCTACAGACTCTACTTTCTGGAGAACCAAGGTAGATGGCTATCCAAGTCCAACTTTACAGCAAGTGGAACAAACCCAACCCAAACACCACTACAAAAAGAAGAGCTTGTTGTGCTTGGCTTGCCAACACTCATATAAAGGCCCAACTCCTGGAACCTTTTAAGTTTCTTGAACACTTTTTGATTTCTAAAGCCTTTTCACAGAGATAATCCCTACACTGACTCTGTGAGGTCATACAACTAAATTCAAATTCTAAATGAGGAAATGAAGGCTCAGAGAGGTTTATCGTCTCGTCTTGACTCACAAAGCTAAGAGTTATGGCTCGGAGATTCAAATCTTGGTCTTTGAGCTCCAAGTCTGAACTCTCTATTCTGTTTTCCAGTGTGATGAGCTATCCCAAGAGACCTTAGGAACTATTGTGCTGGGATCTAAAAACAGCTCAGTGAGATAAATCCACCTCCCCCCTTTATTTGCAGTTTGATTTGAATACACTGAGTGGCAGGGAAGAAAGATTCTGAAAGGTTTGGGAAAGTCTGAGAAAAGTGTTAACTAGAGGTTGCTTCAGGTTGAGATGTTGGTACAGCCTCAGGAAGACTGGGAATGTGGAGCCCCAGGGCTCCAGCACCGACCACCAGTACCCCCAGCTCAGCTACATAGCTGTACTTGGACCTCTTGGAGCTCTAGCTCCTACCTTGATCTGCTGCAGATCCCTTGGGAAGGTAAACACAAGGACAGTCCTTCCCCTCCCTATTCCTGATGGCCACGAGGGAGAGAGGGAGAACCTTCCTTCCAGCAGTTAGGGTCCCCAAGGGAATCTGTGGCTGGGCAAAGGGCCCAGCGTGTCAGTTCCCATCACAGCCACCCAGTCCAGCATGAGTCACCACACGCGCAGCCAGGTGAGTCATGCCGGCTGACGGACACTCCGAGGACAGGATGGAGGGTAGCTGGGCACAGGAGGCTGGAGAGGGGCCAGGGAGGGGTGAGACTCCCTGGCCAGCCACTCAATGAAGCTTCTAGTGCTGACGTGGGGGCCCTTCCAGTAGAAGGATTGCCATTGTACTCTGGCTTTCAGTAGTCCTCCCTTCCCTCACCCCTTTTAACAGTCTTCCTCTCAGAAGCCCACAGTCCTCATTAGAATCTTGTTCTCTTCCTCTAAACATAGGCAAGACCTCACCATAACCTTGTGACCCTTGCACTGCCCTGACAGTCACAGGCCTTCCAATCCCTCTCACTATAAAACAAAGCTTCAGGACATCTCCTCTCATGGTAGCTAATCTGCAAAATAAAGATGATAAACAAATACAGGTAAATCACTGGGTTACCTTTGTGAGGTCGCTACTCAATCACTGGATTTAGAGCAATAATAAATCCTCGATTAGTATATTGTTTGAGGATATATCCATAGACAGTAAAACTATAAGACAAGCAAAAGAATGATATTAAACAAAATTCAGGAAAGTAATTATCTCTTGGGTGTATGAATTTGGGACAGGCATTTAAGGGGTCTCAAAGCTGGGTACAGATTCAGGAGTTTTCAGTTTAGTTTTATTTAAATACTACACACATATCTTCATCATTCTTTTGTGTGTTAAGATATATTTTCCAATAAGAACAATACTAACAAAAATAAACTGGGGTAAGAGTCTGATTCCAGCACTTATTAGGTGTGGGATCTAACATGGACTCAAGTAATCTTAACACATTGACTTTGTGGGGACCCTGTAAGATAATGTGTGTTGAAAGTGCTTTGCACACTGTGAATTGTTAAGGGAGCCTTTGTTTCCGTTCATTTTCTAAGTTAAGGGCTCCTGGGGCCAATGCCTTTGTCCTAAAGGGATGACCCTTCAGGTTTGTGAGGACTTTCAGATCCTACGTTATAGCGAGGTCACCTATGCGTACTCCTTTCCTTATAAAAGCCTTGGGGACCCTCCCTCCAAAACAGACTGGAGTGAGAGCCAATCTTTCAAGGACGTTGAATAGAAGCAAGAAATGAGGTGAGGGAGTGTGTGCAGCAAGCTTCTGCCTCCCAAATCAGCCTGCTCTGGTATCACCTAGGCCCCATAGGACACTCACCAGCTGTCAGGACCTGTACCTTCCACGGGTGAGCAGTCAGAGCCCGCTGGTAGGCCCGCCAAAGTGCCATTTCCTGCCAAGCCGAAAGGAGAGGTGGGGGTCACCCCCACTGCCCCTCCTCACAGATAAAAGAGACTTTTGTTTCTCCCTTGTGCCAACTCCTTCTCCTTCCCGCTCTAAAGGGGCAGAGGCTTCCTGGACAGCTTCCTGTCACAACGGTTGCCTTTGACAATCAAGCAAGAGAAGAACCCCAGGGGCTGCCACTCTCCACCCTACCCCCATCCTTGGAGCAGAGATATCTGGGGTCTCCGTCTGGACCACACAGGACACGTCTGCTCGGACTTTCACCCAGAGCCTTGTGGGTCCTCAGATTCAGACTTTTAGTTGGCACCAGCCCGCATCCTTCCAGAGCCCAACTCCACGCCGGAAATAACTCCCTGACTCCCTGAACCTGCAACGGTCCCACGCACCCTGGGCGCTCGCGGGACGCGTCTCTTTGAACCGTTGACCAAGCATCTGCAGCTACTCACCTGGGCGCGAGCGCGGCCTCTCCCACGTGACCTGAGTGGGCGGAGGGACTTCCGCCCCAAGTCCCGCCTTGTCCGCCCGGCTGACTGCTAGGCTTTCCCTGCGTCCAGGGCCGGAACAGGAGTGGACCCAGCCTCTGAAACCGAGGAGAGGGGTTCCTTCTCGTTCTGCGCCGGGTCTCGCTGCTGAGCCCGCTAGCCCACCAAGGTCCTCTACCTCCTTCTGCCCCTTCTCTCCTCGATGTCAGGGCCTCTTAACCTGAATAGACCCTCACCTTTCCCGTGTCCTGGAACTGGCCAAGGTCCAGATGTATTTCTAGGTCTCAGGAATCAGAGATTGGAAACTTGTTAGCCGTAATTATATGTGTGTGTGTTACTTTTTGAAAAATGTAAGTTCTTCACTAGCCTCAACTGTGAGCTCCTGAATGGGTGGAACTGGGTCTTGTTTCAGGTCTGTTGTCCTCCTAGCCAACTAGTTCAATGTTTTGTCCACAATAGCCTTTAGAACGGAGAAGGCAATGGCAACCCACTTCAGTACTCTTGCCTGGAAAATCCCATGGATGGAGGAGACTGGTGGGCTGCAGTCCATGGGGTTGCGAAAAGTCAGACAGGACTGAGGTACTTCACTTTCATGCATTGGAGAAGGAAATGGCAACCCACTCCAGTGTTCTTGCCTGGAGAATCCCAGGGATGGGGGAGCCTGGTGGGCTGCCGTCTATGGGGTCGTACAGAATCGGACATGACTGAAGCAATTTAGCAGCAGCAGCAGCCTTTAGAAATGCTGCGTAAAGATGACTCTTCCACGGAAAGCATTAGGATTACAGAACCTCAGGTTTAGGCGCTGGTTTCATGACTAAGCGGGCTTGCAGCCTTGGTCATCCCTAGACTTGAAGTTCCTCATCTGTGAAATGGTTTTCACACTGGGCTCCTCAGTTCAGTTCAGTCACTCAGTCGCCTCCGACTCTTTGCAGCTCCATGGACTGCAGTACACCAGGCCTCCCTGTCCATCCACCAACTCCCAGAGTTTACTCAAACTCATGTCCATTGAGTTGGTGATGCCATCCAACCATCTCATCCTCTGTCAATCCGTTTTCCCGCCTTCAATCCTTCCCTGCATCAGGGTCTTTTCAAATGAGTCAGCTCTTCCCATCAGGTGGCCTAAGTATTGGAGTTTCAGCTTCAGCATCAGTCCTTCCAATGAATATTCAGGACTGGTTTCCTTTAGGATGGACTGCTTGGATCTCCTTGCAATCCAAGGGCTCCTCAGTTTTAGGGATTTATAGATGTTTGGGGAGAGGGATGTATGTATTTCTAAGGGCTTCCCTGATAGCTCAGTTGGTTAAGACTCTGCCTGCAATGCAGGAGACCTGGCTGGGTTTGATCCCTGGGTTGGGAAGATCCCCAGGAGAAGGGAAAGGCTACCCACATAAAAATATGTATATATTTCTAGAAAAACCCACATTTAAACAAGAAGGCCCACAACTACAAGTGTTTGGAAAATAATAGATTAGGTGATTTCCTAATCCCTTTCCAGCTCTAACATTTGTAACAGTGTGAATATACTGCAACATTCTTTCTAGGGTAGTGGAAACTTTTGCAAGATTCCTGGCAGATGTCAGCCTGGCACCCTTTGCTTAATTATCCCCAGGGAGCTCACACTTCAGGAGGCAGCCTTGTCTGACTCAGGCTCTTTACCTGACTAGCTCCAGCCCCCAATTTACACAATTCCTATATGATTAAGGCAGGGAGAATCCTCTAAGAGATACTGAAGAAATGCAGTTAGGAAGCAAGAGAATTTGATATCACAAACTTTTAACTAAAGGTTTCTATACACAAAACACCATGCTAGAGGAGTGAATTTACACTAGTAAATGTAATAGGAGACCATATGTGCCAAATTGGAAAGTTGTAGTTTGAAGTCAGATTATCATCACTCAGCAGTTCTATGACCTTCAGACTGCTTAAGCTCTCAGAATCTTTATCAAGTAAAATGGGGGCAATATTGACTTTTTAGGGTTAAATTAAGTAATATATGTTAAAGTACTTGAAATAGATCAAATGTCTAATATATATTCATTTAGCCTCATTTCCTTCCTCTTGGGAACACGTGAGAGAATAATTTTTACTGGAGAAATCTGGGAAGCCCTTTGGTGAAGGTTAGAATTTGAGCTGGAACCTTGAACAGTGAATAGTACTTAGGTGGAGGTGGTGGAAAAGGACATTCCAGAGGAGGGACTAGTTAGAGCAAAGACACAAAGGAAGAAAAGTGCAGGAACCTATGGATAAGGAACGGTTGGAAGGGGAATGGCCTGGGGAGTAAATGGTTTACGGTAGAGAAAGCAAGCAAGGGCTGAGAGCGTTTTCCTGATTTTCTTTTGGAGGCTAAGATGAGGGCAGAACCAGCAGCAGGGGCAGGGCTGCCAATACCAGCCTACAGCCTCAATGACCCCATCTTTCTACCACTGAAAGTGGGATTTCATGATGCAGTGCCAAGGGGCTGCTGTGTAGAATGAGCAAAGCAATGCTGCAGTGGAAAGCACTTCCCTACCAACTGTCACAAAAACAAGCTGGCATGATCTGAGCTAGCACAATAGGATGGTGCAATACTTGGCACTGACTTGAGTTGTAGTCCCTCTGCTGCTAATGGTCTGGGTTGCCTCCAGGTCTGTTTCCTCTTCTGCACAGGAAAGGAATTGAACTACTTGATTCCTTTCCCCTTAAAGGAAATTTTCTGACATATGATAAATTCTCCACTGAAGAGGCAAAGTTCTTCCCAGATATCTGGCGAATCAGTCTAGAGTGCCAGCATGTTTTGCTCCAAGAAGGCACTAAAGTAATCTCCACTCCCTTCAATAGGAGTTGGCTGTATGCTTTTCTCTACTTCCTGAAGTCAGCTGACTCTTCCCCTGCTCCCCACAACCAAACCTCAGGTTATACTCATACATTCGAAGACTACTGTTTGCCTAGTTCTCCTTGGTGGCGGGGGTGAGGTGGGGTGGGAGGGTGGTCCATCCTTGCTTAACAGGCAATATTGCAGTCACTGTGAGTCTGCAACATCCCACAAGAGGACTCTTAACAAGATGAGATATACTACTGTGCTTGGATTTTAAACACCTCCTATACAGAGAATTGAAATAAAGTAGCTAAATATGTTTAATAAGTCAACAATGTGACAGAAGGATCAAAAATCATGACGTGTAAAAGAATGGTTAAAGTAATTGATGATATTTAATCTAGAGAAGAAAAGACTTGGGAAACACATGATAGCTATTTTTAAATACTTAAAAGAGCAATCACAGGGAAGAGTGACTAGATTTCCTAACACCCATGGTAAAATGTATAGAGGTATACTCTTTGACTTGATATAAAGGAAGATTTTAAAAACATGACTGTCTAGGAGTGCTGAGGAAGGGTCAGATGACCAGTGATTGGGAATACTTCATAAGCAGGAGCAAGTAAGGTCTGAGCCACTCTTCTGTTGGTAGGGCGTCTGTGGTGTATTCCTTAGTTAAGGAAGTCCTATAAGCAGCTTCAGTCCAATGAGTTACCATCACCTGCTCGTGGGCCTGTGTGTTGGGTACTCTAAAGAGGAAGTTAGGAAGGCAGTAATATTGGATCCAGAATTTAGTCAGACAGGAGCCTTCATGCAGATACCCTTTCCAGTTCTCCAAACACCCACTCACATGTGGTCTCAAAAACACCCAGTACCTTTACTTAGCTTTACCCACTTCACAATATGCTCAATATGAGCAATTTGACTCCCAAGCCTAGGTCAGGCTGAGTGTTTCTTGTGAGTCATAGTTTTATGCTGAGACTTCAGAGTTTGTGGAGGGAGAACCCCCCTGCCCGCGGGGGGCCATGATGACAGGAGAAGTCTGTGGAAGGAGAGGGATCTAAGGGGTCCTGGGGAGGCAGGTCTAAAGATCCAGGCCTGGCAGCATCACTGTCCAGGAAGGCCCCAGTTCCTATGGCTGTGTGCTCGGAGCCAACTGTTCTCGGCAGACTTCATTCCAAGGGTCCTGTGGGGACCATGACTAGGGACCGGGCAGGAGGCAATGGCTGGTTGGAGGAAAGCCAGGCCCTGGAGAGGGGGAGGCCAGCTGGAACATAGCACTGAAATGGGCTCGGCTTTCAAGCTGCATACGGTGGCCCAGTGGACAGGTGAGTCCACGGACAAAATGGATCCGAACCAGCCCTGACTGCCCTCCAGAGACCAGCCATCCATAGGAGTCCAAGTTTGGACTGAAACGTACCTGTGAAAAGAACACAAAACAAAAGCGATCTTCAGAGTTGGTACTTCAGGGTGAGTCCTAGCTGTGAGAGCAAAAAGAAGGGCCACAATCTGAAAGAACAGGACCATGATGGGGTGAGAAGCAGGACGAGAAGACCATGAAGGAAGTGTCTGTAGTGCTCTGGAGGATGAGGGTGTGGAGCTGTTTCCCCTCCTTTGCCATCTCTGTTACCTTTTCCTCTCCGATTTCATGGCTCACAGGCTCAGAGTTGGAAGGAGATGAGAGGTAAGGTTTCTACCTTATGAATAGCTTCCAGCTGCAGCCGGTCCAGGCAGAGCCGTGTTTGCCCCTCTCCCTCCTGCATGCGTAACATCGGTTCTCTGTGGGGCAGACCGTGGAACGAACGCTGGGGAGGAGGGTATGAGAGGAGAGAGAAAGCAAACAGATTCTTAGTTTTGCATCTTTCTGCTGCAACTCCTCCAGATCCCCTGCTATACAAGGACTCACGTCTTCTACGTTTTCTAATGCTGCACCCATTTTCCTGGCCTCAATTTACCAGATCTGTGTCTTGAAACAGCAAGTAGTGATGATTGACTGTTTCAGCGTAAGTTCGAGCCTTGGGAGGGTTGGGGGCCCCAGATGAAGCAGAAGTGTGGTCTTGACCTTCAGGACTGTCCTGATACGGTATCAGATCTGCTTTATATATAGGCTAGAAAGAAGAATGTGAGGTTAGGTCCTGTAAGACGAAAGACCAGGCAAAAGTAAAAGAGAGACGAAAGACCAGGCAAAAGTAAAAGAGAGAAATTTGGTTTGGAGCAGGAAAGACTTTAAGGTAGAAGAAAAGGGTTTAAACCTACGTTCAGATACACGAGGGTAGGGGAGATTACGTACAACTTTATGCTAAGACTTCTAGGGAGAATACTGGGGCTGGGAGACTCTTCTGCTACTTGGCAGCACTAATTTGGGAGATCAGGTGGATTAGGACCCAACAGATGGTGCTATTAAATATTCATATACGTACGAATCTTCGATCTAAAGGTCGCTTGACATTTGTTGGGTTCAGTGCCATATCAGGCAATATAGCTGCAATGAGCTCTCCAGATATATCTCCTGCGGCTATTGTCCCAAGCCAGTCAGATCCTGAAAGACTCTAATAGGAAGAGACAGATATTTGTCATTCACTCACTCACTCATTAATTGAGTTCTGTGAACTGGTAACAACTGCACAGTCTGAGGGGGGAGAGACATATTCACATAAACAAGCATAAATAACATAATCCATATCCTTGATGACAATTACCACACACCTATCTTCTCTTTCTTTCCAAACCTATGGCCTCCTTCTGACCACCACTAGGAACTGTTTGCCTGTGTACTGAAGGTTTGGAAGAGAGGGGCTCACCCAGACAGTGCCTTTTCGAGGAGCAGTGAAATAGGCCTTGAAACCAAGGTAACCAGCATCAATGTAGTGAATTCCACAGAGTCCATAACTGTAAGAGATAAAGAAAAGAAAATCTTCCTTTTTCTAAGATTAGACTCATTTCTTCCCCCAGAATCCACATTCCCTCAGTGAAACAACCCTCCTCTCCCCACAACAATCTGGCACAATGCACCCCAACCCTGAGGGCCTGCTCCCAGAGCTCATCCTCTCTCCATCCCGCCGTACGAGGCATAGCAGTTGTCCTGAGCCACAGTGACACCATTGTAGGGGAGCAGCCAGGCCAGCTCTGTACTCAAGAAGCGCTTGATAGAGTTTATTGGTTCATAAGGTCGTCGAAGGTCCCAGAATTTGATTTTCCGGTCACTCCCTGCAGAGGCTAGGAAATGACTGTGGAAAGATGAGAGAAGAAGGAGAAGATCAAATCTGAACAACTCTGGAAGAGTCAGCCTGTCCTCACCTCCCACCCCCACAACCCCCTTGTTCCAATACCTGTTAGCTTTGCACCACTGAAGAGTACGCACAGCCTGGTCATGGGCTAGGAAACACTGGAAGGGGTAGAGCTTCAAGGAGCCATCAGAGAGCCGTATCCGCTGCAGGGGTGAGTTCGTGGGAAGGTTCCATAAAACCACCATGCCTGAGGGTCAGGAAAGAATGTGTAGGTGTTATAGTCAGGTTATAGCTTCCCTGGTGGCTCAGTGGTAAAGAATCCACCTGCCAATGCAGAAGATGCAGGTGACATGGGTTTGATCTTCTGGAGGAGGAAATGGCAACCCACTCGTCTTCTTGCCTGGAAAATCCCATGGACAGAGGAGCCTGGCGGGCTACAGTCCATAGGGTGGCAAAGAGTTGGACACAACTGAGCACAGCACACAATAATCTCTTTTCCTTGCTCTAATTTCTTTCTCTGGCTCTTAGGACCTATGTCTTCTACTCTCAGATCAGATCCCTTATTAGAGACTGGAGGGATTATGATTAGCTAGCCAACATTCCCTCCGTGGTTTAAAGACTCAACCTGATATTTTTAGTTCCAGTGCTCATCAACATAAAAGTAATAGCTTAGTTTGAGATCTACCATTGAAAAATAGATTGAATGCACCCAGTAAATAAAATTCAAGGGTATTTTTCTTATTTTTTAAGGATAAACCCTTTAGGAAAAGGGTTGGCAAACTATAGCCTGTGGGCCAAACACAGCTTGCTGCCTGTTTTGGTAAGTAAGTCTGACTGGAACACGACCACACCCATTTGCTTCCCTGAGGTCTGTGGCTGCTTTCACTTTACAATGGCGCATGTGGATAGTTCCAACAATGGCCAAACAGCCCACAAAGCATAAAATGTTCACTGTCTGAACCTGAACAGAAATGTTTGCCAACTCTACTCTAAGGCAAAGAGAACAAGCAAAGAGCCAAAAGCAACATGTAGAGGAATAGAAAACAAATGGACAAATAAACTAACTGGGCTGATCCAAAGCAAGCTGACAAGCCTGGCAGAGGATGAGGTAATCAAAAGTATAACTTTGATCAATGTAAAAGACATCCCCTTTTTATACAGAAACTCAGTAAATGTAACGCTTATGAGCCTTTCTTGAAAAAACTTGACAGTGAGTTACAGCTAAGCAATTTAAATAACAGAGCCACGGCGGGGAGTCTGAGATGAAAGGTCTGGTGGAGACAGGCACTCTTTTCAATATAGAGTTAAGATTCAGTAATTCTAGGAATTAAGATGGCAAAGCAGTGTCAATATCACATACCTTGACAATGTAAGAATAAGACCACCAAAAGGGACACAGGAGATGGTGAGAGGGATGAGAGAAAGCAGGGTAAGAGTGCTAACTTCCTCATCCCCAGCAGAAAGTTTACTGGTGTGCCTAAAAGTGAAACTGTTATTTAAAACTAGTAACAACTGGGACTTCGCTGCTGGTCCAGTGGTTAAGGATTCACTTTGCAATGCTGGGGATTCAGGTTTGACCCCTGCTTAGGGAATTAAGATACTACATGCCACAGAGCAACTTAGTTGAGCCCTCGTGGCACAACTAGAGAGTCCATGCACCACAAGGAAGGATCCCACATGACGCAACTAAGATCTAATTCAAACAAGTAAAAACAGTAACAACCTAATGATACCAATTACTTAATGTTATTTAAAATTTTTATTCTTTTCCTTTTTAATCTTAAAAGTATTTTTATGATCCCATTTTTATAGAATTCTTTCTCTTTCCATCTTTTTATACATGCACAGAGAACAGCAAGAAATGATGTTTATCTATTCTTAATTTTTTTTCTGAGTGGAAAAAGTCTAGTGATATTTTTCTATTTTCTGTATTTTTTCTACAAGCATGAATATTTATAACTACACAATGTTGAACACTGAACCAAAAGGGAAACAACAACCAAAAAACAAGCATATATAAAAATTTAAAGAGCAATAGTTCCCTATGTTTTGTTTTTTACCATTGTAGTATCCAGCAGCCAGGTGGTGGTGGGGCCGGGTGGGCATCCAAGCCAGGCTAAGGCACTGACCACACTCAGAGGGGTCTGAAGCTTGCATAGACCCTACCTGGAGGGTCGCCACACATTGAACCTGCAAGGACAGAGAGACAAGACCAGGATTAGGGATAACTACTGTCTGGAATGAAGGCTCAGATCAGTGTTTAGTCAGCACGGGGTGGGAGATTTTCCAGAGGTGGAAGGAGACTCACTGTGGAATTGGTAAGGGCGGCTCTAGAAGATGGAGCCTCAGCTAAAGGAGCAGGCTCCTCACTCACCTTATAGATGGCAGGCTTCACTGCATCTGTGAGGAAGAAGGGCAGAAACTGAAGTTCTAGATCCAGACGGCTGGGGTCCCAACCAGGCTGAGCTCGCAGACCAGCCCCCCTGCCCTCTCAACAATGCCCCTCCCTCTCACTTTTCTCTTGCCACCATTAATGTGTGAACTTGCCTCTGCCTGCCCCCAGATCCTTTTTCTTCCTGTTCTACTTGACTGTGCCCTTCCTCCTATGAGAATGGCTAATCTCTCCACTCTGTTCTCCTCTCATCCTCTTTCCTTATCCAGAGCATGGCTCATCTGATCTCCCCTTCTGCACTCTCCACTTTCTCTCCTGCTATTGGGTCACTCGCAAGCGCAGAAGTAAAATATGCACTCTTGTCTCTGATTAATCAAATGAACAAACCAAAGCCTTCCTTTACCCCTTATTTTGGCCACACCTTGTAGCATGTGAGACCTTAGTTCTCTGACCAGGGATTGAACCTGTGCCCCCCTGCATTGGAAGGGTGACTTCTTAACCACTGGGCTGCAAAGGAACCCTCCCCCTGTACTCCTCATTCACTTCCAGCCACCGCCCTCATTTACTATGATCTCCTTTACAGACTAATATCCTGAAAGAATTGTCTGTACACCTCTGTCCTAACTTCCTTAATTCCCACTCCCTCCTCAATCCATGCCTAACACCAGAAACCACTAAATGGGAGATTTCTCAGGGTTTAAACCTAGGGGCCCTCTTCTTTAAATATGCAGTACTGTTGAAAAACAAATAAATTTAATCAAATGGGAGCTGCCTTCCTCTGCCCCTTCCTCTTCATGCTCACCTTTAGCTCCATATTCTCCTTCCCTTAAATGGCAACCCACTCCAGTACTCTTGCCTGGAAAATTCCATGGACTGAGGAGCCTGGTGGGCTACAGTCCATGGGGTCGCAAAGACTCGGACACGACTGAGCGACTTCGCCTCGCCTTCACATGAGAGAGCGTGTTCTCATGTATGTTTGGTGGTGAGGGGAGGAGAGGTGAGGACAGGGCTGGGGGAAGAAGAGGTGTGGCAGGAGACAAGCACCAGGCACCAGCCTCAGCCTGCGGCAGCCCCTCACACAGCCAGCTAACTGGGGCAGTGAGAGGGGGAAGACCTGAGAGCAAGGAGAGCATGGAAGTGGGGAGATCAAAGACAATGTGCTCCAAGAAGGCAGTTACAAGACTGCAAGAGAGAGGACCGCTTGCAGGCTGCCAAAGATAGAAGTAAAAGAATGGGGAAGAGTGAAGTCAGAATGGGAGGAGTGACTGGGTAAGGCTCTGCATTGGAGACACTGGGCCTGGAGGAGTTTCGGAGTGCAGGGAGAGGGGATGGATAGGCCCTTCTAAGCTCTGGCCACAACTCCAGCAGCCCCATCCTCCTTGTTGCAGTACTCACCTAGGGGCTGCTGAGCCAGCAGGGCCTCGGGATGGGGCAGGCTGAACAGCAGCACCTTCCCATCTGAGCAGGCAAGAGCCAGGAGACCCAGTCGGGGCAGGAGAGGCGCCTAGAGGGTGACACCAGATCTTCACTGAGACTTGCTGCTGGCAGGCATGTCTCAGAAAATGCGTGAGCTTCTGGTCCCTGAAAGTCTGATATGGAGTTGCTGGAAAAACTCCACCCCCCACTCTCCAACTTCCCTTTCTCCAACTCTGGGAAGACCCAGGGCCCCTTCGTTCTGGCTGAGGCCAAAGGCCACCCCACAGTCAAGTGGGAAGTACCTTCCGAGGGGTGCCTGGAAGTTCCCATGCTCCACTGGGGCAGAACTTGAGGTCCCAGATGCAGCCGTGGTCACAAGCTATCCCATAGACAAAGTGGGCTCTGTTGCCAAGACTGAGAGAGAGAGCATGTGCAGAGAATGGGTAGGAAGGAAGGGTCTAGAGCTTCCAGAGCCTGTGTTCCCCTTGTCTCAACCCAGTGTGAGCCTTCCCCTGCCCCCAGCCCATCCCACCCTTCTTTACTCCTCCACCACTCTCCCCTGGCAGTGTCCCAGCCCCACCTCACCAGCTTTCTTGCTGCAAGGTCCCAAGGTCCCAGAGCTGGAGCAGCCCAGGGCCTGAATACAGCTGGCTCAGTGAGTGTGTCTCATTCATGTCAGGGCTGGAGAAAAGAGCCACATACTGCGAGGCTGTTGACCCCTCTGGCACCGGGCACCAGTCCAGAGCCCAGAGTGGGCCCCCCGTGAAGAAAGACACATCCAAGCGCTCTGGGTGTGCTGTGATAGAGCTAAATCTAGAGAAAAGGCAAAGATGAAAAAAAGGAGCTAGTAAAAGGCAGTAAGGATTTCAGTAGATGAATGGATAAATAAACTGTGATACATCCAGACAATGGAATAGTATTTGGCACGAAAAAAAAATGACCTATCAAGCCATGAAAAGGCATGAAGGAAACTTGAATGCACATTACTAAGTGAAAGAAGCCCACCTGGAAAGGCTACATACTGTATGATCCCAACTATAAGACACTCTGGAAAAGGGAAAACTATGGAAACAGTAAAAAGGTCAGTGATAACCAGAGGCTGAGGGTGGGAGAGGTAGGGGATGAACAGGCAGAACACAGAGTAGTTTCAGGGCAATGAAAATACTCCGTATGATACCATAATGATGGATACCTGTCGATAAACCTTTAACCAAACCCATAAAATGTACAACAGTAAGAGTGAACCCAAAGGTAAACTATGGACTTTGAGTGATTGTGATGTGTTGGTGCAGGTCCGTCAATCATAACAAATGTGCCCCTCTGGTGAGGGATTGTTGATAATGGGGAAGGCTGTGCTTGTCAGGGTTGGGGGTGAGGCAGTGGTGGGGAGAGAGGGAGAATATGGGAACTCTCTGTACCCCCTTCTCAGTTTTGTTGTGAACCTAAAACTGTTCTTAAAAAAGATTAAAAAAAAAAAAAAAGGAACGCAGACAGAATGGGAGCACCACCTGGAGCTCCTGACTTAAGCCAAGTACCAGAACATCATTCACAGTCTACAAGTGAGACCAGGCCTAGCCACCATGTTCTCTTCCTCCTTTCCTTCCCCAGGTCTGTCTAGTCCAGGCTCACCTTCAAAGGTGACAAGCCAGGCATTCTGATTCACTACAGCATTCACTCTAGGGCCAGTGTGTCCAGGTCTAGCTGAGTAGATGTGACCTTGAAAACTTGTTCCACCCTCAGCCTCCCTAGGCTCCCTCAGTCTGGCCAGCAGAGATAAGTGCTGCAGATTAGAGGGGGCTGAGCAAATATAGGCAGCTCTCTTAGCCTTGGGACCAACTGGACCAGCATTCAGGGAAGAACAGGGCCAATCTCCCATCCCTTTTGACATCCATTTTTCCTACTTCTGTCTCCCAGAATCAGAAAAAAGAGGTGCGATCGTCACCTGTTTATTCTGTAGAGGGTGCCATCTTCAGGAAGTCCTTCACGTTGTACAGAAAACAGCGGGGACTTCTCCTCCTGGGGCAGGTAGGGAGCTGCCTCACTAGGGGATGGCAAAGGGAACAAACAGTGTAAATGAGGAAAAGTTTCACCTGTACTGGGATTCCCATGATCAATCTAGAGTCCTCAGTTACCATTCTGTCTCCAGGGGTGTCACCCGCTCCTAGATTTCAAAGATGCCCCTTCAACTTACAGTTCAGATAACAAGCGCCACTTCCAGGCTAAAGGAATCCATTCTGCAAACTCCCAGTATGAATGCTTCTGATCTCGGCTGGAGGAGCAGAAGTAGCATTAGTGAAGGAGGAGCGATTCCAGAGCAGCACTGCCCCATAACTTTCTGTGAGGATGGGAGCAATCTGTTATCTGTGCTAATCTAACACACGAGCTGCAAGTAGCTATTGGGCACTTAAATGTGGCTAGAGCAACTGAGAAACTGGACTTTTAATTATATTTCATTAATTTTAAATGAGATTTAAATGGCTACCAGCAGCTTGTGGCTACAATATTGGACAGAACAGCTTGAGAGCTTCTGCCTTTGCAGCAGTACCTCTGAGTTACAAATGTCTTCCCTGTGTTCTACCCTGTGGGTGCCTGCCCCCGCTTCTCACAGCCCCACTGCTAGGCTGGGTCCTCAGTCTTCCTTTGCTTTCCACCTCTACCTTTCATCCCCAGCTCCCGTTCCCCAAGTCTCACATATCCTTGGTGAGATGAAGGCACTTCCAAACGGGGGCCATGATGTGATTTGGTAAGCCATTGTGAGCCATTCCCCGGACGTGTGGCTTCTGCTTCTGAGGATCAAATTGAAGAAAGTGTAAGTTAGAGAATTTTACTGGTTAGAGCAAGTCCCCAGGAGAGAGCTTTCTCAGCTTTTTCTTCTCCTGGTACTACTTGCTCTCTAATTTTTCTCCTATCGGCATCTTAAAAGATTTGTATCTTAACCATTACAATGACCTCTCCATCTTTTGCTCTTACTTCTCCAGCAAAACCTGCTCTCTATTTTCTGTTCATCTTCTTTGGTATGTCTCTACAGCACTTAATTCAGAGCACTCCTATTTGTCTCTCCTTATTCCTTCCACCTCGTAGTCTCTCCCTCCTTTGAGGGTTAGTCACTGACGGTATTTCCTAGAGTTCCTGTGTCTTCTCAACCCTCAGTACATGTGCTCCTGGTAATCTCATCCTTTGACTCATGGCTTTGACCCCCATTTTTATGCCTGACTGCATCTTAGCAAATGTAACCTTTACTCAGTCTCAACTTTTTTACAAAATGTAGACTCATGCAATGTGGTGCTGAGCCATATTAGAACTTGAGGCAAAAGTGAATATCACTAGTATACTTCCTGCCTTTATTGAAAATTTTTATATTTTCTTTCAGCATATTGAAAATTTTTATATTTTCTTCTTTTTTATATTTTCTTCAGCATAGATTTGTTGCATTAATTTTGATTTTTAAAATGTTGCATTGAGACATTTACCTTTATTAGAAGGTTTTGGTGCTCCCTTAAATGCACCTGGGAGGAGTAAAGCACTGGTCCCATATATCTGACTGGCAACCAGATGTCTCCAGAAGGATGGCCCTTGACCCACTGGCCCCTCCAACTCAACATGTCAGACAGTAAACTCATCACTTTGCCTGCCCACCTTCACCCTTCCTGCATCCCCCACCCTTTCTGTGTTCCCAAGTTCAGAGTATGAGAGCACCATCAAAGTTGGAAACTCCTACCCTTTCCTCATCTTCAATTCCCAACTGCTATTAATTCTCTTACATATCTCTCGTATCTCCTCATCTTTTCTTCCTCCACTGCTTAGTTTAGGCCCTTACCACCTCTCACCTAGAGAACTAAAGCTGTCTTCTCATTGTCAACTGCAAATTAGCCTATTTTCCTAACTGATCATGTTCTTTACCTACCTAAACACCATTGTTGTACAGAGTTTCTGTTTGGGATGACAAAAGTTTTACAAATGGATAGTGGTGATGGTTACACATTGTGAATGCACTGAATGCCCCTGAATTGTACATTTTAAAACAGTAAATTTTGTTTTATCTATTTTACCATAATTATACACGCACATACTCTTTGTTGGCTCCTACCAGTTTCATTTCTTTCATCCTCTCTAGTCTAATCTTCCCCACTTTAACCCAGGCCCTATGCTGCAGCTACAACCAATTTCTGGGAAATTATCCTCTCTGGAAAACTTCTGTTCCTTTCAAGACCTAACTCAACTAGCATTTATTTATTAAGTCTAAGCAGTTAACCATCCTTCCTCTATATGCCTAAAGCATTCTGTTCACTCCTGGTGCAGCATTTATTACACTGCAAGCTTTGTAATGGAGGATCCTGTCTTATTCATGATTGTGTTTCCTAGCACAGAGGAGATGCTCAATGTATGAACAAATAATCTCATTTAGTTACACCCTCAGCTCCCAGAATCTCAACTGTGTTTGAAATTGCTCTTTCTTAACTTTCCCCTGTTTTGGCCATCCTAGTTACTAGGCTAAAGCCTTCCTTCTGGGCACCCTGCTGATTTTCCGAATAATCCTCCTGTTTCTCCCTCCACTTTCTTGTTCAATCATGTTACCTGAGTAGATCCTCGGGCAGTGCTTCGGGGCGCTGCAGGCTCAGGGTCAGAAGAGTTCTCACTTGGGGCCTCGCTTTCTTCTGCTTCTTCAGCCTCAACCTGGAGAACAAAATCTTCATCCCGTGCGGTGTTATCCCCTTCTTCACGGAGACAGGCTGCCTGCGGCTGGATTATCTTCGGCTGGGTAGGGCTGCTCACCTGGGGGCCCTCAGGACAGGACACTGGAGTAGGCAGGGCTGTTGAGAGCTCTTCCGCCAGTTCCTGAAGATACAGAAGTGCCCTGCAGGACAGGGCAGAGTCAGAGCCACAGCACAGCCACTTCACCCAGAGCCCCCTCTGCCTGACACTTGGCTGAATCTCATCTCACTAGATCCTCCCAGTGACCATGTGAAATGGCTATTAATTTCCCTTCCCCTTTGACAGATGTAGAAACAGAAATCCAGGAAAGTCAGGTGACTTGGCCAAGATGATTCATATCACATATGTGGAATCTGAAACCAGGTCTTCTGACTCCAAGTCCAAAGCACTTCACACTCTACACAGGCAGAGATCATTGAGGGAAAATGGAAAGGATGGAAGGACATATATATGCTGATGTATACAGTGCAGTTAAACTGCAGTGAAGACTTAGAGGAAATAGCGGAAAAGGTGATAGGATGCGGTACAGAAAGAAGCCGTCCACAGACAGAATTTAACCACAGACAGAAACTGCTGTTGTAAGACCTAGAAGATTGCTCAAGTGCCCAGAACCCAGCACCACCCCTGCTTACCTGACACCTCACCACAGTCCACTCATCTCTCCAGCATCTGCCCCACCCCCANNCCACCCCTTCACCCCAGCCCCCCTCCACCAAACTGCGCCCCACAATCCTTACACTTGGGCAGCCCTTCGGCGGGGTCGTTCCCCAGGAGGGGTCTCAAAGTCCTCAGGGGGCATCTTTGGA
The DNA here is from genome assembly GCA_006410935.1 of Redunca redunca. NCBI lineage: Eukaryota > Metazoa > Chordata > Mammalia > Artiodactyla > Bovidae > Redunca > Redunca redunca. Next base: position 4,495 of record SJYQ01095431.1, on the reverse strand, counting down.
TGTGGAGACTCTGGCTGATCTAGGCCTTTGGACAACTTCAGCAGTAGCAGATCTGCCTTGGACTTTCGACCTCGTTTCTTAGGCATGGGGGTGGACAGAGGGTTGGATTGATCTAAGAGACCAGGAACCCGAGGGGCTGATGGAGAATTAGGCTGCTGGGGCCTTTTGGGGCCTTTCCGTGTCCTACCACCTCTCTTCGGGCCAGGCTTTGAGGCCCTAGGCTTTGGGACCTTGGACATCTCTGAAGAAAGATCTGTAGAGAAGAATATGGGTCTGTGAGATGGGACCAGAGCTCAAACCTCTTTGGAACAGATTACACCATACCCAGGTTGTAAAGTCCTATGAGCTTGACCTGCTCTCATTCATCTTAAGCTGAGCATGGGGGGCTAAAAGGCTGAAAGGTCAAGGGACATACCTTGCTGTTGCAGTCTGGAGAGGCTTTCCTGCTCTGGAAGGAGCCTCCTCTCATCGAGAGAATCATCATATCCAGGGAAAGGGGTAGATAATGGCATCTCTATGGACGCCTCCACACTGGTTGTTTCTGAGGAGGCCTTGACATCAAGCTGGTTCAGCACCTCTTGTCCAGGAGAGTCTACCACAGTCATGCTCCCCACGGGGCCGGCCTCCTCCAGAGCCATATAGCCGACCCCGTAGGTATCCATCAGCACCCCAAAAAATGGCTGCCCCTGCATGCAAGAGACATACAAATGACTAGAAGGAAAAAGCTTCTGGTAAGAGCTCAGATTTTTCCACTTTTCTGTCTTTCTCCTCTCATCATTGTTCCTCCAACCTCCCCCCACCTTCCCCACCAACCAGAAACCCAAACTCTGGTCATTCATTCATTCAGCAGTAATTCCTAAGCATCTTCTAAATAACAGGCACTGGTAACATGACAACAAGCAAGGCAGACAAGGTGCTTGGCCTCATGGAACTGACAATGAACAAACAATAACAAGCTACCACTTAGTAAATGCTTACTATGTGCCAAGAACTATTCTAAGTGCTTTACTCAGATGATTTAAAGTGAATGAACAATTATTTAACCCCTTTCCCTGAAACCTAGTGAAATGAATCACTCCTCTCTAAAAAAAAACGAGAAAGAAAAAAAAAAATCACCTGTTATGAAGCAGGGAAGGACCATAAGTTTCTAAAATAAACTATAAAGTATAGCTGCCAGATACTATAAAATTTAGATCAAACTGAAGGAGGACAGGACAATAGAGCTAACATGCATCTTTGTGAATATTAGTCAAGGTGCAGATTTATTTAAGGATAGGTAATTTCTAGTGTCCTGCTAGCAATCTTTCAGCTGGATGGGGGAGGTGGTAGCCTATGAGACAATTAAGGAACATCCCACTACATTAAGAAACTATTTAGACATTGAAGAATAGACTAAAAAATAGTCACGGATCTTCATTTTCTTCAAACCCAAAAAGTCAGCTATGCAACCATGGACCAAAGTAAACTGACAATGATAAACAAACCAGTGACTGCCACACCAAAAACGTGAGCAACAGAGAACTCTGCAAGGGCCCAGTTTGTGACCAGAATAACCTACCTGTGACAAAAGGGAAGAAATAACTCAGATCAAAGGAGGAATCTCTGAATATGTCTTAAGGATGAAGAATTCATCAGCCTCAGTGGAAAGTGTGTTAATACAAATGCCATAAGAAATATCATACAAATTAAAATTTCCAACTGTCTCTCTTCAAGAAGATATCCTTATAAACTATAGTAACAGCCAACTCTCTAACTCAGGTGCTAAGGATACATTGTAACACCATATGCTAAAGATACAACATAACAATATCAAGGTAAATAGAGGTCAATGAGACTCCACCTACATTATTCTCTTTGTTGCTGTTTAGTTGCCAAGTGGTATCCTGTTCTTTGCAACCCCATGGACAGTAGCTCATCAGGCTCCTCTGTCCCTGGGATTTCCCAGGAAAGAAGACCAGAGTGAATTGCTATTTCCTTCTCCAGTGGATCTTCCTGACCCAGGGATTGAACCTGCATCTCTAGCATTGGCAGGCAGGTTCTTTACCACTGAGCCACCAGGGAAGCCGACATTGTTCTCTGGTAAACAGCAAACCCTGAGATAACTATTCCATTCAAAATCAGGAATAAGCAAAAAGGATCCAATGGGACCTATGCATAGTTGCTATAGAAAGAATAAAAAGGACTTAAATGAAAAAGGTGAAAAGTACTGTTTCAAGGAATGTCTCCAGAAAACAAGAAATTTTCCAACAAAAACTTCTTTACTTTCAAAAAAGCCAGAGACTGTGAAATCCAAGAAATAAGAGATCAAAGAAGAGATAAAACAATGGCAAGGCAAAAAAAAGAGTTGGTAGTCATAAGGAAAGAAACTGAATAAAAGAATAAAATCAAAGAAATGAAAATCAGAGAAGCAAAATGTTGAAATTACTGAAAAGACAATCAGGGGTATGAAAGAAACCATGCAGGCTATAAAGAGACAATGGTGACTAGTGAAAAGATGGTATGGTGAAATGAGAAAGTGGGGAGCCAATATATGAATAATTGCTATTTCTAAAGAACAGAGAAGAAAAATGGGAATAGAAAAAAATGTTCAAAGACCTAACAAAAGAAAATTTCCTGAAATGAAAAACAGAATGTGTACTTTCCTGAAGTAAAGGAAGATCTCAGCCTAAAGTTAAAAGGGCTTATCGTATAAAAAGGACACAAAAATCAATAAAGACTCATCAAGAAATATCTGAATGAAAACTAAATTTCTCTTACAAGTGGGGGTGGGAAGGAATCAGGTCAGCCTGGGAGTTCTCAGAAACATTTGAGGCCAGAGGATAAACAAAAGGATCAAGAGAATTCTTAATTGTCATTCATATAAAGGTAACAGGATGACATTCTAAATATAGAAGCTTCTATAAGTTTCTAGAAATTACAAAAGTAATCCCCCAAACAGAGGAAGGGTTAGGGAAATAAAAAGGTTTAGGAACAAGTACTTATCAAACTGAGAAGTGGTTCATAGCTGCTGGTTCAAGAACCACCTGGCCTCTCCTCTGCCACGGTAGGGAGTCACAGCTGAATCAAGAAGCCCCTGCCATAGGTGATGGCTCCATAAACAAGCTGCCTCTGCAATAATCAGAAAGTGACCAACTGAGGCAGACTCTTCTCTGGCTTGCAGATCCAGAACGGTGTCACTGCCACAATCTACAAAAGCAAAATGCATGCCCTCTGGCCTGCCTCCTCTCTAAACTCAAGTCTAAATTTGAGTTCTTCAAGAGCATATTTGATTTGCAAGACCTAAATTATATTCAGAATCTTGAATGGAAAAATCCCAGGAAGTGAAGTTTCTAGCTTTCCAGGCTCTCAAGTGGAGGTTGCTCATTCTCTCAAATCCCACTTACCCCAGGGTAGAAAGTGGGATCAGTGTTTTCTCAGTTCCTCTCCAGTGCCAATTGTTGACTGAAAAGTCCTCCCCATCTTGTAAAACCTTGTTCCTTCCAAGCCTGTAACATCTGGCTAAATCACTGGTATCCACTCCACTGTCATACCCTGGACCTTGCCAACATATAAAACCTTTTTTTAACCTCCAAAATCACTAAGACACCCACTATCTGATCACGACCTCCGATCATTACAGCCATGTTGCCCAACTATGATCACTATATCTACTCTTCACCATGTTAATTACTCCACTATCCACTGATCACTCCAGTTTCTCCCTGTGTCAGCCATATCCCATCTAGTTTAGACTCCTTTATTTTAATCAGATTCTTGTTGATATTACAAACTTCCTTTCTTTTCATCTTTTTGTTTCATAGGCCTGGCAAAACTCAAGTCCTGGATGAACTATCATCTATTGCAACCAGTGCATCTAAGCTGGTTGGGCACTAAAGTCACACTTTCTTTCTGTCAACTCCCAGACCCTCTCCTTTAGTGTCTAATCCCATAGTCTTCAGCAAATGACTAAGTCTTAGATTTCTGAAACAAAAACTAAAAACCAGCAGTCAAGAATTCGCCCTGCAATGCAGGGGCAGATTTGATCCCTAGTCAAGGAACTAAGACTCTATGTGTCACAGAGCAACTGAGGCCCTGTGCCGCAACTAGAGAATCTGTGCACCCCAAGGAAGATTTTGTGTGCTGCAACTAAGACCTGACATAGCCAGATAAATATTCAACAAGAAAAAACAACCAAAAGCCATACTTCAATTTCTTGTCAAATAACTAACACTCCCTGCTTCTGAGTCCATCGTCCACTTTCTGAAGTCAAGCTTTCCAGTTATGTTCTAGCTCCATGCCCTCTCTGGGCTCACCCAAGGGAACTAGCAAGGCTTATCCTTTTCCTTTCCCTCGCCTCCTTCTAAACTGGAGCAAACGCCTTCTAAAATTTAACAATTCACTTGTTTCTTGTCTTTACACCTAGTTGGCAGCTTTTTTGCTTATTTGCAAACTCACTGCTTTTGTACTTCCAAAGTATTGAATTTAGTTTGCCTCCTTTTCTTTTTTAGGTTTGTAT
>SJYQ01095430.1:0-11688 GCA_006410935.1 Redunca redunca | reverse complement strand
GAGCCCAGGGTACCCTGGTCTGGGGCTAAGGAAGGAGAGTTTCAGCTGATTATGCGCCCACTGCTGGTTCTGTTTGGAGGGCAGGCAGGAGAGCCCTATGTCTTGGTGCTCAGTACGTTAAAAATGTCTGGGAAGGACTTCCCTAATGGTCCAGTGGTTAAGACTCCATGCTCCCAGTGCAGGGGCTGGGTTCAATCCCCGGTAGGGGAACTAGATCCCACATGACTCAACGAAGACCTGGAGCAGCCGCCCCCCCACCCCAAAAAAAATCCCCAAAGAAAAACCAAACCAAAAACCTTGGGGAACATAGGACAAAGTGCTTAAAGAAACCCATTTTGGACTCCAGGAATCAAAGACAAATCCAGGTTTTATGGGGACTACATTTTGAGGCCCTCTGTAAGAAAACATGTAAAATTATGAGTATAGATTTAGGATGGAAATGAATATTCAGAATGAAAAATCAGTTGCATCAAGCTAGCACTGCCTACAGACTCCTGTCCTGTCCCTTTATGTTTCTCTTTAAGCAATTTACCAACCTGCTTCCATAGGAATGCTTCCTGGTGACACCCCTCTCCTCCACCCCCACCCCTCCCCTCTGCTCCTAAAACATTCTGCTACCTGTCCTTGCTCGTGGGCAGACCCAAGCTTAAGCCTCATCAGCCACATGGTAATTCCGTTTCTGCCCAGAATGTATCTTGGGTCTCCTGCAATGACAGTAATAAGATAAATACCTTCTCTTTGCTTCCTCCATTTGTTTTAGGCTATAAATTACAAGGTATAAAGTGGAAGTGTTAGTCACTCAGTAGCGTCCAACTCTTTGCAACCCCATAGACTGCCAGGCTCCTCTGTCCATGGAATTCTCCAGGCAAGAATACTGGAGTAGGTAGCCATTCCCTTCTCCAGGGGAACTTCCCAACCCAGAGACTGAACCTGGGTTTCCTGCATTGTCAGTGGATTCTTTACAAGATATAGATTCACACAAACATTTACATCATTCAATTCCCCCCACCTTTGCACCACCTGGGAAGCTGGTGAAATGCAGATTCCTGGGTCCCGCTTCCAGGGGTTCTGATTTTCTGTGTTTGAGTCAATAGATTCACACCTTTCACTTGACACAGGGTTAATTTGACTGAGGGGGAATTCCCTGGCAGTCCAGTGGTTAGAACTCAGCACTTTCAGTGCTGGGGCCTGGGGTTCCATCCCTGGTCAGGGAACTAAAATCGTAAACAGTACAGGAACCATCTAGATATTTATAAGTAAAGTGTACATGCATAAAAATGGACAAATTATAGTTGCACAACCTGACTCATTATGATAAAATAGATATACTCATGAAAAGTGAAAAAGTGAAAGTGTTGGTCACTCAGTCACATCCTACTCTTTGTGACCCCATGGACTGTAGCCCACCAGGCTCCTCTGTCCATGGGATTTCACAGGCAAGAATACTGGAGTGGATAGCCATTCACTTCTCCAAGGGATCCTCCCAACCCAGGAACTGAACCCAGGTCTCAATCTGAGCCACCAGGGAAGCCCATACTCATGAAAACCACTCCTTAGATCAAGACACACAACATCAGCAGCCCTCCAAAAGTCTCCTTCCTGCTTGAGCAAAGAGGCCACACCCTAGTACCGGGGATGCTTGGAGCTGGTCTGGGGGGAATGGGAAGTTAGCCCATTCAGTGGGCACAGAGTTCTCCTTCTGCAAGATAAGAATTCTGGAGATGGACAGTGGTGATGGTTGCCCAATAGTGTAAATGGACTTAATACCACTGAACTGCACACAGAAAAATGGTTGAGATACTAAATCTTATGTGGATTTTACCACCAAGCATTACATTGAAAGATACCATATCTGAGACGTCCTCAGTGGTCCACTGGTTAAGGCTCTGCCTTCCAATGCAGGGGGTGCAAGTTTGATCCCTAGTTGGGGAACGAAGCTCCCACATGTTGTGGGGTCCGGCCAAATTTTTTTTTTTTTAAAGATACCACATTTGGAATTGGGGCAGCTACTCAACTGAGTCCTTCAGGCTCCATCTAGTTTTCACAGTGACAAGTCTGGTCAATTAAATGAAGCTGTGACGCATCTCTTAGGTTTTTAAGTGTGGCAATAATTCTTGCCACTCTGGGAATCTAGGTTGTTTTGATTTACTATCTTGGTTGTGGGCTGTTTGGAAGTGTGCAGTTTTTTTCAAACTGTGTTAATAATCCAGTGACAACTTTAGCAACTTATGAATATATGTCCTGTTAATGTGATATATGCTATTAATAATTATCCATCCATTCCAAAATGAGCATGCTTTTAAAAAATGATACCTAATGATAGATGTATGTGATAGTGCTTTACTTCTAAACAAAGAATGACATAGAAAGGATTAAATTAATAGACATCTATTTTCCCACTATGCTTTCATTAATTTTTATCATATGTGTTTTCTCTACCTTTGTTTTCTCTTTGACTCCAGCTAAAAGCATATTCTAAGGGATTTGATTTAGGTCATACCTGAATGGTCTAGTGGTTTTTCCTACTTTCTTCAGTTTAAGTCTGAATTTTGCAATATGGAGGTCATGATCTGAGTCACAGTCAGCTCCTGGTCTTGTTTTTGCTAACTGTATAGAATTTCTCCATCTTTGGCTACAAATAATATAATCAATCCGATTTTGGTATTGATCATCTGGTGATGTCCATGTGTAGAGTCATCTCGTGTGTTATTGGAAGAGGGTGTGTGCTATGACCAGTGCTTTCTTTTGGTAAAACTATTAGCCTTTGCCCTGCTTAATTCTGTACTCCGAAGCCAAACTTGTCTGTTACTCCAGGTATCTCTTGAGTTCCTACTTTTGCATTCCAGTCCCCTTTGATGAAAAGGACATCTTTTTTGGGGTGTTAGTTCTAGAAGATCTTGTAGGTCTTCATAGAACCATTCAACTTCAGCTTTTTTGGCATTAGTGATTGGGGCATAGACTTGGCTTACTGTGATAATGAATGCTTTGCCTTGGAAATGAGCAGAGATTATTCTGTCATTTTTTTAGACTGTACCCAAGTACTGCATTTTGGACTCTTACTTGATGATGAGGGCTACCTCATTTCTTCTAAGGAATTCTTGCCCATCAGTCAGTTCAGTTCAGTTGCTCAGTCATGTCCAACTCTTTGCGACCCCATGAATTGCAGCATGCCAGGCCTCCCTGTCCATCACCATCTCCCGGAGTTCACTCAGACTTGCGTCCATCGAGTCAGTGATGCCATCCAGCCATCTCATCCTCTGTCGTCCCCTTCTCCTCCTGCCCCCAATCCCTCCCGGCATCAGAGTCTTTTCCAATAAGTCAACTCTTCACATGAGGTGGCCAAAGTACTGAAGTTTCAGTTTTAGCATCATTCCTTCCAAAGAAATCCCAGGGCTGATCTCCTTCAGAATGGACTGGTTGGATCTCCTTGCAGTNTCACAGTCCAACTCACACATCCATACATGACCACAGGAAAAACCATAGCCTTGACTAGACGGACCTTAGTCGGCAAAGTAATGTCTCTGCTTTTGAATATGCTATCTAGGTTGGTCATAACTTTTCTTCCAAGGAGTAAGTGTCTTTTAATTTCATGGTTGCAGTCACCATCTGCAGTGATTTTGGAGCCCCTCAAAATAAAGTCTGACACTGTTTCCACTGTTTCCCTATCTATTTCCCATGAAGTGATGGGACCGGATGCCATGATTTTCGTGCCCATAGTAGTAGATATAATGGTATGGTCATCTGAATTAAATTCACCCATTTCTGTCATTTTAATTCACTGATTCCTAAAATGTTCACTCTTGCCATCTCCTGTTTGACCACTTCAAATTTACCTTCATTCATGGAGGTAACTAACATTGCTAACATTCCAGGTTCCTATGCAATATTGCTGTTTACATCATCAGACTTTACTTCCATCACCAGTCACATCTACAACTGGGCATTGTTTTGCTTTGGCTCAGCCTCTTCATTCTTTCTGGAGCCTTTTCTCCACTCTTCTCCAGTAGCATATTGGGCACCAACTGACCCGGGGAGTTCATCCTTCAGTGTCATATCTTTTTGCCTTTTCATACTTTTCATGGAGTTCTCAAGGCAAAAATACTGAAGTGGTGTGCCATTCCCTCCACCAGTGGACCATGTTTTGTCAGAACTCTCCACCATTGGGGCTTCCCTGGTGGTTCAGAGGTTAAAGCGTCTGCCTCCAATGTGGGAGACCCGGGTTCGATCCCTGGGTCGGGAAGATCCCCTGGAGAAGGAAATGGTAACCCACTCCAGTATTCTTGCCTGGAGAATCCCATGGACAGAGAAGGCTGGTAGGCTACAGTCCATGGGGCCGCAAAGAGTTGGACACGACTGAGCAACTTCACCCTCCACCATGACCCGTCTATCTTGGGCGGCCCTACACAACATGGCTCATGGTTTCACAGAGTTAGGCAAAGCTGTGATCCAAGTGATCAGTCTGGTTAGTTTTCTGTGGTTTTCATCCTGTCTACCCTCTGATGGATAAGGATAAGGGGCTTATGGAAGCTACCTGATGGGAGAGACTGGCTGTGGGGGAATCTGGGTTTTGCTCTGATAGGGGCTCGTGACATTGTACAGGAGGCAGTGATAAAAAAAAAACCACCCCCAAAAAGGAAAAAAGGCAAAATGGTTGTCTAAAGAGACCTTACAAATAGCTGAGAAAAGAAGAGAAGCAAGAGGCAATGGAGAAAAGGAAAAATATATTCAACTGAATGCAGAATTACAAAGAATAGCAAGGAGAGATAAGAAAGCCCTCCTCAGTGATCAATGCAAAGAAATAGAGGAAAACAATAGAATGGGAAAGACTAGAGATCTCTTCAAGAAAAGTAGAGATAGCAAGGGAATATTTCGTGCAAAGATAGGCACAATAAAGGACAGCAACAGAAGCAGAAGATATTAAGAAGAGGTGGCAAGAATACACAGGAAAACTATACAAAAATGATCTTAATGACCCAGATAACCACAATGGGGTGATCAGTCACTTAGAGCCAGACATCCTAGAGTGTGAAGACAAGTGGGCCTTAGGAAGCATCACAATGAACAAAGCTATGGAGGTGATGAAATTCCAGCTGAGCTATTTCAAAATCTAAAAGATTATGCTGTTAAGGTGCTGCACTCAACATGTCAACAAATTTGGAAAACTCAGCAGTGGCCACAGGACTGGAGAAACTCAGTTTTTCAATACGAAAGAAAGGCAAAGCCAAAGAATATTCAAACTACTGCACAACTGCACTCATCTCACATGCTAGCAAAGTAATGCTCAAAATTCTCCAAGCCAGGCTTCAACAGTACATGAACTGAGAACTTCCAGATGTTCAAGCTGGATTTAGAAAAGGCAGAGGAACCAGAGATCAAATTGCCAATAGCTGTTGGATCATCAAAAAAGCAACAGAATTCCCAAAAATCATCTACTTTTGCTTCATTGACTATGCTAAAGCCTTTGACTGTGTGGATCACAACAAAATGTGGAAAATTCTTCAAGAGATGGGAATACCAGACCACCTGACTGCCTCCTGAGAAATCTGTATGCAGGTCAAGATGCAACAGTTAGAACTGGACATGGAAAAACAGACTGGTTCCAAATTGAGAAAGGAGTACGTCAAGGCTGTATATCGTCACCTTGCTTATTTAACTTGTATGCCGAGTACATCATGCAAAATGCTGGACTGGAGGAAGTACAAGCTGGAATCAAGATTGCTGGGAGAAATATCAATAACCTCAGATATTCAGATGACATCACTCTTATGGCAGAAAGGAAGAGGAACTAAAGAGCCACTTGATGAAAGTGAAAGAGGAGAGTGAAAAAGCTGGCTTAAAGCTCAACATTCAAAAAATGAAGATCATGGCATCTGGTCCCATCACTTCATTGGAAATAGATGAGGAAACAAGGGAAACAGTGAGAGACTTTATTTTCTTGGGCTCCAAAATCACTGCAGATAGTGACCGCGCCCATGAAATTAAAAGATGCTTGCTCCTTGGAAGAAAAACTATGACCAACCTAGATAGCATATTAAAAGGCAGAGACATAACTTTACCAACAAAGGTCTGTCTAGTCAAAGCTAAGATTTTTCCAGTAGTCATGTATGGATGTGAAAGTTGGACCATAAAGAAAGTTGAGCACTGAAGAATTGATGCTTTTGAACTGTGTTGTTGGAGAAGACTCTTGAGAGTCCCTTGGACTGTAAGGAGATCCAACCAGTCAATCTTAAAGGGAATCAGTTCTGAATATTCATTAGGAGGACTGATGCTGAAGCTGAAGCTGAAGCTCCAGTACTTTGGCCACCTGACGCAAATAGCTGACTCACTGGAAAAGACCCTGATGCTGGGAAAGATTGAAGGCAGGAGGAGAAGGGGACGTGATGTGATGGTTGGATGGCATCACTAACTCAATGGACGTGAGTTTGAGCAAGCTTTGAGAGTTGGTGATGGACAGGAAAGCCTGGCGTGGTGTAGTACATGGGGTTGCAAAGTGCTGGACACGACTTAGCGACTGAACTGAACTGAAAAGCATATCCTACTGAGGTTGTTTTTTTTTTCTTTTTCTACTCAGTTCTTTATTTTCCCAACCTTGTTTTTTTTATTATTAATTTCTGTCTGTGGTGGGTCTCTGTTGCTGTGTGGGCTTTATCTAATTGCAGCAAGCAGTGGCTACTCTTCATTTTGGCTCATTGGCTTCTCACTGCCGATGGTTTCTCTTGTTGCAGAGCTTGGGCTCTAGAGTGTGGGCTCAGTATGTGTCACATAGACTTAGTTGCTCTGCAGCTTGTGGGATATTCCTGAGCCAGAAATAGAACCCTTGTCCCCTGCTTTGGTAGGTGGGTTCTTAACCACTGGACCACCAGGGAAATCCTCAAGCTCGTTCATATGACTTTTCTATGTCTAATTCAGATATAGAAAGCTGTAGGATCCTATAATATGGATGGAACAATGAGAATAAAACTAACATAGATGGTTCACCGGTCTATATTCTTATAATTCACATGATGTAATACTGTTTCCCTATAGGTCAGGTGGTTGTTGTTTTCCTGTTGCTAAGTCGTGTCTCTTTGCGATTCCATGGACTGCAACACACCAGGCTCCTCTGTCCTTCACTGTCTCCCAGACTTTGCTCACGTCCACATCCATTGAGTCGGTGATAGTACCTAACCTAACCGTCTCATCCTCTGTCATCCCCTTCTCCTTTTGTCTTCAATCTTTCCCAGCATCAGGGTCTTTTCCAATGAGTCAGCTCTTCACATCAGGTGGCCAAAGTATTGGAGCTTCAGCTTCAGCATCAGTCCTTCCAGTGAATATTTAGGATTGATTTCCTTTAGGATTGACTGGTTTGAATTCCTTGCAGTCCAAGGGACTGTCAAGAATCTTCTCCAGCACCACAATTTGAAAGCATCAATTCTTCAGTGCTCAGCGTAGGTCAGATGCAATTATCTAAACTCCAGGAAACTGCTGACTTAGAGGTTTACACTTCATCTACCCCACTGTGTAGGATAGGTCTCGGAATTCATGTGGAGGCTTTGCTAGATATCAAGTCTCTATATTCCAGTCTTACTTTTTGGGACCAGAGAAATGACCACAATGTCCACACACTCAGTGGATCCATTGTGAGCCATACAGGACCAGGAGTCCATTTGTTACATGGCTTTCACCATGTCCCCACTCTCAGGGGGACATGTGACAACATTTGAGAGCTCCAAGGATCAGTGTGAACTCAGACTCTGTGTCCAGTGGTCCTGGAAATGTCTGCACACTCACCCCTGAGGTATAGTTATCTAAATAAGTGTCATACACTCCTGCGAGGAAGGTTGGGGGAATCATTACTCTATATGTAGGCCTGCTTTCAGTCACAAGATCCTGGAAACCCAGGCTTCCTTCAACCAGTGGATTCTAGGTTCAAGAGTTGTCTCAGGGATGGAAGACCCACAATGAATCATTACTTCAAAAAAATTTTTTATTGAAGTATAGTTGATGTACAATATTGTGTCAGTTTATGCTGTACAGCAGCGTGATTCAGTTGCACACACACATATATATATGTTCTTTTTCATATTCTTTTCCATTATGATTTATTATAGGATATTGAATATAGTTCCTTGGGCTCTACAGTAGGTCCTAGTTGTCTATCCATTCTATATATACTAGTGTGCATCTGCTAATCCCAAATTCCCAATCTATCCCTCTCCCACCCCCTCCTCGTTGGCAACCCGCAGTCTCTTCTCTATGTCTGTGAGTCTGTTTCATAGATAAGCTCTTTTCTGCCATATTTTAATGAAATCATCACTTTTCCCCTTAACATTTATTTGATTGAAGTAGAGTTGACTTATAATGTTTCAGGTCCACAGCAAGGTGGTTCAGGTCAGGATCAAATAGTATAATAGTGGGTTGAATAGCAGCCCCTCTAAAAATTCACGCCTACGTAGAAACTCAGAGTATGACCTTATTTGGAAATAGGGTTTTTGCTGATGTAATTAAGTGAAGATGAGGTCACATTGGATTGTTGTTGTTGCTGTTCAGTTGCTAAGTCATGTCCAACTCTTTGCGACCCCATGGACTGCAGAGCACCAGGCCTCCCTGTCCCTCATCAACTCCCAGAGTTCATATCCATTGAATCAGTTATGCTATCCAACAATCCAATGTGTACCATACTGGATTAGGTGCAGTCTAAATTCAGTGACTGATGTCCTTATAAGAGGAGAGGAACATAGGGATGAAGAGAGAAGATGGCCATGTGAAGATGGAGGCAGGGATTGGAGGGATGTGGCCACAAGCCAAGGAACATCTAGGGTCAACAGAAGCTGGAAGAAGCAAGAAAGGATTCCTCCCTAGAGCCTTCAGAGGGCACACCCCTGCTGACACCTTGATTTAGCGCTTCTGGCCTCAGAATTGTGAGATAAAGTGTTTCTATTGATTTAAGCATTCTAGTTTGTGGTACTTTGTTATGGCAGCCCCAGGAAACAATATACCTGATATGCCTTTCCAGTTGTGTGTGTGTGTGCTCAGTTGCTCAGTTGTGTACTACTTTTTGTGACCCCATGGACTGTAGCCCGCCAGGCTCTCCTGTCTATGGAATCCTCTAGGCAAGAATACTGGAGTGGTTTGCCATGCCCTTCTCCAGGAGATCTTCCCAATCCAGGGATCGAATCCAGGTCTCCTGCATTGCAGGCAAATTCTTTACCATCTGAGCCACCAGGGAAGCCTCTAAGAAATACACACTACTATATATAAAATAAACAACAAGGACATATTATATAGCATAGAGAACTGTTTTAATATCTTGTAATAACCTATAATGGAAAATAATCTGAATATATGTGTGTGTGTGTGTATGTGCTTAGTCACTCATTCATGCCAGACTGTAGCCCACTAGGCTTCTCTGTCCATGGGATTTTTCAGGAAAGAATACTGGAGTGAGTTGCCATTTCCTTCTTCAGGGGAATATTCCCAACCCAGCGATCAAACCCACATCTCTTGAATCTCCTGCATTGGAGGCAGACCCTTTACCTGCTGAGCGATCAGGGAAGCCCCATGTGTATGTGTATATGTATATATGTATATATGACTGAATCACTTTGCTATGTATCTAAAACTAACACAACATTGTTAATCAGCTATACTTCAATAAAACAAAAAATAAATGAGAGAATTATCATATTATAAAGTGATATATTCATACAACGGAAAATTAGCCATATATTTAAAAGTACATACAATATGGATTCCATTTGAAAGTCCAAAACTCAGTTGTTTTTGAATCTTTTTGACCCCATTGGCCATACAGTCCATTGAATTCTCCAGGCCAGAATACTAGAGCAGGTAGCCTTTCGCATCTCCAGCAGATCTTCCTGATCCAGGAATCGAACTGGGGTCTCCTGCTTTGCAAGCAGCTCCTTTTCCAGATGAGCTACCAGGGAATCCCCAAGGATCTACCAGAGATTCCATTTATACAGAGTTAACAAACAGGTAATACTAGTCTATGATGCTGGAGGTCAAATGGTGGAACTTTAGTAAGGAGGCAAAGACTGGAAAGGTGTGAAGCTGTTCTGGCAATGTTTTGTTTAATAACTTGGGAGTGTGGAAATTAATGGGAAACCTCATGAAGATGGAGTCAGGAGGCCAGGAGGGGGAACTCTTAGGCAGTACCACTCACCATCAACTGCAGGAAGAACTGCCATTTACGGACCCCAATGGAAGAATTATCAAAAAGGGACATCAATCACAGATCCCAACAGGAAAAGATGAATGTTGCATCTCTGACAAGAAATCAACTAACTGAGAAACTGCCAATGAGACACCCTGAACTGTCACTTTTCTCCAACATACTTTCACTCAGAACAAGCCCTCCCACCTTCCTCCTTTTTCCTCTGTAACGTAACACTCCTCTCCTCTGTTTATTGGTCTTTTGTTATAAAGCTATGGCTTTTGTTATTAAAAAAAAACTATGGCTTTTGTTATAGCTTGCCTGTCCTGAATCTTAAATCTCTGCTATTCCTGAATAGACCCATTTTTGCTGCTAAAAAATAACTTTTATTTTTAAGGTCAGCAGGAGCCAGTTATATGTTTGTTCACTTTATGAAAATTTGTCAAAAGTACACCTAAAACATGCACATTTATGAACGCAAGCCATACTTTGATAAAAATTTAAAATACTAGGCTAGGGAATTCCCTGGTGATCCAGTAGTCAGGACTCACCTTTTCACTGCCGAGGGACTGGGTTCAATCCCAGTTTGGGGAACTAAGGTCCCTCCCATAAGGGATAAACCATAAACCACCACCAAAAACACAAGACTAACACGTGTCGCTTTCTTATGTGTTTTTCTCCAATTATTTTCAGCTGCAGTGTTGTAGGCACACAATAGGTGCTAAGTTGGATTTAAACAGGGCTGCGGTTTTATCAAGCAAGAAGTGCAAAGAAGCCAGAGGGGACAAGGGGGCTGAGAGTGGATTCACAGGCTATCTATATCTATAGCCATATCTATTTCATCTCTATGTATATATTATTATCATTTTGTGGATGAGGAAACTCAAGCACAGAGGGGTCAAGAAACTTGCCCAAGGCCACACAGCAAGGAGAGTCCCTTGGACTGCAAGTAGATAAAACCAATCAATCCTAAAGGAAATCAACCCTGAATATTTATTGGAAGGACTGATGCTGAAGCTGCAGCTCCAATACTTCACCTGATGCAAATAGCCGACTCATTGGAAAAGTCCCTGATGCTGGGAAAGATGAAAGGCAAAAGGAGAAGGGGGCGGCAGAGGATGAGATGGTTGGTTGGCATCACTGACTCAATGGATATGAATCTGAAGAAACTCCAGAAGACAGCGGAGGACAAGGGAGCCTGCTGTGTTGCAGTCCATGGGGTCACAGAGTCAGATGCAACTTAGGACTGAACAACAACAGAGCAAGGAGGTGTTGGGAGGTGAGTTCATGCCCTGGGGCCTCAGATCCCTTCATCTTAATCTCTTCGCCAAATAAGGCAGCCACCCCACTATCAGTTATGACCCTCCCAAGGGCATCCCCTAACATCGAATCCTTCTGTGTTTACTGTACTGCTAAGGAAAAGAGCAGCCCAGGTCCCTGAGTGACCTGGACACTTTGACGTGGAGCTTCCCCCAGATCAGGCAGCAGCTTGGTTAGACATCGGTCTTTCCCTGGGGATCCTGCAGAGAACAGGG
>SJYQ01095429.1:37038-86181 GCA_006410935.1 Redunca redunca | reverse complement strand
AATTCATCCATTCAGCTATTAACCCATCCTGAAACTTTTCCCCTTTGAAAATATGATGTTAGTGGTCGACTCGTCTCTAGAAAAATGCACTGTTGGCTCATGCACACAGTTTTGCATGTAGTTTCAGAGGATTTATTGACCTGGTGAAGTTCCCTGTTGGCTGTGAGCCCAGAGTTAAGAATCCATGCTGTTGAAAGAGTGAGGGGAAGAGAGGCAGTGGGAAATAGACAGTGCAGGTTTTAATATGTAGATGCTTGGGGACATAGGATGGAGATATAGTACCTATTAGTAATGAAATGTTTTGAGAAGGAAAATGGTCACTTAATGAAGGCTGCTGAGATGCTTGCTGAGAGTGCTTTCATTTCCACCTAAATTACCTTTTGCTGCCCAGGAAGCTGTGGAAGTGTTTCTGTGTATATAGTGCCTCAGTTTCCCACTTTTGCCAGAAATAACATGCCTCAGGGGTTTAATTGGAACAGACATTTGGAATTTCTATGGTCTATGTGTGTAGCAGAGTAATCGGTTCATTCACGTTTGTAAGCTGTATATTGTTCTCTTTGTCCAAGTTATTAACAGTATGGTACATCTTAAAATGATTAGAGACAGTCATTATTTAGCATTGCATAAATGAGCACTAGAGGCCACTTATATAATAGATTCCTTAATTTGCCTTTTTTCCCATTGTTGAGCTTTTTGTTCCCTTGAATCCTACCTAATAGCTGAACTGGACGTTAGCCTAGATTTTAGTATGTAAACAGGATGTATAGAGCACTCAGGGGAATTGGCATTATCTGGGTTTGGAAAATGTACTTAATCTGAATGGATGTTAAGGTTGGAATCTTTCAAGGCACGAGCATAAGTGACTGTGGTGAGAGGATAGGTGCTGGTGAGGTGTGTATGTAGTGTAGTAGTCCGCTGGCCTTTAATTCCGGTGATCCCAAGAAGTACTTTGGGTAAGAACTGGGGGCTGTTCACTCCATGAATAGCATTTGACCATCAGTATCTAGATCTTTTCTCTGTAGTTAATAATGGAAAGAGTGAAAAGGGCACAAAACTAAGATCACTTGGAATGTAAATTTTAATACAATGTTTTACTCAAATAGAATCAGGAGGAAAGGGAGTCAGGGAGAACGGTAGCCAGCTTCTGAAACAGGGCTTGAACACGGGGTTGAAATCTGCTTGGCTGAAGTGATAATGTGCTGTTTGAGGAGATTTAAATGACTCTTACTCAACTGCATGCAGCTTAGAGATGAACAAGTGATGGTAAACCTCCCACCCCTTTTATTTTTTTTAAGTGCTAGAAATGGGGATTTGAGAAAGGAACAGGAAAGGTAGCTGTAAAGTTAACTGACCCTTGAGGGTCAGAGAGAAGTGAGACGTTGGCATCCTCCAGTGACAAGTTCCTCTAGACTTAAGTGTTTAAAGAATGTTGCATTAGGTCATCATCTTTTTTTTTGAAGTTCAGTTGGGAATTTCACATAAAATTAAGAGTTTATCTGTAGTTTTTTTTTTAGACAATGGCCACATACCTGGAGTTCATTCAGCAGAATGAAGAACGCGATGGTGTACGTTTTAGTTGGAATGTGTGGCCTTCCAGCAGACTTGAGGCTACAAGAATGGTTGTTCCCCTGGCTTGTCTTCTCACTCCTTTAAAAGAACGTCCAGACCTGCCTCCCGTACAGTATGAACCAGTGCTCTGCAGCAGGCCAACTTGCAAAGCCATTCTCAATCCACTTTGGTATGAACTCTTTTAAAAACCAGTAAAAAGGATAACTACAATAAATTCCAACGTTTACGTGATTCTCATATAAGTGATTCATTTGGGTAAGATGTCAGATCTGAGATGAGTAGTGAATAGTGAGATACTTAGGTAATGAGTGCTATTGGGAACCCCTCTGGCCTGATAACTCCAAATAGAATTAGAACTTACGGGGTGAGGTGGAGGGAAAAGATTGGTTGTTGTTTTTCCCTTCTGGTTTGCAGTTTTTTTTTGGTTTAACCGTTCATTTTATTGGTGTCTGTAAAGCTTTTTCCAGAAAAATCCAAATGCTTTAGACAGTTCTATTGCATCTCCCTGGTATGGTGATCCCTTACAGCAGGAAGAAGTAACAGGCAGAAGAAATTTGAGCTCTTAAAAGATATTATTGTTAAGTGTAACTTTTTTTTTGCACCTGGAATAGTGACCTGTGATCGCTCTCGTGGGTACTCTTTGAAAGAATTTGTAAACAAACGAAGAGTGTCATAAATACTCTTTAAAGGATAAAATTTTTATATAAGGGAACTTTTTTTTACTTCATTCTCCTTGCTTTTACTTGATGTGTCCATGTATAAGATGCTGCTGCTCTTTTAAAATAATAGCCCCTGATGTTAATTTTCTAAACGTAGAAAGCAGGGGGCAAGCAACAAATTTTAGAAAGTGTATCAATCCAGAAGCATTCCTACCCAACTTCTTCAAGGGAACTAAGTGTGGTTCAAATCTGAGGAGTTTTTCCTGTGTGCAATGTACTTTTTAGTACTAAAATTTAGTAGTTTCACATATCCGAAAAGTAAAGATGTTAGGACAATCATAAAGACTGTTTAGATAACGGGGCCATAGGAAGTAACAAATAAACTTTATAGCTCATGAACTTCTAAATATTATCTAGGAAGTCAGAAAAGAGATAAAAGGGTTTAGTAGCCATTCATCGTTGCTGCTTGAAGGAGCCTTTCTGTGTCCTTAGCCGGAACTCGAGCTGCAGAGAAGGTGTTATGTGCCTTCATCCACTGATGCACCCACATAGGAACACACATCTCTGAGATTAACTGAACTTGAAGTTTACACGTAAATGTTTTCTAGCTTAAAACAGGTTATTGACCAGAGACATATTAATGCCAGAGGTGTTCGTTTCTACAAAAATCCCCCGCTCACTATTGTGTTAAAAATGAAAATAGTACCTGGATGTAATATTTTATCTTTCTCACAGTCAGGTTGATTATCGAGCAAAGCTTTGGGCCTGTAATTTCTGTTTCCAGAGAAATCAGGTATGTGAATATAATTATTTTAAAAGTATTCCCTGTGTTTCAGTTCGTTGTCCTACGCTGAAAAAATTGAGGTGAATTTGGGTCTCTCCTGGTAATATTGAACATTGAACATCCATGATTTTTCTTTGAAATGGTCATTCCGTTTCTTTATTTGAGTCTTTGTTGTTTGCTGTCGAGAGGACATAGAATTCTTTTCTTTTTTTTTTCTAAGTACGCTTTCTGTAAGCACTGAATTTGTTACCCTAGAAAACAGATAAGGTGTTTGTATTACATTTGAATTCAATTTATTTTAATTGGATACTGGATTTTCATTTTCTGACCTTTCTAACTTTTAGGGTCAAATATCAGTATTTATCTTATTTTGATTTAAGCATTTTTAAGCTGTTGAGCTAAGAGCTTCCCAAATGATGAGAGAGAATTCTCTTTGACATGAACTGTGCCTATGAAGAAAATATTCTAAAAGTGGATTATGATAAGTATTGCACAGTTCTATGTGCATTTACTAAAAATTACTGAATTGTGCATTTAAAATGAGTGAATTTTTATGGTATATAAACTGTACCTTGGTAAAGCAGTAAGCAAATAATTGGTTATGCTCATCATAATATGTACTGTTCTAGTAGATCTTAAGATACTAATCACCTACTTATTCTTAATTTGATCATATTTATGAGTCTCGTGCTCAGTGCACACTGAGTCCAATGAAAAAGGACCAGCCTGCAGTTGATAACTGAGTATAAGCTTTGGAATTAGAAGCAGGTACTATTCAGTGTTGTTTTTTTTATTATTATTATTCATTTATTTTGGTCATGCTGGCTCTTAGCCGAGGCACATGAGAACTTCATTGCAACATTCAGAATCTTTATTTGCATTATGTGGGATCTAGTTCCTTGACCAGGGATCAAACACAGGCCTCCTGCATTGGAAACATGGAGTCTTAGCCACTGGATCAACAGGGAAGTCCCACCATTCAAGATTCCATGGGCGATTCATAAGTATATGCAAGTCTTAAAAACATTCCTACACCCTATTATACTCAGAATTGATGTCTGTTTAATTTTATTAATTGTGAAAATTCTACTGGATCAAAAAGACAGTGTCAAGAGAGTAAAAGCCAGCTCATACAGTGGGTGAAAGTATTTGCAAATCGTATGTCTAAGGGATTAATGTGTAGAATATTTAAGAACTCCTAATGGTCAGCAACAGGGAAGCCCAATTCAGAAATGTCCAAAGGACTTGAAGAGGTAATTTCTCCAAAGATGATAGATGGATGGCCAATAAGCACATTAAAAAGGTGCTCATCATCATCATCACTAATCATTAGTGATGTTTACCAAATGATGCAGCATTCCCACCTCTGGATATATATCCAAAGGAACTGAAAACAGGATCTTATTGATATACACTCCTATTCATAGCAGTATTATTCACAGTAGCCAAACATTTCACCTGACTTCAGTATCTGCCGCCAGATGAATGGGTGAGCAAGTGTCCTGTATTCAGTGAAATAGTAATCAGCCTTAAGATGCAAGGATGTTCTGACTTAACGCTACAGTGTAGTTGAGCTTTACTGATATTACTGAGTGAAATAAGCCAGTCCTAAAAAGACAAACATATATGATCCCCCTTAAATGAGGTACTTGGAGTAATGGAGAGGTGGGTGCCAGGGGCTAGATGGGGATGAAGTGGAGATTGTTTAACAGGTTCAGAGTTTCAGTTTTACAAGATGAGAAAAGTTCTAGGGATGGATGTTGGAGGTGGTTGCACAATGTTATAAGTGTACTTAAGACTTCTGAACTGGACACTCAAAAAGATGGTAAAACTGGTATGTATGGCATCATACCTCAATTTTTAACTTGGGGCAAAGGAAAAGCAACGTAGAAGCTACGAATCTAAAATGTTTTCAGAGAAAAAAGAAGACACCTATGACATTATGTTAAGCATCAAAAGGCAGGTTGCAAAATTGTGCATACAAGATGATCTCAGCTGTGCTTAAGAACAGGTGTGGAAGCCGAGATGTTGACAGAGGCTGCCTCCAAGTGGTGGGAGTGTGTGTGGGTGTGTGTGTGTGATGGGGGGGTTGTTTCTTTTTTCTTACATTTTTCTTGTTCAGTCGCTCAGTCATGTACAACTTTGCAACCCCGTGGGCTGTAGCCTGCCAGGCTCCTCTGTCCATGAAATTTCTTGTACTTGCCAGGTTTTCTACAATGAACATGTATTACTTTATTGATCACAGCTAGAATAATAAATAAAAGCTTTAGATTCCACATAGATAATTGATAAGACAACTAAAACCTCAGCCCTTCATGTATAGGCAACAATTAGGAAATGGTTTTTAATAGTGTGTGTTTTAATCATTTAGAAGTTACAACGTATCCGAAAACTGCATTTAGAATAAAGTTCCAGTGTGATATAGGGCAGTGTTAATAGATTTTTGTATTTTAGTAACATGTTCTAGGTTTTATACTTTCAGAATAAATACGTGGTCATTAAATTATTACTATTTTTATAAATGGAAGATAAGAGACATAGTGTAACTTTCAGCCCTCATGAAACATTGCTCTGTCTTGTTCTCTCCAGTTTCCTCCAGCTTACTCAGGCATATCTGAGGTGAACCAGCCTGCTGAATTGATGCCCCAGTTTTCTACAATTGAGTATGTGATACAGGTAATTGTCACGTGTTTAAGGAGCAGTGTTAAGTATTGAATTTCTTCTGAAATACTCTGTCTTCTGTGTCTCTTGCCCATATGGACGATTTACAGCTGCAAGGCCTGTGGGATCCTTGACTGCCCAGTGTGTGGGCACAGACGTGTCCCTGGCCCTTGGTTCTTGCTTTTCCTCAGGCTGGAGCTCTCTCCCTGTATCTGCATTGCTCCCTCCCTCCCCTCCAGCTTTTTGCTCACATGTTATTTCTTTCTTTTTTTCTTTTGAAATCCAAAATGTTACTTTCTTAATAAGGCTGCCCTAGCCTCCCAGTTACTGGTGGAGCTCCGCCCCAACCCCGCCCCACCTGCACAATCCCACCCCTCTTGTCGGTTCTCGAAAGTTAGCTCCTCAGGCAGATAGGGATCTCTGGCCTTTTGGTCTGCTGATGTATGGCAGGACCTAGAGCAAGGCCTGGCATTCAAAATGGGGAGTAAATTGTTGGATACAAATAGTCTGCATACAGTTGGTTTTGATAAAACCTGCCTTTTAATGAGGTAAGTAGAAGTTAGTTTTGATGTTGTTATCCCTGACAAGTGTAAATAAAGAGTTGTTATTTAATACACACCTGTTTTGTTTTAAAAAGAGCAGGTCACATCTGTCTGTACACTAACTGTTGTGCCATTTTTCTCCACATTCAGCGAGGCGCCCCATCCCCTCTGATCTTCCTGTATGTGGTGGACACGTGTCTGGAGGATGATGACCTCCAAGCACTCAAGGAGTCCCTGCAGATGTCCCTGAGCCTCCTCCCTCCGGACGCGCTGGTGGGTTTGATCACGTTTGGGAGGATGGTACAGGTTCACGAACTCAGCTGCGAGGGGATCTCCAAGAGTTACGTCTTCCGGGGTACGAAGGACCTTACTGCCAAGCAGATCCAGGTCAGTGTGCAGCTTGTCCTCAGGCAGGAGCAGGGATAGTTCTTAAAGTTTCATTAAGAAAAAGGAAAAAAATAGGAGCCATTCTTTGGTCGTGTTATGAGAAATGCGTCTTTTTGGTTTGTGTAGGACATGCTGGGCCTGACCAAGCCTTCGATGCCTGTGCAGCCAGTGCGCCCGGCTCAGCCGCAGGAGCGCCCATCCGTGTCCAGCAGGTGAGCCTGGCCCCTTGGGTGGGGGGTAGGGGGTGGGGCGAGGCGAGAGGGCTTTGTATTTTATTTTTAAAGGGGAAAAAAGATTAAGCCTAATCAATATTTAACGCTTAATAATAAGCATAATACATCAGTGTATGTTTAAAATTTATAATCTATATAAATATATACGTACACATATATCCTGGGGCAGTTTTGGTCAGGACGCTTTTCCTTTTAGGGTTGTATCACCATAGAGGTTTTAAGAGGTCTGCACACAGTCATTCCCCTCTCCTTAGACACATGGCTGCTGTCCTTTTTTTCTTTTTTTAATTTTGGCAGCACTGCAGCTTTCGGGACTTCCGTTCCCCAACCAGGAATTGAACCTGGGCCGCAACAGTGAATGCCCATAATCCTAACGACTAGGCCACTAGGGAACTCCCCCCCATTTTGTAAAGCTGGGGACACTGAAAAGGCTTCTGTTGAGTGTCCTGAGACAAACCTGAGACTGGGCACTTAGTTCACGTGGCCCGCTGCACTCCTAGAACGGCCAAGGGCTGGGTTAACAGTCGGTCAACATAAGGTGATGGTTACAGCCTCTTCTCTAAGAAACTGGTGTTTCCCTGATGACTCCAAGTGTTTAAGAGAAACATTGAGAGAGTCTTCAGAACGATTGATGAAGGTTGTCCCTGCTTGTGAACATTACGTGAACTGAGTTCCTGTTAGACGTGTCTTTAGGATTGTTGTTGTTGTTGTTTTTGGCCACTTAAACTTTAATTAAACTGATTTGCTCCTGTTTGAAATTGATTTTCTTTCCACACTACATGTGCATAATGTATAAAATTGCTTTGAGTTTTTTGTGTTTGTAGTTAGAGACAACTTTGAAGAAAAAAAAACTGCAAGTTTTTTCTACTCTGATATGAGTTTTGAAGAGCAGAAGCTATGTGTTACGTGGGCCGAGGATGAGAGTATTTTATTAACTCAGACTTGACATGTCCATTCAAAATCATGCAGGTTTCTGCAGCCCATTCACAAGATTGACATGAACCTCACTGATCTCCTTGGGGAACTACAGAGGGACCCATGGCCCGTACCTCAGGGAAAGAGGCCTTTGCGATCCACTGGTATTGCCTTGTCCATTGCTGTAGGCCTGTTGGAGGTAACTCAGAATTTACTGCCCTGCCCCCAGACCTTGCAAGCTTGATGGCAGAAGGTGTGTTCCTTGGCCTTGTCTGAAAAATCAGCTGTGACCCTAATCAGCTGGCTGTGTTAGTTTATCAGAATGTACTTCAGTGATTATTATTGTCCACACTGAAGGAGCCCTCAGGGTTTTGAAAATTATAGGAAGTTTTCTTGAGAAACACAAGACCATTAGGGCAGTGGGATCACAGTTAAATTAATAAAAGCTCTCCAGAGCCTCAGCCTAGAAGTGAGAAGCTGCTTGTCTATAGTGTCCTCTGCTCTTTGCTGCAGTGTCCTCGGTGTTCACGACAGTTCACAACAGCCGAGGGAGTGTGTGTTTATGGCATCTCTGTGGGAAGTATGCTTGGGGCGGGCTGTATGTCTCTAACATGCTGCCACTCACTGTCACAGGGCACTTTTCCAAACACGGGAGCCAGGATCATGCTGTTCACTGGGGGGCCCCCCACCCAGGGACCTGGCATGGTGGTTGGAGATGAATTAAAGGTTCCTATTCGTTCCTGGCATGACATTGAGAAAGACAATGCCCGCTTCATGAAAAAGGCAACCAAGGTAGGTGCTCCTGGCCATGGGCTGTAAGTGCAGTTACCCGGGGTGGGGTTTCGGCTGCTCAGGAGCAACCTCTGCTCTGCCCAGGCCATGCTGTGTGGCAGGCGAGCTGCTTTTGCTGAGATGACCTGCCAGATCTTGCTGACATTAAATATCTGCCCCTGTTCTGAGACCTGGGTTAGAGTGGATGTGATCAAACAGGGGACATGGGGACAGTTTCGTTTATGACATCCATATAAAAAAAGTGTAGCTTCCAATCTTGAAATACTTTGAGGATACCTAATGGGTGATGTCCCTGTTCCATGAAGATGGTTTTTCTCTCTCTGCAGCACTATGAGATGCTTGCGAACCGCACTGCTGCAAACGGTCACTGCATTGATATTTACGCCTGTGCCCTTGATCAGACTGGACTTCTGGAGATGAAGTGTTGCCCAAATCTTACTGGGTATGTGGACATTGAGGCCCTGAGTAAAGTGAGAGTGGTGGTTCTAAGGAAAGAGAAATGAGGGGTGGAACCGTGGGGAGGGCCCAGGCTGGCGCACAGGAGCATTCGTTTAGCTCCGGGCTGCGGTTTCTGGGCTGGGGAGGGTGGTGCACCTCTCAGAGGAAGAAGCTATGATCAGAAGGAGGTCAGGCTTCCCTAGGAACCTGTCGTTTCAGAGGAACTTCATTTCTTAGAGTTGTTCAGAAACCCAGGCGAGATGGCAAGCATGAAATGTGTGGCCTTTAGCACTTCCTTGTGAGAAGGGTAGGGAATAGGTCTGAATGCCGGAGAAACTAGGAGCCCTTCCCCTGGCCTAGCAGCCACACTTCCTGACAGCCTGGAGGGTGCAGTGAGGGGTGGGTTGAGAGCACAAGTCCTCACCTCTGGTGGATGGCATTGTGGAGGCATGGTCCTCAAAGCAGGATGAGGCCCAACCAGCCGCCTCAGGGCTCCATGGGGCCTGATTAGAAATGGGCACTCTTGGGCTTTACCCCAGACCTCCTGAATCAGAGGCTGAGGCTCCAGCCTGGCGGTCGGTTTTAACAAACTCTCTGGGGATTTTGGTGAGATCCACAGACGTGCAGTGCTGGTCTGAAGCTGCTGCACGTCAGAATCACCCGCAAACATTAAAAGCTACTCTTGATTTGAGTCCTGTTCCTAAAGTCGGATTTAATTAGCACAGGGCATGGTCTGGACATCAGCGTATTTAAAGTTGCTGAGCGTTTCTGATGTGCAGGGTTTGAGAACCCCTGCGTGTTCCAGGTGTGGCTGAGCACACGTAGCTGATGATTGTATCATTTTTGTTTTAACTTTTTAATTGAAGTAATTAAGACTCACAAGGAATTGCAAACATAGTATAAAGAGATCTGTCCATACTTTTCATCCAGCAATTCCCAATGATTCAGTTTAGCTGCTCAGTTGTGTCCACTCTTTGTGACCCCATGGACTGTAGCAGCCAGGCCTTCCTGTCCATCACCAGCTCCCGGAGTTCACCCAAACTTATGTCCATTGAGTCGGTGATGCCATGCAACCATCTCATCCTCTGTCGTCCCCTTCTCCTGCCTTCAATCTTTCCCAGCATCAGGGTCTTTTCCAATGAGTCAGTTCTTTGCATCAGGTGGCTAAAGTATTGGAGTTTCAGCTTCAACATCAGTCCTTCCAATGAATATGCGGGGCTGATCTCCTTTAGAATGGACTGGTTGGATCTCCTTGTAGTCCAAGGGACTCTCAAAAGTCTTCTCCAACTCCACAGTTCAAAAGCATCAATTCTTTGGCACTCAGCTTTCTTTATAGTCCAACTCACATCCATACATAACTACTGGAAAAGCCATAGCCTTGATTAGATGGACCTTTATTGGCAAAGTAATGTCTCTGCTTTTGAATATGCCATCTAGGTTGATCATAACTTTCCTTCCAAGGAGTAAGCGTCTTTTAATTTCATGGTTGCAATCACCATCTGCAGTGATTTTTGAGCCCAGTGGTGGCATCTTACATAAATACAGCACAATGTCACAACCGGGAAACTTGACTTAGTCTATACAGTTAACTCCATTATGGACTGGACTTGGCTCTCACCAGTGTTTACATGCACTCATTTTTAAAATCTCTGTGTATGTCTAGTTCTGTGAGGTATTTGTCATCTCTTGTAGGTTTATATAACTGCCACAGTGATCAAGATACAAGCGCTGTTCTAAATAATTCTATTTCATGTTTTAAAAATAGTGTCTTTCTGAGTACAGCTTGAACTGGCTGTTACCATTAGCAAGCAGTATATTGTCAGTAGCACCTTTATAGACAGGCTTGCTTTTTACTTTCTTCTCTAAATTAATTGTTTGTCAATACCCAGGAAGCCTCTGAATGGCTTTCAGTCATCCTAAAGATTCACTTTCTTTTTCCTTTTTTCTTCCTAGAGGCTACATGGTGATGGGAGATTCTTTCAACACTTCTCTCTTCAAGCAGACATTCCAAAGAATTTTCAGTAAAGATTTTAATGGCAATTTCCGAATGGCCTTTGGTGCTACTTTGGAAGTAAAGGTACAATAGATTTCTAAAGATTTAAGGGAAGAATAGTGTTCCTGCTTATTTAGTAGTTGGCCTTGGAGAAACCTCACCCCGCAGAACATGGGCACTTAAAGATAAGAAGTTCCCAGCAAAATAATCCCACTATCCCTGGTCGCTTTTCTTCTCAAGAATGAACTGTGTATTTATCAGTGTTTGAAACACAGAGTTGTCTGCTCTCCCCGCAGGTTCTGCCCTGCCCTAGGACAGCAGGCCGTAGACTACGGGTGGTAGGCTGAGCACCTGATTGACACTCAGCCCCTGATTCGTGCATAACACCTGCCTGCAGACCGACCAGAGTGCTCTTATATAGGGCGGCATCATGAGCATGGCCTTTTATTTTCCACTCAGGGACTGTAGATCTATACCCTTGATCCTGAGTCACTGAGAAAACAGTCAAAGTGACCACTAGAAAATATGATGGTAAATATTACTTTGTGAATTGGCGATAATGAGTAAATCATCTGGGTTAAGCTTCAAACAACATCATCAAATGTTTGAGGTTTATTTAAATAGATGAAGAATGGACTTTGCTGAAATGAATTCAGATTTAAAAATCTGAGTATGTTAGCCTTGTTATTAAAGTTCTGGTTGGTTCACAGAAGCCATGGAGAACCGTGTACCAGCTTTTGTGTACTAGAATCCCTGTAGGGTGTTCCCTGGGTGAAGTGATAACCCTGCCGTTTCTTCCTCTAAGTTTTAGTTGTGTCCTTTGTAAGAGGGTGGTTCTTAGTTGTTGTTAACTGTGTGCTCTTCTATAATTCTGTCTCAGACCTCAAGGGAGCTGAAGGTTGCGGGAGCCATCGGACCCTGCCTGTCTCTGAATGTGAAAGGACCGTGTGTGTCAGAAAACGTAAGAAAAACTTCACCTTTCTCTCTGTCCCAGATTTGACCGCTTAGATGGGTTGAAGCTGGATGACCTTTTGTTGTGTCACCTGTTGGCTTGTGTCTGTGCAGAGGGGTGGAGAGGTAGTGTCATCTCTGTCTTTCCGTCCATCCATCTAAATGGTCAGAGAGGAGGAAGCTGAGGCTCACAGAGGTTCAGTGTCCTGCTCAGGGTCAGAGCTGACACAGAGGAGCCAGGCCCAGGTCCCCCCTACTTGCTACTCCTGCTTGGGTGGTCGTGCCAGAGAACTACCAGGCGTTCCATTCCATGGAGCACAGCCCTTTAGAGAGAAACTCATGTGCTTATTGCCCTTGGAAGGGCTGCCTTCGTCTCACTTCTCAGAGACTATTCGAGTCGACTGGGCGGTGGGTGACAGTGTGTGTGCAGACGTTGGTGTTCCTCAAATGTGCGGAAACACGGTTCAGCCCTTACCAGGTGGGGAGGTAGCCTTGCTGGTGGCCCGATTCCTCTTCTCACACTTCAGCTACCAAGGGTGTTCCAGCAGTCCAGTGAGGCCTGTCCAGGCTGGCTTGGGGTAGGGTGATGATGTTTATTTCCTTCCCCACCATCGTCTTCAACTTGAGGGTGGACGGGAGGGCTGGGTGTGGACTCGGGGAGGGTGGTCAGGGCAAGGTACTTCACGGGTCCAGGACTCAGCATCTCTGTTGGGGAATATAGGAAATGATGGGACCTGCTGTATAGCACTATTGGGAGGATTCAGCAAGCAGTCCAGGGCAAGCACCAGGGATGCCCACACTAGATTTCACCCTTCACATCAGAATTCTGTCCTCAGCAATGAATGTTTCACTAGTGACTACCTAGAGCGAGTTTGAAGTTGCCAGAGGCAAAATAATTTTGGGAGAATTTTCCTGTAACCCTCTGGGTGAGGTGGGTTGCTGCCCCCAGACACCTCTGATGAGTCCCTCATCATCCCCAAGTGCTAAGGGACTTGTATTCCTGTTTCTGAATGGGGCCTCGGGAGGCTTCCTTGTTCTTAAATATTCCCCATAGACTTAGAATCTGCCTCAGAAGATGTTGTCGTTTAATTCAGTCTGATGAGCTGCTCTGGGGTCCAGCAGGGATCAGCCATGACACTTGTTGATGGGTATGGAGGAGGCAATGACGAGGGAAGTACACTTCTTAGATACACTGGGAAGTCTGAGAAGAGCGTAATGAATCCTGTTTCCCCACCATTTAGGGTCATCAATCCTGGGTGTTTTGTCAGGATTATCGCTCTGTCCTCTCGTTCGCCACATTTGAGTTACCTATCTGATATCCTCTATTTGTCATATTTGCTATCCTATTTTGCCTTTGAAAACACATTGCAAATGTCTTGAGTCCGTGTTTCAGTGTGCAGCTTCTGAAGACAAGGCTATTCTCAAGTCTAGGAAAGCAGTTTCCTGATACCATCTAACACACAGTCACGTTCTTTCCCTGCTTTCTCTCCAAGTGCCCTTGCAGCTGTTTTTCCCTCTAACCAGCATTGCTTCTGGGATTATGTGTCCTCAGTCTTTTAAGATCTAGAATGGACTTGCTGTCATTTTGTTTATGCTTTCTAGCTTGTTTTGTTTGACGAAGTCTGTTGGAGAGACGGAGCGAAGTGGCAGCATTTTCTGTCCTTGAGTGTCACGAGGTTTCCATGCGTCTGTTTTCTCATTTGACTTGTTTTCTGTCGTAAATTTGCTGTGAAGTGGGGGCTGGACGGATGATTGGATGCAGTGAAACCCTTTTGGGCCCACACTTCCTGAGTGATCTGTGTGCCTGCAGCCGAGCTATGGGGAGGCAATACTGCCCATGCCTCAGGTACAGGGGCTGTTTCCTTTTTGCCTCAGCAGGAAACCTGTAGAATGAGATGATAGCACAACACGAGTGTCTTTTTTGCCAGCAGCCCTTCCTCTGATGGCATGAGGTTATCCTTCCATAACCCTGCATTTCAATGTATTTGAATCTGAATAAAATGGTGACTCCTAGTTCCCTCTTTCCATTTTCTTCTGATCAAGGCAGGGTAAATGCTTGCTTAAAGAGTTTGTGTATTAGTGAGAAGTCCTTGTGGGGCTCTGGATGGTTTGTGACCACGCTTGGCAGCTGGTGCTATAGGGGAGGGACAAAAATTGTCCTTTTTCTCTGCCCATGTCAGTTTCACTGTTCAGGACCTGACAAAATACAGCTTAACAACAGGCAAACAAAGCAATTTTGTTAATGTGTGCATTGCACATAAATACAGCACGTACGTGCCTAGTGATGGGTAACTGCAAGGGGTGGTTAGAACTTGTGAGTATGTTGCTTCTTAACAGAAGAGCAATAAATCTGTAGAAGAGAGACAACACGAGGAAAGGGACTTTGGATCCTGAGGAGTGG
Source organism: Redunca redunca (assembly GCA_006410935.1). Classification (NCBI taxonomy): domain Eukaryota; kingdom Metazoa; phylum Chordata; class Mammalia; order Artiodactyla; family Bovidae; genus Redunca; species Redunca redunca. The sequence goes on along the minus strand of SJYQ01095429.1, from coordinate 71,856 downwards.
CAGATGGAGGAAATGTAGATAGACGGGGAAACTCATGAAAAAGGAGGGTTTTTTAAGCACAAGTCATTACACATTCTTCCATGCCACCTCTGGGCTGATGAGCATCTAGCATGTCCTTGGTGTTACTTCAGAAGCTCCTGCCTTCTTGGCAGGAGGAGGATGGAGAGTTTTTTTACGTCTGCTTTTAAAAATGACCTTCAGTTTAAAATAATCCTTAGGCCAGCATGGCATGTTTTGGGTGACAGTATTCTGAACCACGTGGACCTGAAACTTGAATGAGTTTCACATATTAAAAATGGAGTTGGACAGTGTGGAGAGAGATTGGAGAGAAGGGTTAACAAGGCCAGAAAAGGAGGTGGGGAGGCCCCTGTAACTTCCTCGCCCTCATTCCTGGGGGCGGCCTCACTGCCCAGCAGGAGTTAAAGGGAAGGCGAACACTCAGACCTCCATCCATCTCGCAATCTTCTCAGGAAAGTCTCGCGAAGCACAAGGAGCTGTGGCCTGATTTCACTGTGACTCTGCCCTCTCCTGCCTGAGCGTCACCTTCCTCAGATGCTGGTTCTGTTCCCTGGGAACACAGCCTCCTGGCTCGGCTCCATAGAGACTGGACTGATGTCAGCTGTCCTTAGCTGACTCTATACACCACAGGTGGATTCAGAGAAATGTATGAGAGGTGTCATGACTCTCTCAACGCGCAGTCGTGTTGCTCTCCAAGGATGGTTTTCCGTATTCTAGTGAGGTGTTGAATGTATGTCTCAGACCCTGGTTCATGGTTCTAGGTGTATGATACCTGTAGCTTTTCTTCTCAATGTTATGCTTAAAGCTGTGATACCCTTCACACTTTAGTGAACGTCTTATCACTGGGGAGCCGTTCAGCTGTTCAACATAAAGTAGCCTTCACACAGCTAAAATCTCAGTTCTCTTACCAAGAATTTGTATGTAGCTTTTGCATAAAGGAATTGGGTTAAGAATTAATATTTGACAGCTCAAGTACTGTAATTATTTCTTAGTCTAGTAACAATGGGGGAAGCACACAAATCTTTCAAGCTAAGCAGGTGGTTCTATTCTCTTCTAGTATTTACTTCCCTGTCCCTGACTTAATCCTCTCAGTTGACGTCAGTGTTCTGCACTATGTGTGTCTGTGTAGAGATACATCTCAGTGATGTAATGAAAACTGATCAGAGTGCCCATTTGAAAAGCCTGATTTTAAAGCACTGTAATAGGTGTTATGGCAGAAAGTGAAGAGGAACTAAAAAGCCTCTTGATGAAAGTGAAAGAGGAGAATGAAAAAGTTGGCTTAAAGCTCAACATTCAGAAAACAAAGATCATGGCATCTGGTCCCATCACTTCATGGGAAATAGATGGGGAAACAGTGGAAACATTGTCACACTTTATTTTTTTTGGGCTCCAAAATCACTGCAGATGGTGATTGCAGCCATGAAATTAAAAGACACTTACTCCTTGGAAGAAAAGTTATGACCAACTTAGATAGCATATTCAAAAGCAGAGACATTACTTTGCTGACTAAGGTCCGTCTAGTCAAGGCTATGGTTTTTCCAGTGGTCATGTATGGATGTGAGAGTTGGACTGTGAAGAAGGCTGAGCGCCGAAGAATTGATGCTTTTGAACTGTGGTGTTGGAGAAAACTCTTGAGAGTCCCCTGGACTGCAAGGAGATCCAACCAGTCCATTCTGAAGGAGATCAGCCCTGGGATTTCTTTGGAAGGAATGATGCTAAAGCTGAAACTCCAGTACTTTGGCCACCTCATGTGAAGAGTTGACTCATTGGAAAAGACTGATGCTGGGAGGGATTGGGGTCAGGAGGAAAAGGGGACGACCGAGGATGAGATGGCATCCTCTGGATGGCATCACGGACTTGATGGACGTGAGTCTGAGTGAACTCCGGGAAATGGTGATGGACAGGGAGGCCTGGCGTGCTGTGATTCATGGGGTCGCAAAGAGTCAGACACAACTGAGTGACTGAACTGAATAGGTGTTAAACTTTATTCTGGCTTTTAATTTTACTTTTTTAGTGAAATTCAGATTTTCTTTATTTTTTGGCTGTGCTGTGCAGATGTGGGATCTTAATTCCTTGACCTGGGATTTGAACTTGTGCCCCCCACCCTGCAGTGGAAGCTCAGAGTTCCTAGCCACTGGACTGCCAGGGAATGCCCGAAATTCAGGCTTCCATTTGGAGTGAGATAGTCTAAGGGGCCTGTCCTTCTCAGAGTCAGTACTTGTCATTAGCCGTTAATCACTGGAGTATCTTTTTCATCTTAATTCTTTTTAATTCCTCTTCTCACCCCTAGGAGCTTGGTGTCGGTGGCACAAGCCAGTGGAAAATCTGTGGCCTGGATCCCACAACGACGCTAGGCATCTACTTTGAAGTAGTCAACCAGGTGGGCTGGATTTCTTTGTGAATAGTCATTTCTCCGTGTTGTGTTTTCTGATTTATTACAGACTGGTAGCCTTTGGTTTCTCTCTCCAGAAGCTGATGCTACTTTGGGCTTGTGTTGGGCCTGATACCATTCTGGCATCATCTTTTTTATTCTTTCTGGGGTTTGGTCTGAGTCAGACAGGAGATTGCCCTTGTCACTTTATTGAACTGATAAGGTCGTCAGAAGAGGAATGGCTTTTATCAGCCATTACGGTGTTGCTGAATTTCTGAGTGTGTCAGTTTTTCTCCAGGATTTTACTGTTTTAAACTCAGACATACAGAAGAATGAGTAGAATCGTACAGTGAATACCCCAGTAGCCACCACTGAGGTTCTGTAGTTAACATCATGTCTAGCCTTCCCTCAATTCCTTCTGTTTGGCTGGACTTTGAAGCAGGTTGCAATCATCAGTGTCTTTCCTCCCTGAACCCCTCAGCGTGTATATCATTAAGTCGTGTTCAGTGTTTATTTGAATATGGGTCTCTTGTTGGTTTTTTTTTTTTGATCCCTAGGTCAGGAAGATACCCCAGAGGAGGGAATGGCAACCCACTCCAGTATTCTTCTAATTTTTATCTTTAGTTAATTAAAAAAAAAAATTATTCATTTGTAATTGAAGGATGATTGCTTTACAGTATTGGTTTTTACCATACATCAACATGAATCAGCCATAGGTTTATCCATGTCCCCTCCCACTTGAACATCCCTCCCACCTCCCCCAACATCCCACCCGTGTAAGTTGTCACTGAGCCCCAGCTGGTTCTCTGTTTTTGAGATAATAATTATAAAAAGTGAAAAGCCCTGCTCTTAAGTGTCACATTCAACACGCCTTGAGAACCTTGCTGTCACCATGGTGTTGGTCTTAGGACGCACCTGCAGCCTTTGTGATTGCTTGTGTGGGGTCCTGCACTGACAGTCACAGGGTGCTGGCCTCTTGCCCTGCAGCACAACGCCCCGATCCCGCAAGGAGGCCGAGGCGCCATCCAGTTCGTCACGCACTACCAGCACTCCAGCACCCAGCGGCGTATCCGTGTGACCACCGTTGCCCGCAAGTGAGCACCCCAGCTTCCTCTCTACTGAGCCCCTGGTCTTTGCTGCGGAGGGAATCTAGTATCCAGTTGTTCATCTTTGTGATCCACTGATTGCATGGTCCTCACCAGGCCTTGCTGGCTCATCTGATCAGAGCAGGGTGGGGATGCGGGTGGGGGAGGAGGGGGCAGGGGAGGAGGCAGCATTGCAGCTCACTCAGCTTAGAAGATGCTCCTTTAGTAGGGGTAAGTTCTTTAAAAATGATTATTCATTATTTTATTTATCAGATAAGTGACCCATAAGCATACCGTCCTCGTAAAAGATTCAAACAGCACATAGTTATGTAAAGAGTGGGTCTCCCTGCCTCCCCTGAGGTGAAGTAAAATTACCGTGCTGGCTTCACTGTCCACAATCCCATTTCTGGGCAGTCATGTACTACATGTGTGCATTATATACGTGATGGCTTTTGTGTTGGTGTGTATAAGCTTCTCTCATTAATGTGTCAAGGACACCTTTCTTGTCAGTACATAAAGGCCTCAACCTTTATGTTTTGTTTTGGGGCGGGGGGAGCTCTTTTGAAGTAGTTGGTAAAGAATCTGCCTGCAGTGCAGGAGACCTGGGTTCAATCCCTGTGTTGGGAAGATCCCCTGGAGGAGGGCATGGCAACCCACTCTGGTATTCTTGCCTGGAGAATCCCATGGACAGAAGAGCCTGGCGGGCTGCAGTCCATGGGGCTGCAAAGAGTCAGACATGACTGAGCGACCAAGCGCACATTAGATTCAGGTGTACAGCATGGTGATCTTCTGTTTTCATAGGTTGTAATCCGTTCAAAGTTATTAGGAAATGTTGGCTCTAGTCCCTGTGCTGTACAGTATGTCCTTGTAGCCAGTTTATTTGATACACAGTAGATTTTACCTCTTATGCTCCTCCCTTCTTCCCTGTCCTGGCTGGTAACCACTAGCTTGTTCTCTATTTGTGAATCTGTTTGTTTTGTTATATTCATTTGTTTCATTTTTTAGATTCCATGTGTAAGTGAAAATGTAAAGTATTTAGTATTTGTCTGTCTGTCTGACTTGTCTCAGTAAGCATAGCACCCTCTAGGTCCATTCGTGTTGTCGGAAATGGTGGAATAGAATTCCCTTTTTTGTGGTTGAGTAGCATTCGTGTGTGTGTGTGTGTGTGTGTGTGTGTGTGTGTGGCTGAGTAGTATTCGTGTGTGTGTGTGTGTGTGTTTGTGGCTGAGTAGTATTCGTGTGTGTGTGTGTGTGTGTGTGTGTAAAAACAGAGATTAAGAAGAGATGCGTGTGTGAGTGTGAAAGCCGGCCCTCACCCTGGGATGTCCGGTCAGTTGGGCAGACGTGCAGAGCCAGCTGAAGCACATCGAAGCGGCGTTTGACCAGGAGGCGGCGGCGGTGCTGATGGCGCGGCTGGGGGTGTTCCGAGCTGAATCAGAGGAGGGGCCAGACGTGCTCCGGTGGCTGGACCGACAGCTCATCCGGCTGGTGAGTTGGGGGCAGTGGCACTGAGTTCGCTCTTGGTCTCAGTTCTACTTTTGAAAAAAGAAAACTGTCATTCAAACCTATTATTTTATATATTCCGTAAACAAGAGTTTTATCAGTTGCTTACCTCATACCAAGCATTGGTGGTTCTGAGAAGTGTGTAAACAAAGCGTCAAATACGAATGTTCTCCAGGGCTCACCTTACAAGTGGGAAGAGGCTCCACACACAGGCTGTTTAGATGATGGTGTAGACCTGAGTGTGTTGAGGGTTGACTCAGGAGTCCCTGTGAATGCTGGGCTTCTGCATTTTCCCTCCAGACCTTGGACGGTTTGAGGGGAGCTGGGGTGCAGCACTGCCAGCCTGTGGGCACAGTGTGCGGTCAGTGTCGGGGACCTGCAGAGGCCGCAGTCACAGGCGCCTGTGTGTGCAGTGGGGGAGCAGCCATGCAGGTTGTTCTCGTGGTGCGCTGGCTGTGGAGTCAGAGAGGGAAAGGGGCAAGTGTGGTTCTTGAGCAGAGGTGTGTCAGCAGCATGACGCTTGTGTTCACACCACCTGTCACAGTGTAAGATCCACCAGAGGGTGAAAGGGCTGCTGCTGGGGGGGCCCATGGAGGACTTTTCTGGCTCCAGGCGGTGGAGGCTAGGATGGTGGCTGTATGGTTGGAGGGGAGAGGAAGTTTGGAATCAGGATGTATGCTGAGAGGAGGATTGATCGAACCTGGTCAAACTGTCTGTGGACTCAGAAAATCAACGCAGAGTCAGATTTGAAGTGTGGGTAATTGCAAGAATGATGGAGCGCTGGAAAAGGAGAAAGGAGAGCAACTTGAAGGTGGAGGAAAGGAATCTCCTTTTTTAATTTTTAAAATATGATGGTTTATTTTGAGTGTGAACTTGCAAAGCATGTCCAAGGAAAGCGCCCCCCCTGTAGTCAGGAGAGGTCCTGAAGGAGCTCAGGTCAGAAGTCAGCACTGCATCTGGAGGAGGGACATGGGTGACACTGGCCTGGCCATCAAGCTGTTTGTAGACAAGGAGGTGAGGATGGGAGGTGAGGAAGAAGGTGGAGGAGCCCGCCGCAGTCAGGGGGAGGAAGGGGGCCGGGCCGTCAGAAAAGGCAGAGGAGGATCAGTCGCTCGATGATGGGGTTCAGGAAATTACTGCTCTAGTGGCTGGCTGACAGGAGAAATTGAAGAGGCTGGGGGTCCCCTGGCTCACGGCAGGAGAGGATTTATGATGGTGAGGTCCGTGCAAGAATGTGATGCAGAGAGGCTCGTTGCCAGAGATGAGCTTTCTCCAAACAGTGGGCAGTCGGATCCTTTGGTGATCAGAGGGTATGTGAAAGAAGGGGGTGTGAGAGAAGGACATTGGAATGAGAGAGAAAATGTTGAGGTCCTTTAATGGACCGGAACCTGGTGGTCCGGAGTTGACCGATAAGAAAGTAAAGGAGAGAGAAAGAGGCTGATACTCCTTGGTGTATGCAGAAAGCCAATAAAGTCCCTGACACGGGGCTTGCTCTGTTCATGGAGGCCTCAGGTGCCCTCTCGATGGGGTGAAGGCGCAGAGCGCCTTCTCAAGAGGGTCTTAGAAACCCGGGCAGGAAAGTGAACTCAGGGAGCCTCTGCGCTCCAGGGGATCAGCCTGAAAAAGAGAGGGGGAGAGAGAGAGAAAGCAAGGCATGGGGACCAAAGCTCTGATGGAGCAGAGGTGTTTTATTCAACATTGTGTAGGTATTTATACTGTCTTACAAGATAGCTATTTTCAGCAGAGATAAAATCAAAATTTACAAGTTATCAAGGAAACATGAGGTCATCCATATGAAAGAGAGACAGTTGTAAATAATCACTTTTACCATATGGTTCGTAAAAAGGAAGAGGGTACTTATCACCATATAGAAAAACTAACAAAGGAAATGCCTGGATTCCTCAGCTCCCGGGAGAGGCTTGCCTATCCTCTTAATTCCTGAATGTTCAGGAATTAATAAGGAACAGAGGATTCCTGACAGATCCAAAACTGCACACAGGAAGCCTCCTGTTAAATGCTTCCTGACAAGAAAACATTCATAAATTTGCCTGTGAGAGGACAGTGGAGTGGTAGCGAGATGGGATGTTAGGTTATCCCGGTCCTGGAGGTTTTCCTATGGAAGAGTGCCTGGGATGCCTCTTCTAGCCCCTTCCACCTGGCACTGCATGGGAGCTGTTAGGACGTGGGGCTCTGGCCCCTCCCAGATCTCCTCGCCCTCCCCACACACAGGTGTTGAGTGTTCAGTGCAGTGCTGAGCTGAGCAGGAAGGGGTGGAGGTGAGGGTAGGGTGTGACCCTCTTTCCAGGAGTTTTCAAGTAACGCTCACTTTGTTGTTTTTTTTCCTGTTTTCTCTCACCAGTGTCAGAAGTTTGGACAGTATAACAAAGAAGACCCCATGTCATTTAGGTTATCAGATTCCTTCTCTCTATATCCTCAGGTAAGTAATACATGTTGTTAAAATAATAAAAGAAGAAGAAAGTCATAAATAAAGCTCACTGCTCTCAGGGTAAAGTGAAGACTCGATGTGTTTGGAGACATCATCTGTAGGTGATGAAGGTCGTTCAGGTCAAGGTCAGGTGGTGCCAGAGCCCCTTGGGAGACACAGGGGACACCCAGAGAGCAGGTGCACAGACTTCGAGGAGAAGGCAGAACAGGCCTCTTGCTGTGAGGCCATGGCATTATCTCTGATTCACGGTTTGCTGAGGGCCAGGTGCCTATTTCACTTGGTGGCTGGGAGTCAGCCCTGTAGCCGGGCCTGGGGCGTGCGGGTCGGGCCCCTCACAGAGCAGCTTCCCCAGAACAGGAGGCAAACTCAACGTTTCCCTCCTTCCCTCAGGGATGCCTTAATGAGGAATAAGTAGGAAGAAGCAGACTTTGATTTTTAAGGGAACTTGTTAGGACTTTGCTACACAAACGGGTATTACCTTATCGGATACTCAATTTGGTGAGTTGACCTAGATTTCAGTCTTTAGCTTGTGTAGGTTGGACTCTAGCGCTGCAGGGAGGCTCGAGAGCCCAGCTCACTGGACGGGCTGGCTGGGTGGTTCTGACATGTGTCTGTCTGGCCTATGTGTGAGCCATTGAGGCTAGAAGGAGGCCCACAAGAAGACCAAGCTTCTCCACCTTGGCCCCTTCCATGTGGAAACTTTGACTTCCCCAGAGAACCCCCTCTTTTTAGAAATGTTTATTTCTAGTTGTAGTGAAAACCCCACAGCATACAATTGACCCTCTCACCCATTTTTAAGTGTCCAGTTTGGTAGTGTTGAGTATGTTCGATTGTTGAGCAGTGAATCTCAGCCTCTTTCACCTCAGTAAAGAATGGTCATCTTTCAGCTCTCCCCTCCCTGTTCCCCAGCCATGGGCTGCCATCCCAGCCTCAGCTCACCGTGCCTGAAGGCCTTGGTCCTGAGGGCTGGTTCTCCTGTCTCCGGGTGGTGGCACTTCTGCTCTCTGGGGGTCTAGGAAGGTGACAGTTGTGTGCTTTGTTCTTTTTTCTTTGTAAATGCAGTTCATGTTCCATCTTAGAAGGTCTCCATTCCTTCAAGTCTTCAACAACAGCCCTGACGAGTCTTCGTATTATCGGCATCACTTTGCCCGGCAGGACCTCACCCAGTCCCTCATCATGATCCAGCCCATCCTGTATTCCTACTCCTTCCATGGGCCCCCAGAGGTAAGGGCCCTGGGCACTAGGAATCACCTGATATGGAGTGCTTTTAGTCTAGCAAGTTCACTCTTAGAGCGAAACTGTAAGAAAGAAATCTTTGAGTCTTTATAGTAATTTAACAGCATTTCTGAGTAAAAAGCATGCATAGGAAAAAGTCGCAGGATGCATAAAATTAGAAAGCAGTCCAGATGTTCAATAGTAGGGAAGTTAGGTAATCAGAAATATTCACACTGTTTATGTAACAGAATAAAGTAAACCCTTATGTTAGATTAAAGATGATTTTTAGAAAGCCACCAGGAATGAAAACCAAAAAAAAACTAAACCACACTGTCAATATTTTTGTTCTTTAGTAGAGATTTTCAGATTTCCCTTAATGAGTTTAAGTATACTTTTATTATTGAAATAAAAATCATAATCAAATGTATTTTTAAATGAACTTTAAAACTGGTATTAAAGGATGTTCTTTTTCACGTAGGCATTGTAATTCTCTGTCATCTACTGCAGTGGATTTGTGAGAAATATGTCTGATAGAATTTATTTCTAGCACAAAACAAAATTTGGAATTATTTCTGGTTCCTCGAGCAGAAGATAACATTCATCTTGCTTCCTAGTTGATGAGAGATTATTTAAATCTCTTTATTGTACAAAGTTGAAACCTAGAGTTGCCCAATTGGAGCAGAAAGTGGGGACTTGACACAAAGAGGGGGTGAACCTCCCTGCAGTGTATATTTGGCCCTGCAGCTGCCCAAAGGGAAGGGGGAGGGGGCTGGCCCTGGGCAGGGGGCTGGCAGGGGGCCATGTGGGCACCAAGGGAAGACCCATGCCGTTCTCTCCCTGTGTCGCAGCCTGTGCTCCTGGACAGCAGCAGCATTCTTGCTGACAGAATTCTGCTCATGGACACTTTCTTCCAAATTGTCATTTATCTTGGTGAGGTAAGACCTTGGTTATGGTATTTGTATACTTAGTAATTTCAATATTACTTGCTATAAGTAAATCTGAAGTGGTTCTTTTACATTTAAAAAAAGTTCTTATACAATTTTTAAAGGTTACTTTTCTCACATTGTAAAGAACATCCTTGAGCTCTATCCTGCCCCTTCCTCCTCCCACCAGTAACCGCTAGCTTGTTCCCTAGATTTTTGCGTCTGTTTCTCTTTCATTATATTCACTAATTTGTTGTATTTTTCAGATTACACATATAAGTGAGCTGATCCAGTATTTATCTTTCTCTGTCTGACTTATTTCACTAGCATAATGCCCTCCAAGTCTATCCACATTGTTGCAAATGACACAATTTTGTTCTTTTTTTAGGGCTGAGTAGTATCCTATTGTGTATATATCCCAGGTTTTCTTTATCCATTCATCTGTTGATGGACACTTAGGTTGCTTCCATGTCTGGGCCGTTGTGAGAAGTGTGCTGTGAAGACTGGGGTGCACATATCTTTTTGAACTAGTGTTTTTGTTCTTTCAGATATATGCCCAGAAATGATCATATGTGATAGCTCTGTCTTCAGTTTTCTGAGAAACCTCCACACTTGTTTTTAGGTGGTCCTTTAAAATCACTATGATGTATTGCTTTCTGAGTTGTCAGGCAGAATCAGTTTACTTTTTCTCAGTGAACTTTTTATATTCACACTGTCCTTTCGGAGCTGCATTAGAATCACTAGTAAACACCACCGAGTTGGGACTAGAGTGTTTATCTGAGATAACATGGCCCAGTGACCCTTATGCCAGGCCTGTGGTTCCCAAGGATGGCTGTGGATGGTGTTCATTTCTTTCTCAGAGAGGTTTGTGCCCTAAGGAAAGGAGGGATTCCTCAAAAGAAAATCCTCTATGTTCAAGGATGTTTTCTTTTTTTCTATTATATATTGATACTTTCTTTACCTTCAGTTCATTTCTTTTTAACAACTGACTTGACTCTGGTGTCTGTACATTAGAAGTGATTTCAAATGTCCTTTAAGGAAGAAATTGTTTTCTAATATTAACAGGTGTTTTATAACTTGAGACTCTTTTCAGATGGTGGTATCCTGGTCAGATCCACTTGGCTCCCCTCTGCAACTCGTCTTTCCTGACTTAAGACCTTGTCACTAGAAACAGTTTCCGGGTGGAGTGTTAGAATGTCAGGGCCAGCCTAAGACTGTCATTACAGCATCTCCACAGCAAGTTTCGATTTGTCTGTTTGCTGCAGACCATAGCCCAGTGGCGGAAGGCAGGCTACCAGGACATGCCTGAGTATGAAAACTTCAAGCACCTCCTGCAGGCGCCCCTGGACGATGCACAGGAGATCCTGCAGGCACGGTTCCCGATGCCGCGGTACATCCACACAGAGCATGGGGGCAGCCAGGTGAGCCAGCTCGGCGCGGTACGTCCACACAGAGCATGGGGGCAGCCAGGTGAGCCAGCTCGGCGCGGTACATCCACACACAGCATGGGGGCAGCCAGGTGAGCCAGCTCGGCCCGCTGCTCTGCTGGCCTCGTGCACAATGCCTCCTGAAGGCTCTAAATCCACACAGCCTGCTCAGTATTTCACGTGGTGACTCAAATCAGCAGGCAGGTCGGCTTCCAAATATGACTTCTTTCTAAATGAGTGGTCAGAATATGCTGGTGTGGAAAGGAGAGAATTTCCAGAGTAAAATAACACCTCGTGTTTCAGGAGCCCAGTGAATGGAGACCCTTTGGGCATAAACTGAACAAACGGGTTCCCATGTGGTAAAATAACTTGTAATTTAACCAAAAAAGTAAAGACCTTTTTTTCCTGTTAAACTGATATTAATGCCATTTTTAATCTTTAGATCTACTTTTTCTTTTTTAAGGCTCGATTTCTTTTGTCCAAAGTGAATCCATCTCAGACGCACAATAACCTGTATGCTTGGGGACAGGTGAGTAACTGTCAGGAATTTGAGGAGAGGCCAGACTACTTTTTTAAAATGTTGCTTTTAAATTCTACAAATTGGAGGATTCCCTTGTAGTACTGTGGTTAGGACTCAGTGCTTTCACTGCCAGGGCCCAGGGTTCAAGCCCTGCCCTAGAACTAAGACCCTGCAAGCCACATGGTGTGACAAAAAAAAAAAAAAAGAAACCCCAAAGTGAGGAAAAAAAAAATGCTACAAATTGAATCCTTTTTTGGCCCAGAGATAGTAATTTGGGTGTTTTACTGGGAAGAAAACTTTGAATAATATAGAAATTTTCTGTTACCAACATTTTCAGTTTATAAGGTTTCAGTTACCCAAGAAAGTAGTCAGAAATAATAATTCATGACTTTTGATTACACACCATTCTGAGTAGCCTGGTGAAGCCTCACACCTTCCTGTTCCCTCTCACCCATGTTCTCTCTCTCTGGTATATCCACGGTGTCCACACCACCTGCCTGTCAACACCTGTATAGGAAAACCTTAGTATATGCAGGGTTCCATTCTACCCATGTGTGGTGTCAGGCACTGTAGTCTTGGAACCTGTCCACTGTGGATAACGGGGCGACTAGAGTCTACTGTGTAGGCTAGGCTCGGGGAGACATGTGGATCCCCTTTTGGAGTGCACAGTGGAGTTCGATGGGTTCAGGCCAAAGGGCCCGACGCTAAACTGTGACCTCCATATTCTCCCCTTAGAGACTCGAAGCGTCTCCCCAAGCCCTCCGCTTCCTGCTCTGTCTCCTCTTTGCTCCTGCTCACCACTCCTCCTCCCTCTTCACTTCTCAGCTCCAGCTTCCTTCTTTATCTGATTATTCCCAGCATTTATGTCTCCCTCAAATGAGTCTTATTTTTCATTGTACATTCTTAGAGCATTCTTGGGGGTGGTAATTTTAAAAATTCATATGCAGTTGTAAGAAATAACAGAGAGATCCCCTATACCTTAACCCAGTTCCCCCAGTGGTAACATCTTGCAGAGCCAAAACAATATCATAACCAGGTTATGGACATTGATGAGGTCAAGATATGCATTTCCATCTCCACAGGGGTCTCTTGTTTTGCATTTTATAGTGACACTCACATCCCTCCCGCCTCCACCCTTTCCCTAACACCTTATAGCTCATCTCCTGGTTTCCGTTTCTGTAATTTTCTCATGAAGAAGGTTCCACAGGGAACTATATTCAACATCCTGTAATAAACCGTGATGGAAAGAGTGTGAAAAAGATTATATTTACACATGTATAAGTAGCTGAATCACTTTGCTGTATAGCAGAAACTTTCGCAAATCAGTGAACATATAGGAAACCACATGCACATAATCTTGGGGGACTGGCCTTTCTCCCCTCAGCGTGCTTATCTAGAGATCCAGGTTGTTGGATGTGTGGATAATTTGCTCCTTTATTGATTGAGTAGTGTTCCATGGTGTAGACATACTGCAGTTTATCACTCACCCGTGAAGGACAGCTGTGGTGTTCACAGTTTCTGGCCATTAGGAATAAAGCTGCTGTAAACATTCTTGTACAAGTTTCTTGGACATAAGTCTTCATTTCTCTGCGATAAATGCCTAGCAGTTCATTAGTTGAGTTGGCTGATAGTTACACAGTTTTTAAAGAAACTGCCATACTCTTTTTCAGAGTGACTGTCTCCTTTTATATCCCCAGCTGCAGTGTATGAAAGGTCGTTTCTCTATCCTTGTCTGCATATGATGTTGTCATTATTCTTATTTTAGCTGTCCTGACAGATATGAGTGGTATAACGTTGTGGTTTTGATTTACATTTTCCTAATAGCTAGTGATGTTGGACATCTTTTTTGGTGCTTTCTCATCTATGTGTCTTCTTCGGTGAAGTCTGTTTTGTCTTTTGTCCATGTTGTGATTGGATTTTTTTTTAAACGATTGAGTTTTGAGAGTTAGTTATATATTCTTGATGCTAATCTTTTGTCAGATTCATGGTTTGCATGTTTTCTCTCACTTCTGGTTTGTGTATACATTGTCTTCACAAGGTCTTTGCAAAGCAAAAGTTATTTCTATGAAGTACACTTTTTTTTAATGGATTGTGTTTTTGATGTCAAGAAATCTTTGTCTTACCCTAGATTCCAAATATCTCCTGTGACTTTTTTTACTTTAAATTTGCATTTCAGTCTGTGATCCATTTTGTGTTAATTTTTGTATGAGATGTGAGGCTTAGGTTTATTTTTTGTTTATGGGTGTCCAGTTGCTCCAGTACCATTACTTGAAAAGGCTACCTTTCTTCCATTGATTGCTTTTGCATATTTGTCAGAGATTATTCGGGCATATTTGTGTGAGTCCACTTCTGGGGCTTCTGTTCTGTCCTCTTGAAATATGTTTCTGTCTCTCTACTAACACTATACAGTCTTGGTTATTGTAGCTGCATAGTAAATTTTGAAATCAGGTAGACTGGTTTCTGTCACTTTTTTTTCAAAACTGCCTTAACTATTCTGATTTCTTTGTATTTCCATATGAGTTGTACAGTAATCTTGTATCTATCTTTTAAAAATCTTGCTGGAAGTTTGATAAGAATTGCATCAAATCTCTCTGTCAATTTGGGGAGAGTTGGCACCTTTATTGAGCTTTCCTATCTGTGAACTCAGTACGTCTCTCCATTTATTAAGTCTGTTTTTATTTCTTGCATCAGTTTTTCTTTTTTTTCTTGAGTGACTGTCAGTGATACTGTATTTTTAATTTCAGTATCCAGTTGTTCATTGCTAGTACAGGTCTTTAACTTACAGTGCGATTGCATCTGAGTAAATGCATCATAAGTTGAAAATGCATTTAATACACCTAACCTGCCAAACATCATAGCTTAGCCTGGTCTACCTTAAATATGCTCAGAGCACTTATATCAGCCTATAGTGAGGCAAAACCGTCTAACACAAAACATATTGAGTATCTCATGTAACTTATTAAATACTGAACTGAAAGTGAAAAGAAGAGCGGTTGTCTGGGTCAGAATGGTTGTAAGTGTCTTGGTTGTTCACCCATGTGATTAGTGTGGCTGACTGGGACCTGCCCAGCATCACAGGAAACTGGGGCTGTGTATCACTAGCCTGGAAAGAGACCAAAACTCAAGATGTAAAATGCGGTGTATGATTTCTACTGAATGAGTATTGCTTTTACGCCATCATAAAATCAAAGAATCGTAAGTCAGCAAGCATAACATAAAGTTATTTTTGTAGACGTGTGTCTTGTGACCTTCCTGAGTCACTTACTACCTTTGAGGGTTTTTTGGTAGATTCCTTGGGATTTTTTATAGACTTCTCCAAGTAGGAGCAGTTTTATTTTTTCCATTCTAATTCGAAACCTGTTACTTCCTTTTCTTGTCCTCTTATCTGTTTTCTGGGTCATTGATTTCTGCTCTAGTCTTTATTTTCTTCTGCTTGCTGTGGGTTTATGTCTTTCATTTTCTGGGTTCTTGAGGGTGGGAGTTTATTGATTTGAGACTTTTCGCTTCTTTAGTGTATGCATTTAGTGCTTCTGAATCCCTTTGCAGCTCCACTTTTGCTGTGTCCCACAAGTTTCGATTGTTGTATTCTTGTTTTCATTCAGTTTGATACATTTTCTAAAATTTCCTTTGAGAGTTCTTGTCTTTTGGATTATAAGTGTTATTTAGTTTCCAGAGATTTTCTTTTTGTCTTTAGTTACTGATTTGATTCCATTGTGGTTAAACAATATACTTTGCATTTTTTCAGGTTTTAAAAAATTTGATGGTTTGTTTTATGGCCTAGGATATGGTCTGTTTGGCCTATATGTTCTATGGTCACCTGATTGGGTATTCTGCTGTTGGATAGATTTATAGATTGTTCTGTAAATGTCAGCTAGGTCCTGTTAGTTGATGGTGACGTTGAATTCTTAATATACCCCTGCTGATTATCTGTATAGTTCTATAAGTTTTTGAGAGAGGGTGTTAATGTTTCTTACTCCTAATGGTGAGTTTGTTGCTGTTTTGAATTCTGTCATGCGGGAGCCAGCCCTGGAGGAGTCCTGAGAATTACACAGAGGATGAAGTAAGAGAGCATGTGCTCAGAACTGTGTAGTGGCAGGGATGGCCAGATCTTAGTGGATCAGGGAGGGTTTTGTGAGGAAACTATGCTTCACTTGAAAAAATTAGTTAGCTCGGTAGGGGATGGGCATGGGTGGCAGGAATATTCTTGGCAGAGGGACAGCACTTCTAGTTTCCTGAGGGGAAAGTCCCTAATTCATGAATTCTAGCCAGCTTCTAAGATACCTGCCAGTAAACCCTTGTCATTTTATTTCAGGAAACGGGAGCGCCCATCCTCACTGATGACGTTAGCCTGCAGGTGTTTATGGACCATCTGAAGAAGCTGGCTGTCTCCAGTGCTTGTTGAGCTAAGGATATAGGCAGGAAATGGAAGAAAACACTGTCACTTTGTGTTCACAATTGTTTATAAAGGCTTAATATTCCTTTTACTTTGCCAGTGGATTTTAATAAATAATCAAAGGAAGTGTTGTATTCCTTATCTGTGCCCTTTTCTTACTCCATAAAATTATAAGGTCATAAACATTTTGGTATTGGTAGATGTTTATATGCTTTTTGTATCCTAACTTTTAGAGTCTGTATAAAATCAGAGCTAATGTATTTGGCAACTTGCTTACATGAAAATCATAATGATCAGAAAGGAAATAAATCTGGATGAAGAAAGCACTGGTTAAAATAATGCTAATACATATTTGATTTCTGAAGTCTCTGTAAGTCTTGAGTATGTTTTATGTAAATTCTCCAACAAGTAATTCCTGAACTTAATCTTCATTTACTGTCCAAATATTAACAGATAAGGAAACGTTAAGAAATAATGTGCAGCTGTTGAGGCCGAGTCGTCTGGAGTAGCACTGTCCCTCCCTCACCTAAGATACAGAGAACACATTGGTGGTTACCAGTGGAGGAGGGATGGGGAAGGGTGAAATGGATTAAAGGGGGTCTGTTGTACTGTGATGGAGGGAAACTAGGGATTGTGGTAGTGAAGTCACTGCAGTGCATACAGAACTTGAATTATAGTGTACATGTGAAACATATTATAAACCAACGTTACCTCAGTTATAAAAGTTCTGGCTATTCTACCCAGTGGAGTTCATTCTTGTTTTGAGGTTATGTCCCCTTTTACATAGGCCCCGGATGGCTAAGATGGTAAACAATCTGCTTGGGATGCAGGAGACCTGGGTTTGATCCCTGGGTCCAGAAGATCCCCTGGAGGAGGGCATGGCAACCCACTCCGGTATTCTTGCCTGGAGAATCCAATGGACAGAAGAGCCTGGAGGGCTACACAGTCCATGAGGTCGCAAAGAGTTGGAGATGACTGAGCAACTAACACACAATCGCTATGACAGCTGTCATCCAGTAATTTCTTTTGTTGGACTCCTCTGTTAGTTTCCAGGAGTAATAAGGACCTAATCTATAGTACAGGAAACTCTACTCAATACTTTGTAGTGACCTATATGGGAAAGAATCTAAAAAAGGGGACCTAAAACTGATTCACTTTGTTCTACACCTGAAACTTTACACCACTGTAAATCAACTATATAGCGATAAAAATAAGTGCCGGGGATTTCCTTGGCAGTCCAGTAATTAGTGCTCTGCTTCCAGTGCAGGGGTCTTGGGTTCTTCCCTGGTCAGGAAACTAAGATCCCACAAGCTAAGGGGTCCAAAAAAAAGGGGGGGGGACCCCAAAACAAGTGCCACCTGAAGCCTTTGTAAGGCATGCCGTTACAATTATGCAAGCTCCAATACGTTGGCCACTTGATGCAAAGAACTGACTCATTGGAAAAGACCCTGATACTGGGAAAGATTGAAGGCAGGAGGAGAAGGGGACGACAGAGGATGAGATGGTTGGATGGCGTTACCAAATGGATGGAGGAGTCTGAGCAAGGTCCAGAAGTTGGTGATGGACAGGGAAGCCTGGCCTGCTGCTGTCCATGGGGTCAGAAAGAGTCGGATAGGACTGAGCGACTGAACTGGACTGAACTGAGAGGTCTGCTTGAGAGAAGCTGTCATAGGGCCCCGTAACGTGGAAGGCAAGGTCGTGGGTTCCAGGCAAAAGACGGAAGCCCTCGAGCCCAGCCCAACACCCGAGTTCTTTCCGGGCGGGACGTCCGTACTACACGCCCCAGGATGCATCGGGGGCCAGCGCCGGAAGCGGCTGCCCAGAGCGGCTCTTCATTGGAGGCGGCGGCGGTGACTGGCAGACCGGAAGGCCCGCCTTCACCCGAGACTCGGAGGAGTGCGGTCTACGCGGCGGTGTCATGCGGCCGGAGCAAGCCCTTAGTTGGTACCGGCGGATGTCAGTCGTTTACGGATTGGGCGCCTGGACCCTGCTGGGCTCCTTGATTTTTTTGAGTCAGAAAAAGAGCAAGCCGCCAGGTACGGCTCTCGGGCAGGACCTCCGCAGACGCGCGGCCTTCCGTAGGCCGTGTCCAGGCGGTTAGCGGAAGTGGCTTCACGGTGCCGCTTCCCCAGGCTTATTCTACGGAGCACTGGGGCAACTGCTTATCGTTATCGTGGAACCAGGCAGGAAAGGCCTTTTAGAGCCTTTTCCCCCAACCTTGCTGAGTTATTGAACGAGGCCGTCCCTGTCCTCAGAATATGAAGAATCTGCGAGGTTCCCGGTGAAATGTCAAAAGACACTAAATGGTGGTTTAAAGAGGCGATGCTCCTATAGCATCAGCCCTCCTCCCATTCAGCGAGCAAAAGACTTCAGGACTTGAACCCGCTGGAGTATTGAAATTTTCCCAATAGATTCCCTACCAAAGAGGAAATCCTACAGCTTTCAGAAATGGGCTGTAAATCTAGTTTCTTCCAGAGTAGGGTTGCCTGGGGCTGAAGGCTAGAGTTGGCGGGAAGCGACTGCTAAAAAAAATCAGGGTTTTTGTGTGTGTGTGTGTGTCTGGTATTCTAAACTTTATTTGGTGCTGATTGCACAAATCTGAAAAGACTAAAAACTACCAAATTATATATTTTAAGTGAGTTAAATGTGTATATGAAAAATAATTTCAGTAAAGCTTTTTATGTAAAAACTGTGCTGATGATTTCGTTTGGTGTTGAAAATTACCAGTGGCCTGAAAGTATACATGTCCAGTATTGAGCGTTTTAAAACAGTTATCTCTGTAGTGGTCATTTGATAAAAAAACCAAACATTTATTTATTGACTTCGGGTGTCTTGGTTGTGGCATGTGGGATCTAGTTCCCTGATTAGGGATTGAAATGGGACCTCTTGCATTAGGAACTCCGAGTCTTAGCGTCTGGACTGCCATGGAAGTCCCCTATAGTGGTCATTTTTTAAAAAAAATTATTTAAAAATTTTCTTTTGACAGACAGTGGTGTCAGGAATCTGATGGGGTGGGGTGATTCTTACCTTAGTTTATTTAGTTTTCCAGACTCTACTAATAATTCTAATGACTGCTGTATAGTTAGAAGTTAGTGATACTTTAATAAAAAAAGATAAGTTAACGATGCAGATGTTCCTTTTTTTTTCTTTTTTAAGGTGATAAAGTAGAACAAAAGGATGCCTCAAGAAACGAACTATCTGAGCCCCCAAAAGGCTTTTATGTGGAAACGATTGTCACATATAGAGAAGATTTCGTTCCAGTTACTGCCAGGATCATCAACTATTTGAAATCATGGACTAGTGGCCCTGGACCAAAATCATGATTGACTGCTGCACTCTGAAAACAGAACTTTGGTTCAGCATATACATTTGAGAGATACCTTGATTTCCACTTTCCACTTGTGAAAAGTGGATACATTTAAGTTTGCTGTAAAATAAAATAAAAAATAGGCAATAAATAGCCCCTTGAAGAAAAGTGAATTGCATATTCAGCAGGTGTCCTTCTGTATTCACAAGAGTGAAAGATTGAAGTGAAATACCATATTGAACTTTGTAAACTTGGTTTTCTGAAATTAGTTGATGTAACTTTATACTTCTTTCATGTTGCTGTCAAATAGAGCTTTTGTGGTCCCTTTAAGATTAGGTTTGGGACTTGGAGCAGCCCTTCGTGTACTATGTGGGTGCTTGTTAAGTGTATTATGAATTGGGTCGTAACTCCTGGATTCAGTAGACTCCATCTGTTCTTTAGGAGCAGCACAGACACCGTCATCCTTTCAGCTGATGTNATCTCTTCAAGAGAACTAGAGATACCAAGGGAACATTTCATGCAAAGATGGGCTTGATAAAGGACAGAAATGGTATGGACCTAACAGAATTAAACATTAAATCAACATTATTTGTTAAGATATGCTAAAATGGCTTAAAAGATACATATTTAATTTAATGTTATTTGATGCTTGTTTGTTCATCATTATTCCTGGGTTGGGAAGATCCCCTGGAGAAGGGAAAGGCCACTCCAGTATTCTGACCTGGTGAATTCTGTGGACTGTATAATCTATGTGGTTGCAAAAAGACAGACATGGCAGAGCGACTTTCACTTTCACTTTTCCTTCATAGGGTTATATTTTTTTCCCCTCTCCTCTCTGTGCTAATTCCAATGAAATTCAAAGGCATGTTCCTGCTACTAATATTTAGACATTTAGTTCACCACTTTGATGCAAAACCAAAGGAGTTATTTTTGTTACACATATTTGGTATACCTGAGTAATTTTTTTTTTGTTATTACATTGTAGGTAATTCAGTTCAGTTCAGTTGCTCAGTCAGGTTCAACTCTTTGCAACCCCATGAATCACAGCACGCCACTCCTCCCTGTCCATCACCTTCTCCCGGAGTTCACTCAAACTCAAGTCCATTGAGTCGGTGATGTCATCCAGCCATCTCATCCTCTGTCGTCCCCTTCTCCTCCTGCCCCCAATCCCTCCCAGCATCAGAGTCTTTTCCAATGAGTCAGCTCTTCACATGAGGTGGCCAAAGTACTGGAGTTTCAGCTTTAGCATCATTCCTTCAACAAGCCACTAAAAGACTACAACTCAAAAATTACCAGGCAAATATTCATAAGGCAATAAACATTCATTGATTATAACATTTTATTGAAACAAACATTCTATTTTTTTTCTTTATACATCAATGGAAAAAAAATTATGTTAGATAATGTGTCCCAGGCTACAACAGAACAACTAGCATTTTGATTTGATGGTGACCTTTGAATCTCCAGGTTTAATAGTATTATGACTCTTGAATGAACAGAAAATACCTTTATCAGAGAATAAGCCTCATTAAAAGGCTTTGACAAACAGGCTGTATTTGTTGCAAACTGGCTTTTCACATCTGGATGAAAGTGTTCCTATTTCATGTTTAATTACTTGTGCAGTCTCCAAAATGCAGCAAAATGAGTAAAGGAAATTTTCATGGGAGCAAACTCTCCTAAAGGATTTTTTAATAATATTATTTATGCTTCTGCATATCTAGCTCAGTTTGACACAAAACATGCAGAAGTTACTCAGTTACTGCTGAATAAATTATGTGGAATTAATGATGATTCCTTTTTATTTCTTCCTTCACATACTTGCATGAATTTTCCCGAAGTGGTCTAAAATTCATAGTAAGAAACTCATACATCTATGACTGAAAATTATAAGCTTTAGTGTGAAGAGAAACTTTTAAAAAATTTTTATTTATTCATTTTAATTGGA
The DNA here is from genome assembly GCA_006410935.1 of Redunca redunca. Lineage (NCBI taxonomy): Eukaryota > Metazoa > Chordata > Mammalia > Artiodactyla > Bovidae > Redunca > Redunca redunca. The sequence goes on along the minus strand of SJYQ01095429.1, from coordinate 50,703 downwards.
GGATATTTACTTTACAACATGGTGATGGTTTTTGTTATACATCAATGTGAATCGGCCATAGGCATACATGTGTCACTTCCCTACTGAATACCCCTCCCTCTCCACCCTATCCCTCCAAGCTGTCATAGAGCACTCGCTTTAGGTGCCCTGAACTATACATCTAACTCCCACTGGCTATCTGTTTTACATTTGGTAATGTATGTTTCAATGCTATTCTGAAGAAACTATTGATGATAGATTTTTAGATTTTTCAATTTTCAAGGAGAACAGTGAAACAAAATACACTGATCACTCCTCTTCAATTAAAGTTAAAAAAATAAAAAGACTAAATACCTATACAGTAGCAAAAAAAAAAAAAAAATCACCCAATGAGATCTGTTCTTGAACAAGGCCGTTCTATCATCTATATTATAGTTCAACCATTATAGAAATGCACTTATGGAAAGAGGAATAATTTTGGAGACTAATATGATAATAAATATGGCAACTGTTTAATATCATATCTATTGAATCATCCAATCCGCTCAACTTCCAAAACATATTTAATTCCATCCATCTATTTCTATATCCCTGAGAGAGAAACTATTTTCGGTGAGGCTAAGGAAGGTCAGCCAGTTGTTTTATTTTGAGATGTTCGGGGGAGATGCCAACTGGATATGTAGGTGTGTGTTAGTCACTCAGTTGTGTCTGCCTCTTTGAGACCTGTAACCCACCAGGTTCCTCTATCCATAGGATTTCCCAGGCAAGGATCTGGAGTGGGTAGCCATTCCCTTCTCGAGGTGATCTTCCCCACCCAGGGATCAAACCTGGGTCTCCTGATTGCAGGCAGATACTTTACTGTCTGAGCCACCCGGGAAGTTAAAAAGGGATTCTGACTCATGTGCTTGGACTTCAGAAGAGAGTCAGAGCTGGTGACTGAGAGCTGGGTTCTTTAAGATTTATATGCACCAAAGTCTTAGCACTGGATGAGGACAGATATAACACACAGATACAGAAAAGGAAGATCGGGCACAAGCCCTGGAAACTTCTGACATCTAGAGATGTTGGAAAAAAAAAAATAGACAAACCACTAGAAGACTAAGAAAGGGTGTCCGATGAAAGAAGTAATCCAGGCCAATGAAAGTAATTCTTCTTTCTTTAGAGGTAAACTTTCTTTCCTTAGAAGCATAAGAAAAAAGGAATTTCAAGAAGGATAATTAGACTAATGGATTGATTAGCTTCTGGATATTCAGGTAACAGAAACTAACCACTGGATTTGGCAAGACAGAGGTCACTGTCTACTTTGAAAGAGCATGTTCAGTGGATTACAGAGAATAGAACCAACTAATGTGTACAGAGGGGAGAAAGTGGAAACAATGCATAGGGTGGGCCATATTGATATAGAAACATGAAAGTGATTTTGACTCCATCCTGGGCTTCCCTAATGTAATATAGCTTCACTTTGCTGTATGTATTGAGTATATTGACATATTTTTAACACTGCTGCTAAGCTGCTAAGTCGCTTCAGTCATGTCCAACTCTGTGCGACCCCATAGATGGCAGCCCACCAGGCTCTGCTGTCCCTGGGATTCTCCAGGCAAGAAGACTAGATAACTCCCAATCACCTTTGTGATAATAGACCATACTTCAAGGTAATCTTTATTTAGAGATAAGGTGTTAACTTTAAATACTTTTATTCTTTCATGAAATATTTTATCATGTTTATTTATCATTTCCTTCAGTTAAGTGAAAAAGTGAAAGTCGCTCCATTGTGTCTGACTTTTTGCCGCTGCATGGACTGTAGCCTGCTAGGCTCCTCTGTCCATGGAATTCTCCAGGCCAGAATACTGGAGTGGGTTCCTGTGCCCTTGTCCAGGGGATCATCCCAACCCAGGGATTGAACCCAGGTATCCTGCATTGCAGGCAAATTCTTTACCATCTAAGCCACCAGGGAAGCCAGTCACTCAGTTAAATGACACTCATTTATGAAACTTGTATGCAAACCTTTGAAGTAAACACTTTGAGAAAGACCAAGCTAAGGAGACAATGAAAACACCTGTCAAATAGCTATTCCTGGCAGATGCGTAACAAGTAAAACTGATATTTATGCCACTACCATAAGATTTAATACAAATAGCATGAAGAAAACAACAAAAATGAGCTTTTTGAAACTAAAGGTTGTCTAAAGGGGCAGATTATATATATATATATATGGTGGTGAATATGAATATATGGTGGTTGTCATATATATATATATATATATGGTGGTGAATCAGGAAAGAAGATGTATATACAGCTGAGTTCCAAAGTATTTTTAAGATATAAAGAAAGTTAGAACCAAAATAAAAAGAAAGAAAAATGAAACAAAGCAGCAGTAAGAATTATTGATTGTACTTGGGAGATGATTCTCACTTGTGGGAGTGGAGTGAGTGCCTCACAGGAAACAGAAAAGTTGTTTGTGTGATCAATTTGAGTGGACTGGATAGAATGTCAAGCTTTTCTACTGTATGTCTCATCTTACTCTTTCTGTGTTGTACAAAACCTTTTTTTGTTAATCTTTTCAAATAATTCATGCCATAAAATTATATATTTTACATAAAACAGTTGTTCTCATTTTATCACATTCTGACAATTCTTTTTGGTTTTGTTGCAATATATTTTTTTGGAATTGTACTTTGAAAAAGCATCTTGCATGGTAAACTCTCTCAATTGCAATATGTCCTCCTATGTAAATGTTAATTTGACCTCAAATGTTAATTTTGACCTTCCTAAATGGGAAGGTCAAAATTGTCTTATTTGAGAAATTTAAAGATATTTCTCTGCTAATTTTCTAAAAATACACTTTATCTAACAGGAGTTTAAGGTTTACAAAAGAATTGCAAATATAATGCCAAGAGTTGTCAAATATTCAGATCAAATAACACACTCTTCTGTGTGTATAGTACATTTATTATAATTAATATGCCATTACTGGTACACTATTATTAATCAAACATTTTATTCAGATTTCCTCAGTTGTTCACTAATGCCTTTTTTCTGTTTCCAGGCACTTCTGTCAGAATACTTCATCACAATTAAGTCATCACATTTCTTAGTCTCCTCTTTTTTTTTTGACAATTCCTTAAGCATTTCTTGTTTTGATTGGCATGGGTTAAACATTTTATATAATGCCTTTCAATTGGGTTATATCTGATATCTTTTTCTCATAATTACATCATGTTTATTTGTTTGGGGAGAGGCATAGCAAAAAGGTAAAGGGCAACTGTCATCAAACTATATCAAGAGTACAAATTATCAACACGGCTTATGACTGCTGATGCTGACCTTAACCATTTGACTGAGGAAGTGTTTGAAAGATTCTCCACTATAAAGTACTGTCGGCAGTTTCCAGTAAGTCAGATTGTCTGCTTCTCAGGAGTGGTCGCGGACAGCTCTTGGCAGATAGAGGATCCTATATTGACCAGTCTTGCAAGCTGGCCCCTTCTGGAAAATTGGAAGGTGCTCAAGACTGATTCAAGGCCTCCAGAGGTAGGAGCGGCATCAGCAGGCCCCTGGGGAGGTTCCCACAGGTGCTATTCCTGAAGAGCAGAGGTTTTCACTGCAGGGCAGGACCTGTTGAGTCTCTGTTCATTCCCTGAGGTCTCTCTTAACTTCAGCTGCATAATTTTGGCTGAAGTGAGTTAATCTGCAATGGAGAAAACTGAAATCTGTTCCACTGAAGAGAGAAAAGATAGGAATCGAACAAATGTATAAACTTTATTGGTGGCTTGAGCTCTGAAATGACAAAGAAAGTCTGAGGATGCTCCCAGTAATGGGGAGAACTCACAGACTGTGGTCATAAGGGACCTTGCAAGTCAAAAATCAAGAGGGTTTGGCTTTGTAGCTTTCTCCTCCATGGCTGAGGCGGCTGCTGCCGTGGCTGCCAGACCTCATTCCATTGACGGGAGAGTGGTTGACCCCAGACATGCTGTTCCAAGACAGGACTCTGAAAAACAGGGGAGTCTTGTTACTGTAAAGAAGTCCTTTGCTGGTGGAATTACAGAAGACACGGTGGAGCATAATCTTAAGCATGAATTTGAGAAATATGGAAAATATAGAAAAATCGATGCCATTGAGAAAATTACTGACAGGGAGACTGGGAAAGGAAAAAAAGAAGAGGCTTTGGATTTGTTAGTCTTACTGATCATGATCTTGTGGATAAGACTGTGTTGCAGAAATACCATACCATCAATGGTCATTATATAGAAGTCAAAAGGCTTTGTTGAGACAGGAAATGTAGGAAGTCCAACATTCTTAAAGCAGAAGAAGAGACCGCTTTGGTTTTGGAGATTATTTTAGTGTGCTAAAAATTTTGGAGCCTGGACCAGAAAGAAAATTTAGAGGAGGAGCTGATGAATATGGAAGTAGTCCTGGAGAAAAATAAATAAATAATAAAGTTATTATCTTTTCCTTTTTTCTTGCTGGAGTCTTTAGAAGAAAGTCACTATGTGCAGCCCCCATTAAGGACTAGGGTGTTAAGCTCTACCATCTTGAAAGGGGAGCATTTAAATAAATTATCTGGATCTTCTTCAGTTTTATTGAGGTATAACTGACAAAATTGTAAGATAGTTGAAGTGTATGATGTGGATTTTTCCCACTAAGTAATTTAAACATCTATCATCTCACCTATTTACATTTTTTGAGGGGAATGAGAATATTTCAGTTCTACTTTCCAGCACACTGAAGTATTTAATGCATTATTTTCAGCTATAGTCACTATGATCTATTAATATATTAGACCACAGACTTTATTATTACTGAAATTTTGTACTTTGTTACCAACCTCTCTCATTTCCCCCAGCCCAACCCCCCAGCCATGGCAATCACCATTCCACTCTCTGTTTATATGAGTTAAATACTTCTCTTAAGTTTCACATATAAGTGATAACAAGTAGCATTGTTTTTCTCAGTCTGACATTTCACTTAGCATAAGGCCCTCCAATTTTATCTGCATTGTCACAAATGACAAGATTTCTCCTTTTTCAAGGCCAAATAATACTCCATTGTATACATAAACCACATTTTCTTTATTCATTCATCCATTGAGAGACAGTTTATTTTTGTGTCTTGGCTATTATGAAGAATGTTGCTGTGAATGAAGGGATACAACTATCTTTCTGAGATAGCAATTTCATGTCCTTTGGAAAAATACGCAGAAGTGGGATTGCAGGATTATATAATTGTTCTATTTTTAATTTCCCAAGGAATCTTAATGCTGTTTCCAATAGTGGCTGCACGTATTTACATCCCCATCACCAATGTACAAGTGTTCTCTTTTCTTTACATTCCAACCAGCACTTGTTTCCTCTTGTCTTTTCGATTATAGACAAGTGTGAAGTGATATTTCATTGTTCATTTGACATATGTTTCCCTTTTGATTAGTAATGTTGAGCATGTTCCTTCTCTCCCTCCCTTCCTGCCTTCCTCCTTTTTCTTTATCTCTTTCCCCAATTATTTTGATATTTTTATATACACCAGTAACCACATGTGCTATGTGCTGTGTGAGCTCACTCATTCATGTCATATACTGTAGCCTACCAGGCATAGACTGTAGCCTACCAGGCTCCTCTGCCCATGGGATTTTCCAGGCAAGGGTAATGGAATGGGTTGCCACTTCCTTCTCCAGGGGATCTTCCTGACCTAGGAATCAAACCTGGGTCTCCCACACTCTAGGCAGATGCTTTATCGTCTGAACCACCAGGGAAGTCCAAAGAGGAGAGTACATTTTATGGTACAAAGTTTTGAAAAGTTACAGATATTCAACAAAATATAAGCATAACATAAAATGACATATGCAATATGTTGAAGAAATACTTCTTAAAATAGAGAAAACAAAGTAGAGAGGAGGCAATAAGATTGAGGAATTTAATATTACTTACAGTTCAGTTTAGTTCAGTTCAGTTCAGTCGCTCAGTCATGTCTGACTCTTTGCGACCCCATGAATTGCAGCACGGCAGGCATCCCTGTCCATCACCAACTCCTGTAGTTCACTCAAGCTCATGTCCATCGAGTTGGTGATGCCATCCAGCCATCTCATCCTCTGTCATCCCTTTCTCTTCCTGCCCCCAATCCCTCCCAGCATCAGGGTCTTTTCCAATGAGTCAACTCTTTGCATGAAGTGGCCAAAGTACTGGAGTTTTAGCTTTAGCATCATTCCTTCCAAAGAACACCCAAGACTGATCTCCTTTAGAATGGACTGGTTGGATCTCCTTGCAGTCCATATTACTTACAGGGGAAAATGAAATCCTGCAAAATGGATTCTTTAGACAAAGCAGCAACCAGAACAACTATGAAGACAGAGGTTAGACTAACACAGAGTAGGGAAAAAAAGTAAATAGATAAAAATGACTTTCAAGAAGATTAGTTTTCTGGTTAGATGCACTAAAGATATAAAGTGCACATAATAGAAGTATTTGAAAATGTGTGTATAGACCAAGAAATGATATAAGAAATAGCCAGGATAAGTAGAAAAATATCTCCTAAAATAAAAGAAAAAAATGAATAGGCAGTTCAAAACAATCATTGTATGCCAGTGACTTAAAACAAAACAAAAAACAGCATTAACACAGATAAAAAGGACTGAGACATTTTTTGGAAAACTCACTGATCTTCAAGTTTAAAGAAGAAAACCTGCAAGCATCCAGGGGAAAGAAACAGGAGGTTATTTTAGAGAGAAAATCAGATGATCTTCGATTTCTCAGCAATTTTAGGTGACAGATGACAGCAGAGAAATCTCTACAATGTATGAAAAAGAAATGAATATAACTCAACAATTCTATGGCCAGTTGGCATGCCATCCACTGTATGACACAAAATGAAGATGAGTTTGACAAACCCAAGGTTTCAGGAAGTAAAAACATTCATCTACTCAAAGTTGAAAAATATACCAGTGAAAAATGTCCATTTCAGTAGAATTGCAGCTAAAGAAGCAAAGAAGAGATAAATATAAGATGGAATGCAAAAGCTGCATTTTTAAAAATAAAGACAGTTAGTGTGAATAATAACTCCAATATGTTCATTCAAAATGTATCTAGATATTTTACCCAGTCTGTTTCAGAACCGAAAATGATTAAATAGTTAGGACAAAATATTCATTCAAGCGTTCTTAGTATTTCAGAAATGAATGACGACAATGTGCTAGGCATCTCTCTAGATACAACTGTACTTCAGAGGAGAAAAACAAGAATTCCTCCTTACATATCTCACATTCCAGAGTGATAGAAAAAATTCAAAAATGATTAGGTAATACTTATAATATTAAAATATAATCAACCCTGTGCAGAAAAAAAAAGGGAAAGAAAGGGCATAGGGATTGATAAATAAATTTGAGGTTGCAATTTTAAATGGAGTGATCGATGGAAATCTAAATAAGGTATTATTTGAGCAAATAGATGTATGACTGTCAGAACTCCTTGTAATCAGAACATCTAGATTCTACCATTTATTTTTTAAAATTGTTATTGGAGTATAGTTGCTGTTTGTTTCCCTAGGTGGTGCAGTTGATAAGGATTTGCTGGCCAATGCAGAAGACACAGGTTTGACCCTTGGGTCAGGAAGATCCCCTGGAATAGGAAATGGCCCATCACTCCAGTATTTTTGCTTGGCAAACTCCATAGACAGAGAAGCCTGGCGGGCTACAGTCCCTGGGGTCACGAAGAGTTGCTGTACAGTGTTGCATGGGCTTCTCTTGTTGTTCTTGTTTAGTCACCAAGTCATGTCCAACTCTTGGTGACCCCATGAACTGCAGCACACCAGCCTTCCCTGGCTTGTCGTGGTGAAGTTGAAGTTTCTACTGTACAGCAAAGTGAATCAGCTATAGGTGTACATGTATATATATATTTTTTAATTTCCTTCCTATTTAGATCACCACAGCTCACTGAGTAGAGTGTCCTGTACTATACAGTTGTTGTTGTTGATCAGTTGTGTCCAACTCTTTGTGACTCCATGGACCACAGCACGCCAGGGTTTCCTGTCCTTCATCATCCCCCAGAGCTTGCTCAAACTCATGTCCATTGAGTCAATGATGCCATCCAACCATCTCATCCTCTGTTGTCCCCTTCTCCTCCTGCCTTCAATCTTTCCCAGCATCAGGGCTTTTCCTATTGAGTCCACTTTTCACATAAGGTGGCCAAATTATTGGAGCTTCAGCTTCAGCATCAGTTCTTCCAATGAATATTCAGGACTGATATCCTTTAGGATGGACTGGTTGGATCTCCTTGCAGTTCAAGGGACTCTCAAGAGTCTTCTCCAACACCACAGTTCAAAAGCATCAATTCTTCAGCGCTCAGCCTTCTTTATGGTCCAACTCTCACATCCATACATGACTATTAGAAAAACCATAGCTTTGCCTATATGGACCTCTGATGGCAAAGTAATGTCTCTGCTTTTTAATATGTTGCCTAAATTAATGTAACTTTTCTTCCAAGGAGCAAGCATCTTTTAAATTCATGACTGCAGTCACCATCTGCAGTAATTTTGGACCCAAGAAAATAAACTCTTTCACTGTTTCCATTGTTTCCCCATCTATTTACCATGAAGTGATAAGATCAGATGCCATAATCTTCATTTTTTTGATCGTTGAGTTTTAGGCCAGGTTTTCATCGGTTGTCTATTTTATGCATAGTAACAATAGCGTGTGTATGTCAATCCCAATCTTCCAATTCATCCCATCCCCCCTTGGTATCCATGTGTTTGTTCTCTAGGTCTGTGTCTCTATTTCTGCTTTGTAAATAAGATAATTATTCTTAAAATAGCTGGGATGGGGTGGAGAGGAAGAGGAAGAATCAGGAGAGTGGAGGGAGAGAGTAGCACCAAGCTAGGAAACAAAGCTTGGAATTTATTGTCAGTTTGGAATAGCTCCCTACTTGGGCAAAATTTTGTTAATTCTGGACAAACTTAGGTATCATAACACGAAGAGTATCCACCTCATCATCACCCCCACACAATTTACCTCCCAAACTAGAGCCTTGTTGAGAACCCTGAGGCAGGAGAAGCCATAGGAATGACAGATCTCCATGCCCAATGATGAATTGTGGGTGGATTCATGCCCCATAGGGCAAAATCTACATAAATACAAGAACTGGTGAATATATCTTTCTTTCTTCCTCCTCTCAGCAGGCTACACTGACAGTCATTTACATGGCTTCTTAGAAGAAGATTCTGCAAGACTGAGCAGTCCATAGTGCTTAATGCCAAGAGATGGCTCCTTGTATTACTTTTTATCCTTTTTTGTCTTGCTCCTTCTTTCCTTGTCTGTTCTGTCTCAGTTTGGACTCCCTAAAATATAGCAGAAGGTATGCCATGGGATCTGCTTTACCCAGGGTAAAGCATTCACTGATAACTTTACAGATTACAATAAATATAAATTCAAAATTCACTGTAACCTTTCAGTCCCTATGTTTATAAAGCATAGATTTCCCATAATGTCATCATACACTTTTTGAAAATATAAATTTATTTATTTTAATTGGAAGTTAATTACTTTACAATATTGTATTGGTTTTGCCATACATCAACATGAATTCGCCACAGGTATACATGTGTTCCCCATCCTGAACACCCCTCCCTCCTCCCTCCCCATACCATCCCTCTGGGTTGTCCCAGTGCACCAGCCCCAAGCATCCAGTATCATGCATCGAACCTGGACTGGTGATTCGTTTCATATATGATATTATACATGTTTCAATGCCATTCTCCCAAATCATAAATTTTTAATGGATCAAAATTGCCCCCATTTTTTTTTTTCCGGGAGACTAAATGCATACACATACATTGAAAAATAGATTATCCCATAAAGAAATGTCCTGGAGTTAGGGTGTTGGCAGAACTTGTAGGACAGTAATCAATATTTCACAAAGTCAGATAATCTGTGAGTAACAGCCTATCTCTCTTTGCAACTTCACTACACTTTCCACAGAGTGCTTTTTCAGGATTAAGATAATTTCTGTTACAAACAGATGCATAATAATATAATTACTTGGTAGGGTGGTCATGGCATGGATGAGATCAATGTTATATGTCCCACCATGTCAGGACTCCTCCAAGTTCAGCTGTTGCCATGATGGACAATTTCATGCAAGATTAGCCTGTGTTGACAGCATCCCATCTCATGCCTAGACTACTAAGTCTTACAACTTTTTACTTCAAGGCCTTTTAAAGTCTTTTCCAATAACATATAAGTGTGACCCTGAAATGCAGGATAGCTGAGACATTCAGGGTAGACCGTTGTGATGGAAGTGCATGCTTGGTTGTGTCCGACTCTTTGTGACCCCACAGACTATAACCTGCCTGGCTTCTTTTTCCAAGAAATTTTCAAGACGAGAATACTGGAGTGCATTGCCATTATTGGGGTCTTATCAACCCAGGGCAGAACGCACATTTTCTTCATTGGCAGGTGAGTTCTTTTTTTTTTTTTTTTAATTTTAATTTTATTTTACTTTACAATACTGTATTGGTTTTGCCATACATTGACATGAATCCACTATGGGTGTATATGAGTTCCCCATCCTGAACCGCCCTCCCACCTCCCACCCCATATCATCTCTCTGGATCATCCCCATGCACCAGCCCCAAGCATCCTGTATCCTGTATCGAACATAGACTGGCAATTCGTTTCTTACATGATAGTATACATGTTTCAGTGCCATTCTCCCAAATCATCCCACCCTCTCCCTCTCCCTCAGAGTCCAAAAGTCCATTCTATATATCTGTGTCTCTTTTGCTGTCTCACATACAGGGTTATCATTACCATCTTTCTAAATTCCATATATATGTGTTAGTATACTGTATTAGTGTTTTTCTTTCTGGCTTACTTCACTCTGTATAATAGGCTCCAGTTTCATCCACCTCATTAGAACTGATTCAAATGTATTCTTTTTAATGGCTGAGTAATACTCCATTGTGTATATGTACCACAGCTTTCTTATCCATTCATCTGCTGATGGACATCTAGGTTGTTTCCATGTCCTGGCTATTATAAACAGTGCTGCAATGAACATTGGGGTACATGTGTCTCTTTCAATTCTGGTTTCCTCGGTGTGTATGCCCAGCAGTGGGATTGCTGGGTCATATGGCAGTTCTATTTTCAATTTTTTAAGGAATCTCCATACTGTTATCCGTAGTGGCTGTACTAGTTTGCATTCCCACCAACAGTGTAAAAGGGTTTCCTTTTCTCCACACCCTCTCCAGCATTTATTGCTTACAGACTTTTGGACCACAGCCATTCTGACTGGTGTGAAATGGTACCTCATTGTGGTCTTGTTCTTTACTCCTGAGCCACCCAGGAAGCCAGGTCAACCTTTAGGGATATGGATAAATTCCCCAGTTTCCCTGTATATCGCAAGGAAAATTCTGAAAAAAAAAAAAAAAATTTGTAAATTGCTGGGGAGGTGTCAACAAAATCAATCCTGTATTCTATGACTGTCTTTTGTAAAAAGCACTCCCTTCATTGGCTTCTCCACCATCTTCTCCACCCTCCTCCTTTCTGCAGGCATTTCCACCATGTCATGGCTTCAAGACCTGCTCTGGGGAAGAACGTTCTGAAGATATGAGATTTTATTGCATAGAAAAAGCACCTATTTTGCAAGTAATTACATTTATAGTGTAGGAAAAGGGAAAGTCTAGTAGAAAGTAAGAAGCCACTAGGAGAAAACAAAATGTTTTGCAAGAGTAGCTAACACAGGGGAAACCACTAAGACAAATGAGTGTTTATGTAGTTTTTTTTGCAAACCTGCTTAACAGATCAAGAGTTTTCATACATATTTAAAGTTATTTTTCTAATTAAACAGTAGTTTTCATGATATAGGTTATCAAGGTCATGATATAGGTTATCAAGGTTTCTATATACTAAATAAAGGCCTCTCTGTGGGGGCAAATTTATACAAGTTTAGATAGTATAATATAAACAGACAGTTTAAGAGACACATACTTGGAGAAAAGGGAACTGTCCTACACCATTGGTGGGAATGTAATTGGTACAGCCACTGTGGAGAACAATACGGAGGTTCCTTAAAAAGCTAAAAATAGAAATACTATGTGGACCAGCTATCCCACTACTGGGCATATTCCCAGAGAAAATCATAATTCAGAAGACACATACACTCCAGTACTCATTATAGCACTATTTACAATAGCCAGGATGTTTAGGGAGCAACCCAAATGTCCATCAGCAGAAAAATGTATAAAGAAGCTGTGGTACATGTATACAATGGAACATTACTCAGTCATAGCAAGGAATGAAATTGAATCATTTGTAGAGACACGGAAAGACCTAGTGACTGTCATATAGGGTGAAGTAAGTCAGAAAAGAATCAAAAATATATAGTATATTAGCACATACATGTAGAATCTAGAAAAATGATGCAGATGCTATTATTTACAAAGCATAAATAGAGCAATGGAGGAAGTGAAAAAAATGTATGGATACTAAGGGGTAAAGAGGAAGAGGGAGGAAACGGGCAATCAGGACCAACGTATAAACACTATCGATGCTGCTGCTGCTGCTGCTAAGTCGCTTCAGTCCTATCCGACTCTGTGTGACCCCATAGATGGCAGCCCACTAAGCTCCTCCATCCCTGGGATTTTCCAGGCAAGAACACTGGAGTGGGTTGCCATTTCCTTCTCCAGTGCATGAAAGTGAAAAATAAAAGTGAAGTCGCTCAGTCGTGTCTGAGTCTGAGCGAACCCATGGATTGCAGCCTACCAGGCTCCTCTGTCCATGGGATTTTCCAGGCAAGAGTACTGGAGTGGGGTGCCATCACCTTCTCCGAACACTACTGATACTATGTATAAAATAGAAAACAAATGAGAACCTATTGTATAGCTCAGAGAATTCTACTCAGTGCTCTGTGGTGACCTAAATGGGGAAGAAGTCCAAAAAAGAGGGGATATAAGTAAACATATAGTGGATTTATTTTGCTGTACTGCAGAAACTAACACAGCGTTGTAAAGCAACTCTACTCCAATAAAGTTAATTTAAAAAGAGACACCCCCTTTACCCCCCAAAGACTGTAAACCAGAACTATAAAAGTTCACTAAAATTGGCTTCAAATGTTGAGAATAAGAGGTAACACAATTTTTTAAAAAAAAAATTCTTTTAATATCTAATGATACCCAGAGGAGTAAGATTTTAATATAGCTATATGGAAAGCATTGCACACAAAGAAAAGCAGCTCATTGAAGTTCATGCAGGAAGGAAACAGAGAAAGAATCCCTGGGGCAAAAAAACCAAGTCTCGTATGTATTTTATTTTTTTAATATAAATTTATTTATTTTAATTGGAGGTTAATTACTTTACAATATTGCATTGGTTTTGCCATACATCAACATGAATTCGCCATAGGTATACAATTATTGTTTTAAACACTTTGTGGGAATGCACACATCAGCTTATTTTCTAACACTTTATTTTGACACCATGCTCAAAATATAGATACAGTTTTTGGATTTAAGTGTTAGATTTGAGAAAAGAATGGATTTTTCCCCATGAATTAGCAGACAAAAAGTATTGTGACTATATTGAAATATGCTAACTTTAAAAATATTCATAAAATACACTATAGCTTTGTCAGATGTAGGTGACAGTTTCATTAACTCTGAAAAAACATACAATTTTTTATCCATTTAGATATCAATGTGAGATAGCTAACA